>JBAMMX010000017.1:15174440-15723763 GCA_037126225.1 Dillenia turbinata
TTTTTTATTTCTAAAGCTTAAACTTGAAACTTGATTAAGGAAACTCTCGGTATTCAACGTCTCACTAAATGTTGAACCTCAATTTTTCTATGTATTCAACTTTTGTGCGAGTCGCTTGAGTTGGCAACAGTTGCATTTTAAATAATTTAAGATTCCGAGGGAATATAGCAAAATTTGATATTCTTCCTAAATCCTAGTGTGGGAAATCTAAACTCAGTTGCTAAACCACTTTACGTTTGATATGCTTTTAAACTGGTGGAACATTCAACAAGAGAAAATCTCTTGTTTGATATTCTTCAAAGCTTGCCTGATGTACTAAGAAATTAATTCTCAAGACTTATAAATGCTCGATCAAATCTTTTGAAAATATATATACATTTCTCGGCAGTTTTATGAAATTGATTTTTTTTTTTTTTTTTAAAGAAGTTTTGAATCATGTCCATTTGAATCAAAACTTTCAGGCATTTTTGTCAAATGAGTTTAATTTTTAGCACTATGATCGTAGATAATAGCCTTCCTTGGCATTATCACACTTTGCGTATAATGATGAAAAATGGTAAATTTGTTGGTCTTTCAAAGCTAATTTCAACATTGTGTAAGAAGCTATAGTATGCACTGATTCCACTTGATAAGACCGGTTTTGCAAATATATTATAAAGAACAAGGAAGGAAATTAAATTTGTGTTATATTTTCGCACCTGTTGGTCGATTTGACATCATTTAATATATTTTAGACTCCCTGCTTTGTAGTTCTATGGTTTATTAATGTCATGACCACAATCTCTCAACAACTTTCATCATTTGTTTTCACAAAGAGCTGATACTATATTTTTCTGACACCAACATTTTTTATTATGTAGTTACTGTAATTCTTCAATCTATCATGGGAAAACAAGAACCAAAAACAATAGTAAGGAGGAACCAGGATCCAAAGGCAAAGAAAATGTCTGATCAAACATCTAAGTGGGCAGTAAATATACAATTCAGTGGATACTCCCCAGCTTTCTGTTGCTGTTTCTTGATTGTTACCTGCTTTTTGAAGAGTTTCTAGATCAGAATATAAGCAGGTTCTTTCCCCATCTTGTGGAATCAAAGGTTCAGCATTTTCAACTGAATCTTTCTGGTCTGCATCTGGGTCATTAGCTGTGTCATTGAATGCAATTTTTTTCTCCCTGCTGGGTTAAAGAATCAGAACCATAAGAATTGTTTCTCTACGCTACTGTTAGAGGATGAATCTTGTTGCGCGTCTTATCTGAACTTTCATTCGAGGTCTCGACGTGATCTGCATCATGGTTCTCATTTGTGGCTAAATGAATTTCTCCATTATCTGCTCCTGATTGCCCAACTGATACCCTTTGGAGTCATCAGTGGATGAATTTTTAGGTTCTTCTACTTGCCGCTTCCTGCATTCTCCGACACATTGGACTGTCTTGAAGGTTTGGAGCTACCTTTGTTTGCTTGTTCTCCCTATTTTTCAGCTGCAGATTGATCTCTCTGGTGAACCTGAGTCAGAATTTTTCTCAGTCTGGTGATGAGTTGATTCCCCAGTTGTATCAGTACCTATCTGTTGGGATGAAGTGAATTTTCTTCACCGGAGGTCTTCGGAAGTTTTCATTCTCTTGAACTTGCGTATTGGTGTCACTCTTTCTCTTCCTTTGCTGTCCCATCAGATGAATTGTCCTTTCCAACAGTCTCACTGGCTCCTCCATCGTAGGTGTGGGTGATTCATTTTCAGTACCCCCTCCACAAAACCATTAGCCACATTTTCTTTTTCAGGTTCTTTGCTTTGTTCTCCAAATGCTCCTCCTCATTTGAGTTTCTTGAATCCCTTTAATGACTATTTTCAGATGCTGTAATTTGAGTTTCTTTAACTTCTGTGTTTTTAGAAGTATGATTCTCCCTTGGTGTGCCTCCTTTTTCCTCTCTCTCTGGTCTTCTCACTATCATCTGCCTGATTTTCTGATGAACCTGAACTTTCATGCTGAGCCACCTCATCTTTTCTGTTTTTCACTCATTGTTCTCTTTGCTCTCTTCTTTCCCTTTATTCTCCTTCGTTTCCACCTTCATTCCACCTTTTTCTTTGTATTCTCCCCTCTTTGGTTGTCTGTTTCTATTGGCTTCTTTGATCTCTCTAGTCTCACTTTGTTGACTTTCTTGATTCAGATTTTCTGCACTTTCTTTGGTCTCTTCACCTGAACTGGGAATTTCATTGCCCTCCTCACTGTCCTTAACTTTGGCACTTTCTTTAGTCTCTTCACCTGAATTTTCTGAACTTCTATTCTCATTACTTTCCTCAATTTCCTCAGCTTTGCTCTCTTTCACTCTCTTTGTTTTCATTTTCATTCTCACTTTGTTTGCCCTCTTGATTTGAACTTTCATCACTTTCATTCCCTTGGTGTCCAGAATCAAATCTTCAACGCTAATCTTTTGTTGTCCTCTCTATACTTTCCTCTTATCTTTGCTTTCTTCACTTTCTTATTTTCACTTTCATTCTCACTGCTATGTTCAACTAGATATTCTTGTTCCTTTCGCTTGTTCTCCTCTGACCTTTTTCTTCACTTTGACTCTCTTTGTTCTCTTCTTCTGTGGATTTCCTGTACCGGCAGATTCCTCATGGGCTTTCTCTTGATCCTGCTCATGTCTCTCCTCATCTGCACCACCATTTCCAACCCTAATTTCCACTGGCTTTATTTCTTCTTGGTCATGTTTGATCTCTCCTTCTTTCCTCCCTCTCCCTCCCAGTTCCTCTAGTATCTTTAACCACCAGCAGCCTCCCATAGGCTTGAGATCCTTCCTCCCCAGCTTCAAGTACCCGCTTTCTTCCTGTGTTTTCTCCGAAACCTTTGCAGAGGCTCCACTTCATATGAACTCTTTTTGTCATGGGAATGTTTGACTTGGTAAATCAGCCAGCATGCAAACACCAACAAGCAAACATATATTTGTACTGCATGCTTCTACTCCTAACCCTTTCGATCTTTGGTTTTGCATGAGGTATTGTCCAAATATATGGATATCCTCTAACCACGATTGCCACAGATGCTTCAATCACCACCCTAAACATTGGAAAAGCGAGAAACTTAAGCAAGAAAAAGAAATACCACTTCTAATTGAAGCATTTTCATTGTTTTCATTAATCGGAAGTAAATTCAGGAGGAGAATTCTTCAGGAGCTAGAGAATTTAATGGTGCACTGGTCAACTATTTGACACTCCACCAAAGATTAATGTTCATTATTGTTCCCAGCAATATTTGAGAAGAAGCTTGCGCATAAGATTCAACAACAAATTGAGGATTAAATGTATTATATGTTAGTTTGTCTTGCTCATAAAACCTTTTTAGTAATGAACAGGTCCTTAGATAAAATTCCAATGGTAGCAAATATTTCCCAGTTTATAGGCAGCATGGCTCAACAGCCATTGGGAAAGAAAGTGATACTAAATGCAGAAGATCTGACCTAAAACTAAAGAAGACATCTAAAATTCCATAAATTCTTCTATCAATACCTTATAGATAGAAAATACTAGTCACCAACAACATTAAATAAAGTCCACATGGTTCATGATAATTCAAAAATCTGTAAACACCAAATCTGAATCCACCAAAGTATGAATTAAACCAACCAAAATAGCTAAAAAAACAAGTCCAAATAATATGCTCTAGAGTTTTGAATTTAAAAACCAGAAAAGAAAATTAAAATAATAAAAAAAAGAATAACAATAAGCTTGAGTAGCAGACAAAAATCCCACCTGACCTCCAAAAGAAAATCAACAGCGTAGTTTATAAATTTGAATTGAAAACTATATCATCCGATCTGAGCAAGGATTAAAGAAAAATGAAGAAGAAGAAGTGAGTGAAGAACTAAATTGGCTACTTTGAAGAAACCCACTCAGATCTAAACCTGTAACCATTAACACAACCATTGAGTAACAGCATTAATGCCAAATCTGATCAAACCCATTTAAGAAAATTGGAAATTTTACCCGGAAAGGGAAAGGGAAGATCATGAGACTATGTGGGCATTTAGAATTCCACCAAACCAACAACGTTGGGGAGAAAAACGATGAAAGTTTTTTGATGAATTTAATAACGTCTAAATGAGAAGGTGAAGGTTTGACACCTCTAGTGCTTCGGTAAGGTTCCGCACCCCAATGCTTTTTCCGAAATAATCAACACTGACCCAAGATCGGATCTGAAGAAACCATTGTCAGCGTCTTATAGACTGGAAAGTCACAAAGTAGAGAGAGAGAGAGAGAGAGAGAGAGGATGTCTGTTCGATTCGAGTCCATCTATTTACTCAAAGTTGTTTGCTTCGACGTTCCACCGGAAGCGCGTGTATCACATCGTGGGTCCTCCTTGGGTGACGTCGTGTTTGTGAGTGATGACAGCTGAGCTGAAGCGATCCGTGCCGATTCATAAGCCGCTGAGCGCCTCCTCAATAACTTGCTTACGACGCATTTAAAAACAATTAAAATTCGACAAAAAATGATCCTCAGATTTAGTTGGTTAAATATTATAAATTGTTTAGATGAGCTAAACTCTAAATATAATTTTGTTGTTCTAATTATATTATGGCCACCTCTAGAAAATAAAATTTGAAACTTTATCTAAATTTTAATTTTTTAAACCCAAATGGAGCACAGTTTAAATGAACCAAACAAATTGAACAAATATCATCACTCAATAGTGCTCAATTTATTCTTAACCAGAGATGAGACTAGTCCGGATTCGGCTAGTTCTGATCCATAACTTGACAATGTGGAAAGGAACCGAGAATATGGCCTTCCTGTGGTCAAAGCAGGTTTGAATCAAAAAAATTTTATTTAACTCACCCAACCCTATGGACCCAAGTCCGCCGTGGCTCGTGGCCTAAGTAGGCCGGTTCCTTTTTTTTTTTACCATTTTTTCAAACTCTCATTGGTTTTTTCTTTATTTTTTTCAAAATTTTTTAACTCTCTTTTTCTTTAACTCTGATGCATCTTTTTGTTTTTCCTTTTGAATTCACTTTATTTTTTTAAATCAACAATTAAATAGATAAAAAATCTCAGGGATATAGTCAATTTTCAAAGTGGTTCTATCAAATTCGGTATACTCTCTCCAATACCAAACTCTTCACTTGGATTTTCAGAGTCTACTAATTCAATATGGATTGTATTTTTTTTAAAATCTTTGCCATTGATTATTTTTTATTATATATTTACAGTAATTTCTTCTATATACTAAAATTTTATTATTATTGTTCTTTATTCTTCCATTTGTCTTAGGTTTTCCTTACATCCTTGCCTTTTTTGTATCTTTCTCATCTTTAATGCAACAGATAATTCCAAATGGTTTTTTGTTAAATTTGTATGTTATTTTGTTAAAATTTAACGCACTTCATAGCAAAAATATTTTTTTTTAATATTGGGAACATCAAAAGGGTTAGTATATTTTTGACTATTTTGGTCAAAATTGATTTTAAGATTTATTATTTCTCTACCAATCTAATATATCAAAAATAATTATCATAGAATTTTCTAATTTGTGTTTTTATTGATATAAATGTGACTACTAAGGGATCTAATAACAAGTGCCTTTTTGTCTTTTCCTCGACATATGTGGGTGATTTAACCAAAAGGAAGGATGAACTAATCAGTGAACTATACTACTATCACCCACATCACTAATGCCATCTATATTATTATATTTTTTATAATAGTAAACATAACTTGTAAAATATTTGATTTTTTTGTTTTAAAAATTATCAACCATTGTATATTTCTTTTAAAAAATATTAATAAAACATTCTATTAAAATTTCAATACACATTCAAGTTTTATAATGGATTGAGTAGAAGACTTGTATAACAACAAAAATAGAAATTTTTTTATAATATTTTAAAATTTTATTTTCATTAATTGAACAATGTCACTAAATCTTATCTTCATTTTCAAATGAATTAAATACAAAATAAATTTTATAAAGACTGAATAATATTAAATGAGTTGTTAGATAGTAAATTCTGAAAAATAAATTTATAAATATATAAAAATTTTTCTGCCACTGAATTAGTGTATTTGTAAATCAAATGATATTATCAATACAATCATATTCTTAATTGAAATTAACCAATTCAATTAAAATAATTAAAAAAATTACATATTGTGAATGATGTATCTGTGAATTGAGTTCCACCCAATATCATCCTTATTTAAATCATTTAAATTTTATATTATGTAAATTATATAATTTTCTTATTTCGTGCCTTTATCAAAAATTCTAATTTAATGAATTAAATTTCATGATGGATTGATAAACTATTTCCGTCGTCAAAACCATTTTTAATTATATAATTCCAAAATATGATACGTATTATTATGGTAGAAAAATATTGCATCTGATATTATTTATAAAATTAATTCACATCTAATATTAACTTTTACATTATCAAAAGACAACAGTATCCTTATCACCTAATATCATATTCATGAATAATATGTCCGATAACTCCACTTCGATCTGGGTAGGGCAATTTAAATATAGACGGCTCCTAACGCAGAAAAATCATGAATTTTTCTAAAACCAATGAATCATTAATTCAATGATATGGGGTTATTATAATAAAATATTTTTTTAGATTCATTTTTTTCTAAGTTTTCAGAATTTAATGAAAATTTACAATTAGTATTCATAAAATTTACAATTTAACTATTTTTCAAGATTCTAAATTAGTCTAAAGTAACTTTTATCCTTCATCAATTTTTCTACTACATTTTTTTGGTAAACACTGTGGTAAATTTATTTTAACATGGCCATCAAAATTTTCACATTCAACTATACTGAATGGTAACTTCTTTCGTGTTATCCATTCTATTTGTCATATTTTTTCGACTATTATATTTATATTTCTAAATACAAACTTAATATTTTTCCTTCACACGATTTGAGTTTGTCTATTTTAAACTAATTTCTATCCAAATAGATCTCTTGAAAATGTGTTTCTGGGGTGTCTTTACTTTTCAATCCTTCAAAAATTTATATTTTTTTATGATACAATTTTATAAGGTTATTTTGCCATAATTTTTAACAAAATGATCTGAGTTGTGCTAAAATCATATTTTTTAGTGCTTGTTGTTTTAAATTGTATATTATTAAATTTATTTTTTTTGAAAAGATTATCAATATTCATATGTTTTGTTTTGCTATTTCTTGAAAAAATGAAAATAGAGTCAGACAGAAGATTGTTAGGAAGATTGTGAATAATATGTACCATGTATTTTTTGAAATTGTGTTTAAATATGTAAAAAAATTAATACAAATGAATTAAATATACAAAGTAAAATTGCCAGGAAATAAATTTTTACATCGACTTGACAAAAAATTACGATTGTTATTACCTAATTTCTTAAATAATTTGAACTTTCTAATCTTGAAATCTTACCAAATTTTGAAGGACATTGCAAGTCAGGTAGGTAGCATTAGTAGAAAATTATAGAAAATTGGAAATTGTCAAATATTGGAAGAATGTAAAATTTAGGTGCGCTGAAAATGTCAGTATAGTGTAGAAATTAAAAGTCGGGAGAAATTGAAAATGAGTTGTTTTGTAGAGATTTTGAAAGAGTAGGGAAGAGAACAAAATTGGGGAGAGAGAGTAAGAAATTTTGTTGTGTGGAGATTTGAAAATGAGTTATAACTTATTGTTAGAAATTTTTTTTTTTTATTTTTATAGATCAAAATACCCCTTTAACTAGCCATTATATAATTGTTAGGCTTAAATTTGAAAAAAATCTAAAAAATGAGAAAGAGCCGTTGAACCGATCAAGCCGAGCTGACTCCAATGACCGCCAGAACTGGCTGGCTCTGTTCATGTTTGGCTCTGTTTAAGGCCAGTTGATTTCTCGTGTCTTAAATGAGGAACCGGAGTAGTCCGGTATGTAGAGCCATAGCTCCCGCCCGAGCCCTAACGTGTCAATCGAGTTTTGGACCGTAAATGGACGACTTTATTCTTTATCGGCAACATTATTATTAACATATTAATATTCATGAAATGATACTAAACTTCATAGGTTTTATTCTTTCATGAAACTCATAGTATTCTTGACCATCAGGTTTTGCTTAGTATATTTTGGTATGTTTATATCTCGAATTGTTGTGAAGATCGGAAGTGATATGCACTTTTTTTTCCCTTAATAATTTCTTATACAAAAAATACATTTGCTTTGCAAATCTTATTTTTTGGGCAATATGCGGGAAGTTAGAAATTTGTTTAAGAGGGATGAAGTAGAAAATGAAGGTTTTATATCTAAAGAGATCGTAGTATTATAATTTTTGTAGAATGAAAAGAATTGTAAAATTTGTTCCAGTATTTGGTGAGTTTTAGCGATATTTTTAGGGAATCCATTTTTTTCTAAATACCTAGCAAAGTTATTTAATGTGACTTTAATCATATGCTCAGGATTTTTCTGGAGTTAGTATTGGAAGTTTGTGCGATGCACAGTTAATTATATATATAAATGGTTTTTTGTATGTAAAAAATTTAAATTTAAATTTGTGGATGTTTTTATATATAATTTTGAAATTTAAAAACTTTTTGATTGGTTTTAGAATAGGAAAAAGGAGGAAGTGGGTAAAAGTGTATATTTATTTATTATAAAATGACACGATTAAGTTAAATTTATTGAAAAGATAATTATAATAAGAGATTGAATTGATCACTATGGACCAAATTAAGTTAAAAATTAAAACATATATCAAAGAAAAAGAAATAAAAGGTTATAATAAATTGTCAATGGAAATGAAGTTCTGATATAGTACATGGGAGATCAATGATGATGAAACTTTGATCTTCTAGTTATATTTTTGTTAATTTAGAACAGCTTATTTTAGCATCTCAATCTGTTGGAATTTTTGTCTTTGTATTGAAAAAAGAATTGAGAATATATCAATTATGCTCAGTTGTAAATATCATGAAATAAAGATATGGATATAATAGTCATAAAATATCTATTATTTAAAATACATATTTAAATAAATAAAATAAATATGTAGATAAAAGGGCTATCATATTGTAAACTCTAACATTGTATTCCTGGGGAAGGGAATATCTAGGATGCTCTTCCCTTGTTTTGCAGTGAGGCCGATTCGACCTGCACTAGACAGTAGATTCCATCGTTATGCATGGGTGTCCATTTCTTCAAATAAATAAATATGTAAATATGAATATAAATTGTATAAATTATTTATTTATCCAAAATTAAATGAGAAACACGATATTGTTGATAGCTTTCATTGAAGACTATATTTTTTGTATAGCCTTGAAGTTTTCTGTCACTTATCCACAGTTAGGATTTAATCCATCTAGATCTATAACCTTTCTAGACAAAGCAAATATATAATTGTCCATGGGAAAATAATGGCTTTGGAAGGATAATCCAACTTGATGAGAATGCAAGGTATTCTGTTTGAGTGGAAACTCCAGAACCAAAGTTTAGGCTGACGTGATTTTCTGGTGATGTGACTGTAATTCTGGGATCAAAACTTTATTTCCAGCTTTACTTCCTGTTATTATTTTAGCTTCCACTGTCCATTATCCCAACTGCGTAATGATAAATCTTGTTCCATTACACACATACCAAGAAATGGATTTACATTTCTTATAACATAACAGGTGTCCCTTCTTTTAAATTTGGCTCATGTTTGGAAAATCTAGAAAGCTCAAGCTGTTAAGGAATTCTATTGGGTATGTTCCTTCTGCTCTTGCTATTTAAAGATGACTTACATATCCTAGTCCAAGCTTTTATATGTTCCTCACTGAACCACTCAAAATATCAAACATAAAGTCATTCAATTAAGTTTTGCATCTTCATCAAGGGTGTTAAAATAGCTCTTTCCTCGTATATTCTTCATTATATTGCTTTGATCTAAAATGAGATATGTCGCTTCCACTATTGTCAATAGAAGAACTCCATTGCTTGATAAGAAAAATTATCAAGAATTTTTAATTAATGCTGGAAAATCATCCCCTTCTCTATTGTATTAGCTTTACTTTTCCATCACCCATATCTAACACCCATTTATTAAAGTGCTTTATCCTTTGATCAACCTGTGCATTGCTATTCAATTCATTTACTCTCATCCTTTTTGTGAGCAAGAATAACTAACAAAAATCCCATAGGCAAGATCTATTGATACAAAAATTAACAATATCTTGTCTTTTACCTTTAAGGATGACCGGTAATATTTGGCAAAAGTCTCTACCTAGTAGAATTATTTTTCGACCAAAGGGTTTTTCAGATGAATTAGGATACTTGTACCCAATAATATCTCTCAAGTTTTTGTCCAAAGCCTCAAATGCATATTTTTGCATCATTAGAGCTTCATCCCAAATAATTAGTGATATTTCATTCAACCAGGTTTGTGTTCTGCTTTATCTCACATGTTATAGCTTTCAAGAATTTCTATAGGAATGTCAAATCAGACCATGTGCAATCTTACCCAGGCAAAACTAATGCAGAAATTCCTACAAAAATTTAAATTTTGAATTAATTTTAGTAAGAATATCTTGCAATCCAAATGCTTAGCGAATGAAAAATTTTATTATATATGTTACATATATCAACATTCGGTACACTCTCCAGTTGACTCGACCTGCATGTATTCTGTTGTCGTGACTACATATGCAGACTCCTTAGGGCCACATTGGATGCTCTAGAGGCTACCTCGCTGGTTTGAGGACACGTGGCATCATGACTCAGACACTCCAGCTGACTGGATAACATGTGGACAGCAGACCTGACATATGTGGGCGCTGACTTGGAGCCAGGTGGCTGATGACTGGGAACACGATGTTTACTGACCAACACTTGGCAGGGGGATTTGGATGGAAAGTTGCTGACTGTAGACATGAAGTATGCTGACTCGGCTGTTGTTGCTGACTCGACCAACAGGTGGTGTTCTAGGATGGCGATTTTTGCTGATTGGACGGAGTTGTTACTATGATATTTAAAAGTTACCGTTCCTAAAGTGGGACATGTAACTTTTATTATCTTTCTTTGCCAGTTAATTTATTTTTATTTACTTTATTTCTGTACGTAGAGAAATTGTATATATATATATTAATTTTCTTTCTTTAATATTTTGAGTAATAGAGAATGCTATCGGGGAGGAGAACATGCCAGAAAAAAATGGAGTGTAATCTGCTAACTCTCCCATACTTCCTTCGCAGAAGCCGTCGGATTGTTCATTCTCCTCTTTCTCACCGATAAGTAGAAATTCCTTCAATCAGTTAACACGTTTGTAATTCGGTTAGATTGGAATTTGGGGCTTAGTGTTTTTAGGTGTTAGCGACTTGAATGTTCGATGTTAGAATGGAATTGTTACGTTCGTATTGAAGTGGAATGGTGGGGGAGAAAATTAAAAAGATACTTGGTTAACCCAAAACAGAATGTATGTCTATAGTAAGTGTGGACGTTTCGGGAGCTGTAACCCGCAAAATCCCCCACTTTATGGCCGTCTGGGAGGTTTTGAGCCAAGGCAAATGGAGAGATGGAGCAGAGGAAAATTGGTCTGGAGGATGTGCAAGGAAGACTCAGTTGTAGTGCGAGAGAAATGGTGTTAGAAAGGGAAAACTGGATGGTTTTTTGAAGCTGACCTGTGGGGAAAAATCCCGGATTCTGGAGCAGTGGCCTGCTTGTGGGGAAGATGCATGTAGAAGCGAGTGTTTGAAAACTGCTCCTGTATAGGCGAGGGGTGGTTATAGCGGGCAATGGATGCTTTTCTTTGCGCGGGGACTTAATTGACATACAGAAGTTCCTGAAGAACTGCGCAGATATTTATCTCCGTGTTGTGGTATTCTGGAAATCTGGGTAACACTTGTTCTTCCCATTTCCCTTCCTTTCCACCATTTTCATCCTTATTATAATAAAGTTCATTGATTTTTAGGAGTGTTTGCTAATTAACCCTAAATTTGTTGCACAGCTTCATTGTTGTTCCACACCTTCAATTTTATTGTATGTATCAGTAGTTCTTTGCCAGTAACTTAGAACCCATGGAAAGTTGGCAATATGGCTGAACTTAACCCTCCTTGAAAATTCCATGTATATCACTGTAAATTTCATGGTTTTACTGTGGCTGCAGTTGACTGGCTTTTGTTCTTACAGATAAAAAGAAGGCTAGATTTGACTGGTTATGTCGATTACAGTGATCATAGGAGCACCTGCACATAGCAGTAAGCACCTACATCATATGGAGATGGATGACTAAAAAGAGAGGTAACACATCAATCAGCAGGGGTGAAACGAGAAATTTAAATAAAGAGGTGAAGTACAAAATGCATTTGCAATTATAATTTTAGGGTGGACTAATAATTTGGGGATTTTTGAATTTTCAAATATAAATTTATTATTATTTTTTAAAATGGGAAGACGAAACTGCTTTCTCACCACCATCATGATAAATATGCAACAAGCATAAAATGCATCACTTACTAACACAACCTTTTATCAGCAATGAAGAGCAGGAAGGTGCTGTTTCCTGAATAGAAAGGACGCATTTCTGATTACTACAACTATTAACTAGTTTAGAGAGAGCGAGAACGTATGTCCAACTTCAAGAATTATCGATATTCAAACTTGATATGTTGCAACAGCCACAAACAACTTTGATGAAGCTATTGGGCAAGGTGGTTTTGGCGATGTCTACAGAGTAATGCTGCTAAATATAAGGTCTAACTGCACATTGAAGTTGACCAATGTTTACTGACATGATTTGGTTTTTTTACTTCCAAGGACAAGAGATAGCAGTGAAGAGGTTGACCTGTATTTCTCCACAAGGGATAGTGATTTCATTCACGAGGTGATGGTGATTTCCAAACTTCAACACAGGAATCCTGTCAAACTCCTTGGTTGCTGTGCTGAAGGAGAGTAGAAAAAATGTTGGTCAATGAGTACATGCCTAATTGCTAAATTTTGGAGACTTTCATATATTTGGTCATATTTCATTTTCTTTTCTCCTTTCTTTAATTGAATCAACCCGAAGCTATACAGGGTAATGTTCTTTTTTATACTTCCCACTCTTGTCTAGATCCAAAAAAGGGAATGATTGGATTGGAAGAAGCGTTTCACCATTATATAAGGAATTGGCCGAGGCCTCCTATACCTTCATACTTGACTCCTGTTTGAAGATTATTCGCATATCTAAATGCAAGTAATATATTATTGAATGAAGATTTAAATCCAAAAGTTTCACACTGCAGTATGGCATGTCTTTTGGAGGCAATGAAGATCAAACCAACACCAGAAGGGTTGTTGCGCGATAATTAGTAATTATTGCCAAATCAAATGCTTTCCTGTCTAATTTTGAGATATTCTGGTCCATATCATCTTATTGTTTGTTGAACCATGCAACTAAGTTGGAAAATTGTGGTGGCTATATGTCTCCTGAATGCGCAATGGAAGGGCGATTTTCAGAAAAATATGATGTCTTTAGTTTTGGGATTTTTACTGGAGATTTTGAGTAGGTGAAAGTGTACTGATTTTTACAATGAAGATGAAGCACCAAGTCTTCTGGCATTTGTATTTGTTAGTGCCTCAAGATAAATCTACCATGTCTTAAAATTTGACTTATTCTTTAATAAAGAAAATATTCTCTGAATGGTTGAGTTTCTAATGTCTTTCTCTTCATGCATGTGAAACTATGGACAGAAGGATATGCGATCAAGTTGGCCGATTTAACCTTTAGAGAGTTCTAATTTGTCGAAGCAGAGGTTTTGAGATGCATCCATGTGGGTCTATTATGTGTGCAAGAATTTGCAAAAGATCGGCCAACTGTATATGCTCTCCTTTCCATGCTAACCAGTGAAGTTACATGCCTTCCCGCTCACAAGCAACCTGGATTTGTGGAAAGGCAGATTAGGGTTGATACTGAGTCATCTAAAGGTAGTCATACTAGAGGCCCGAAAAACAATTTAACCATTACTATCAGTGGTGGTTGATAGCCTACTAAGTTTAGCATACCATGTTAGCTTGGTTGATTGCCTTAGATTCAAATGGAAATGGCAATTTCTTTTGTTATATGACATTTTCATTTTTATTTACTGTTGTTATTAAAGGAGTAGGGCTTGTTGCTGTAATAGCCTTTGAATGGTTCATATCATCATAACATATATACATATATATATATATATATACATATATATATATATATATATATTTTAGGCATATCAAAAGTAACCAGGAGACATATATTTTTTTTTCTTCCAAGCCATATGACTTTAGACAACGGTCTAATCTTTGGCGCTCACCCACCTGATGAATTAAATTTCCCTTTCAGTGGTGGCATGGCAACAGCAAAAGAAAAATGTCAAAAGTTGCTCAGGGTGACTTTATCATAGTTAAGGCAGGTTCAAAAATCCACAAAAAAGAAGATAAATCTGCGGATTTGATCTGAAAAAATAGATTTTTGAATATAATTGCAAATTTACAGTGGACACAATTAAAGAAAAAAGACTGAGCCAGTGTGTGCAAACTAGGTTATGAGAAGATCAACACACCAAGAACATGTATATATACAAGTGTTTTAGTTGAAATGTTTCCTTGTCCTGTGCGAGAGAGAGAGTTAGAGAGATTGAGAGGAACTGGTTCTTTTCTAGATTCATGTAAGGGTTTTTACTAACAACATGATGCTGACATTGAAGATAAATCAGTCGAGAAGATTTAAATGGATGGAATACTAGGATTTACTGCTCATATTTTTTTATTTTCTTCTTTTAGATTTAAAATCATTTTGATTCTATTTTAAAATTGGTTTAAAATTTAAAGATTTTATTTTTGGTATATATGGAATAATAAGATTTAATCAATTACTTATAGTATTTCAAAACCATCTATGACGGTATGGGTGGGATACTATGTATTGACAAAAATGGATTTTCATCAAATACATCAATTTTTATTAAAAATATATATGACAGAAGTTATCACCAATGTAAAACCTGACAGGGGGTAAGTGATAGTTTTCCGACAAATAGTTGACTGCACCAAAAATCCTCCATATTGGGTCTAATTGCCACAATAGTGACAGATGAAATCACAAAAAGTATTTAAAATAAAATATTATGATATATACTTTTTACAGATGATATAGTATTGATAGATGAAACGAAAGAGAGTATTATTAGTGTTAAATTAGAGTTACAGAAGGAACATACTAAAGTTCAAAGGATTTAGATTGAGCAGATCTAAAACGGAGCATATGAAATACACATTTAGTGATAATCATCGAATAATAAAAACAATTAGATTAGAGAATATGATTTAACAAAAAGTAAATATTTTAAATATCTTGGATCCATTATCCAAAATAACTTCAGAATATACGTAAATGTAAATCATAGGATTCAAACGAGTTAGATGAGATAGAGAAGAACATCTCGAATTTTTTACATTGAGGATACCATTCTCTCTTTAAAGGAAAGTTTTTATAGAATGACAAGAACACCTCAGAGTTAATATATGACACCGAATGTTTGGCTATTAAATAGGGGTTAGAATAGAAAATGGTCAGAATGAAATTAGAATGCTAAGATGGATACGTGAAAACTAGGAAAGATAGGATTAGAAATGAAGAGATAATGCTAATAAATTAAGAGAATTCAATTGTGAATAAGATTTAAGAGTATTGTTTGTAAACAGTTTGGTCATGTGTAAAGAAGATCCAAAGATGCATTCGCTAGAGAATTGAGAGTTTAAATATAGGAGATCCAATAAAATGACGATATGTTATTAAAAACTTGGATGCAACGTGATTCAGAAGATATGATAGATAAGAGGTTAACTAAAGAGATGATTTCGGACATGAACGTATCGGTGCAAGAGAATTAAAGAAAGTTTCACTATTACTTTTTCAGAAGTTTATGTATATTTGAATAATGTGTGAGAGTTTTTTTTTTTAATCATCTTATATTATTTTTTCAAATGACTGATTTCAAATTTTAAAAATTAAAACTTAGATTGTTGTTGTTGTCAGATATCGTATTAATAAAAATTTAAAAGATAAATAATATTTTAAATTATAATTTTTAAGATTATATACTTTTTCAATTCCTTCCGCCTTCTGAGTAAATTGCTGTCAACTTATGGCAGAACGTTTACTGTTATCGCATAATCACTCCTCTTTAACATGCCCTAGTGTCTTTTGTATTTTTACCTTTTTCAAAATGTCCCACAACTAATCATGGTTTAAATATTACGGAACTGCATGACCGAGAAGTATTTGGAACTTTGAGGCCATACATGGTTGGAAAACTCAATTGTCTTGGAAAGTTGGTGAGATCAATCATGCGTAATCTATATTTCCTTGAATTTGAGTTGCAAAAAGATCCATCGAAAGGTGTGCTGGTGGTATTAACTCGGCATTTCTTGTTCAATTTCTTCTGTTGTTGCCATTCTGTCTGCAGCTACAGTAGCACGTATCCAGAGGCACGCGGGTAACCTCAGAACTTATCAGAGACCAAGAGACAATTGCCTTCAAGTAATGGTACTTTCTGTACTTGGATTCTTCATTCTTTGAGTTTTTTTGTACTAAAATTTGATAAACCTCAATTTATCTCCGCATTTAGTATTTTTTTTTTTAATAATTGTGAATTTGCTCATCCTTTTGTTTATAGATGATGGTACCTAGCGAACCCACGCTCAATTAAGCCAAAAAGTCCTCATACGGGCTATTCCAACATATACCAATCACCTTTTCTTCCTCATAGTCACCCGCTCGACACTTCAACCGATCAATACTCACCCATTATTACTTAATCTATCGATGTAATATTCATTCTCCTTGAATCACGAAGACAATTTTTATAAAAATATAAAGAGAATATATAATCAGAACTTAATAGGGGAAAAATTTCTATGACGATCTCAACTTTCCATATTTGATAAGGTTTTACGACTTTTGAGTATTTTATGCCATTATTTCCTATGTACCTTGAGACATTCTCAGAATAAATAAATAAATAAAAACTAGCCTTTATCACCCCGTGAACTGACCCCTACGCCCAAAAAGATATATAATTTCTTTATGCCTACCGTCCACATGTAAGTTTTCTTGGTCTCACACAGAGCACATAACTAAAACAGACCTTTCTCTTTCTCTACAATCGATTTCATTTTTCCTTTTCGAAACCGGCTGATTTCCTCCATCGGAGCGCCCTCTAGCAGCTTGCAAATTTTACCGGGCCAAGACTGCCGATGACTGGAGCATCTGGCATTTGAGTTAGTAGAATCATTATCTATAGAACCAAACCCACCTCCAACAGATTGACGTCTTTACTATGGAAGTAGACCGATTTCTAACCTGAATGCTCTCACTTCCCCTTTTTGGAGCATGGCCTTAGCTAAAAGAGTGAGACCTATAATTGGTTTCAAAATGATGATTTGGTGAGAGTTGATACCAACCGAAATGATCCGCCGGCTATCACAAATGGGACTCGTTTCCTATCTCATTAAGACCTATAATTGGTTTCTGACCTTGTGGACCAAGGAGTAGATTACTTGTTGTCCTCTTTTGGGATGTGCCTTCCAAAGAGATGGGCCTCACCCCATTCCATTTTCAACCCTCCGACAGTCCCATCAAAGGGCTCACGGGCGAATGCATATATCCAGTAAAGCGTTATGTCACTCACCATGTCTGTGGAACACCTTTCATCACGCCACCACCACAACCATACTTTTACGTGGTGAAGTTTCCATCCTCTTACAACGCCATCTTGGGATGTCCTAGCCTATATTATTTTGAGACACTACCGAACACTATTCACATGAGAATCTGACCCGAACACCTTTGGGGATCGCGACTCTTCATAGCGATCCAACCCCATCAAATATCCCCTTGGCAAGAGAGAAAGAGGAGATCCTAATGGTTAACACTAAGGAACTCAGTGGACGACAAGAGCAATAATCCAAGCCCCAATCCGGAGAGAGGAGGTAATCGAAGTTCCTATCATAGATACAATCGAAGCCAACTGCTGGGGATAATGCCCACTTGCCAAAGATTCTTTAGAAAGCTATATAGATTGCCTGCTACGACGTCATTCCCAAAGTTTTCGCATGGTCCCCAGAGAACATGTTGAGTATTCACCCATCACTATAGTTCACAAATTGACCGAGACACTGCCATGTTCTGCTGGTTTTAAAAAAGAGTGGTTTCAAGGATTTTAGAAGGGTTTGCCACGCCTGGTGGATGACAAGAAGAAGTTCGAAAGCTTTTGGGCGTTGGGATCTATCTGGAAGTCGAATACCTTGATTGGTTAGCTAATATGGTTATGGTAAAGAAAGCAAACGGAAAGTGGAAAAATGTGAATGGATTTCACTAACCTCAATAAGGTATGCCCAAAAGATAACTATACGTCCTATTATTTCATGTTGGTTGATAACTCAAACCACTAACAGCTCTTAAGTTTCATGGATATATACTCCAATTACAACCAAATAAGCATGGCTCTCGAAGACAAGGCAAAAACCAACTTCATCATGGAATTATGTACTTATTAAGCTGTGGTTATGCTGGTCGACCCTCACAGAGTGCAAGGGCAATATCTCAATGATTGGTCAATAAGGTCTTCAAGTAAGTACTTGGTAGAAACACGTAGGTCTATGTCGATCATATACTTGTCAAAAGACCGATCCCGACCACCACATTGTCATTTGAAAGAAACATTCCTGACAATTAGAACAATATAGCATGAGACAAAACCTCACTCTAAGTGCACTTTTAAAATTATGTTAGCGCAGTTCCTAGGACTTCATGATCACCAACCAAAGGATCGAGGCAAATCTGGGAGAAAATCTAAACCATACTCCGATATGGCACCGCCTGTGACAATAAAAGATATGCAAGATCTCACCGGCTTAATCGCTACCCTCAACCGACATTCATGACAGGCGGGGAGAAGTACAAAACCATTTTAAAATGTTCGAGAAGAAACCCCATCTCTACCTCTCCTTTCTAAACAAACACTTTGCTCTATCCCTATGAGACAGAACTCGGCTACGCCCGACCTTACACCCGGAAGCTGGCACGCGACCAGCCTGCCAAGGTGCACTCGATGCACCTGCACCACGTCTCCCACATCGAAGCACCGTAAGGTCATTTCCACATTCACAAAATCCAGGTTTCCAAATCACAGAGATCCCCAAAAATAAAAATAATACATGTATGCCCCCAATGCAATTAAAAACAAGTGAGAGTTAACTATATAATGCCAAGAAGAATTATAAATAAAGTCATCCTAATTTAAACAAATACAATGAGATCATCCCAATCTTCCTCAAAATGATACAACAATCTGAATACATGGAATAGCGGGTAGTCATACCTGTGCCCATATTTTCCAAAGAATGTCCACGGCAACACGGTGTACAAATCTCTGGCCCGAGTCTACACCCGTAGGAGGGAATGTGAGGGGTGAGTACCGTAGAGAGGGGGGTTGGTACCCACAAGTCTGGGGATGACATGCTATAATTGACTTTGGGTGAACTAGGAGTATCAAAATTATGTCCTGAAGGAATCCCATGGTATGCAAAATATTATGACATCTCAATAAATCATTCATACGGCATACGTATCAAATCAAATATGCATCCATTATGCATGTCCGTCATATCATGTAGAGCCGGCTGCAATATCCCTAAGAAAGGCCAACCATGGCCATGACTCCGGCAAATGTACAGTTTTCACGGTGCAAGTAATAAAATAAGGCTCTCCACCCCAACGCTACACATGTACTCACTCCAACTAGCCTCAGATATATATATCGCACACGTATCAAGGATCTGGTTGTGTATGGAAAACCCGCCGGTGCTAGGACCTACCAAGGTCCTCCCTGGCGGGAGCCCTAACCGACGACCGTCCGTACAACATGTATGACACCATGATGCACTTCGCAGAGGCGTATCCTGTGCACAACAGTGTTTCTACCAAATGTCCTTCGTATTGCTGCACGTTTTTCATAGGAAGCATATCATCATCATCACAATATCCACAAAATCCAACCCAAATCACATATCTGGGGCCAAATCTCTCGCTTCATAACATGCCCAAACCATGTGCCAATATGCAATCGAAGCATAAAATTTTGTGGATATATCAAAGTGTGGCACAATCATCAAATAAAAATCATGGATGCATATCGATATAAATAAGTTGGGACAACCTATATCACAAAACATTTTCTATAATCCTAGAAAATAGGTCAATCATACCATTTTAAATCATGTATTTGTCAGCTTTTAAAACACAAGATCAATTAAAAGTAGATGTCAAGTCCCACTATAAAGTTATCCATTTATATAAATTACACTCTAACATTTCCACAGAGGGTAAATCAAGTGCTCCCTCCGTTCAACTCAAATAACTCTAGGGGACAAACACCGGCAGATTTTTTAACTCAAGCAATATACTATAACTTTCAGTGCTATACTAGTCCAAATCAGATGATCTTATCTCATTTTAAAGTTCAAGAGATAGCACTATAACTTTCATTTTGCACACTTCCTCGGATTCAAATCCACATGAATTCTATGAAAGCCTAATTTTATTATCGTCATATTTAAGTTTTGGATTCTGTCCAGTTTTTGTGCAGAAGCCATAATTCTGGTTCTACTCACCAAAGTCTAATGAAATTTTAAAATGTTATAGCTGGGCTGTAATTCAAGCCAACTGGGGTGTTTTGAGTTTTATCCAAATATGCTCTGGAAGGGGTTCAACAAAATTCCATGAACAAGACTGATACGTTTTAGTGAAACATAAAAGTTTCTTGTCAGAACAGTTTTAAGGGAAAAATTGTATATAGTCTCTTCAATTTACTTGTGCGAAATGGCTGAAATTTTTATATGTTATAGGGAAAGAAGTATATCTATAACTTTATGTTTTATATTTCTTAAACGAAAGACTGGAGAGGGGTCATTTTACTCACTACTGTCAAGGTTCGGAACTGGACACTTCTAGATGGAGTTTCTAGAAAAGTGCCAGAAGAATCTCAGTACACAGGCATCTCTGATTCTCCACATTCTTTATCTCGTTGGAAAGATAATACTTTGATCTACAATTCATATAACTAACACATTTTTCAATCTGGGCTCTAAGATGTCTTCAAACAGAGATCCAACCATGGACAGAAATAAATTTGAAAGTGAGACAGGATAAAATTTTTTACCTCAATTCCTTGGTTTCTCTCTTGTTTCTCTCTCCCCCCTCACGCATCTGGAAGAATGAACAAACATTCTAAGGCCTTCTTCTTTTTATTATTGTGTTAATAACTCACCACCCTAGGATCAAATCTCTAATTAATCTAAACCATAGAATCATTTTGACCATCGTACGTGCTCTCATTGGTTTTCATGTCCATGTGCTCTTCTTGGCCCACCTTGCCTTTCTCATCTCCATTTGGCCAACACTTGCCTCCTCCTCACCATAACACTTGTTCAATCACAAGAATACACTTGTCACATTTCATTTAAGTTTTGTTAATTGCTAACAAGTCCTTTGACTTATAAAAATTCTAATTTGACTCCTAAAATTTTCATAATTACTTACTATGCCCAAAATCTCATATTAGACCTAATTAAATTTATTTATTGTGAAATTAAGGTTTTGAATCTCTTGGAGTCAAAATTGATCCGATTTGTATTTTATCGTCAAATATGTAACGTTGATTTATCTAAAAAATTTTCTTAGTGAAAATTTATGAATATAGTAGTAAAAATATCATATATATATATATATATATGAAATGGAATTTACTATAGAATACACCGAGTCGGTGTTACATTTTCCCAACCCCTAAAAACAAGTTTCGTTCCTAAACTAAAAGAAAACCATATAGGAAAAGGAAAATTACGTACAACAGATGAGGGTACCGCCCTCATAGTCTCCTGCCCCCAAGTTTCCTCCTCGACCTAGTCGCTACGCCACAAAATGCGTACTAACGAAACATCTTTGCTTCGCAGCCTACGGATCATGGTCAAGGACCCGTACAGCCGTAGACAAAAACTCAGTCCTCCCGTAGCTCAACCGGTGGAGGTTCTAAAACATGAGAAGGGTCGTGCATATATCTCCTAAGCACCGAGACATGGAACACATCGTGAATACGTGCCAACTCTTCTCGGCGCCTCCAATCAGATGCCACACTTCCGATCCCTCTCACGGACAGGGCCCAATATATTTGGGGCTCGCCTTGCTCCGTCTTCGAAACGGATCACCCCTTCCCTGAGATCCTCAAGAAACCATGTCCCTTCCGAAATTCCAAAGGGTCGCCGCCACGGCCCGCATATGCCTTCGTCGATCCCGGGCGGTTCTCATCCTCCGTCGGATAATCCCGACCTTCTCCCTCGCTCCTCAACAAGCTCCACACCGCCGAGGTGCTTTCACCGACTTCGTCCCAAAGATAAAGGTGTACCGCATTGCCTCCCATACAATGCCTCGTATGGAGGCATCCCAATACTTGCTTGGTAGCTGTTATTATATGCAAACTCTACAAGTGGTAAATGCCGATCCCAGCCTACTATGAAAGTCAATAACACAAGCCCGAAGCATATCCTCAAGTGTCCGAACCGTACGCTCCGACCGGCCATCCGTCCGAGGATGATAGGCCGTGGCAAAGCTCCGCCTAGTACCCAATGCCTCCCGCAACCGGGCCGAACCTAGACGTGAACCTAGGGTCCCCGTCTCAAACAATCGACACAGCACCCCGTGAAGTCGTACTATGGTGTCCATATAGAGACGTGCCAAAGCACCTCCAAGGAGTAGTCACCACGGACGGGGATAATGTGCGTTGACGGTGAGTCGATCGACAATCACCCAAATCGCATCATGCCGCGTGGATGTCCTCGGTAACCCCATCACAAAATCCATGGTAATATGTTCCTACCTCCACTCGTGGAACGGGAAGCGGCCGTAAAATACCTGCCGGTCTCTCGGTGCTCACCACCGGCACACCAAGCACCGGTGCTACAAACTCGCTATCTCCCGCCCATGCCCGACCACCAATAACCGCCTAATGGTGCGATACATCTTTGTACCCCCGGGATGCATAGCATAAGCCGAAGAGTGTGCCTCCCTCAAGCGATAGCACGCCGAAGCTCAACATCACCGGAATACACACTGCCTCTCTAGCACCACGAGTCCATCGCCGACGGACCGAAAATCCCCGCCCCTCCGCGGCGGATCCGACCGTGAATAGTCTCGAGCTCCGCATCCGTACCCAAGCTCTCTGATGCGGCCGGGCAGTGTAGGCCGTACCTCAAATCCAGCTAGCAAAGGTGCCTCGCTCATCGTTGGGCCGCCGACCCCAAAGCCCTGACTCCTACCAAGCAGAGATGTAGGCTCTCTCGCCGCCCCAGAAGTGGTAGAAGAAGATGACTTCCGGCCAAGGCATCCGCACACATTTGCCTCACCCGGATGATAGTCCACAACCAAGTCGTAGTCTTTCAAGCAGCCTCTAACCATCTCCTCCGTCTTAGGCTTAGCCCTCTCAGTAAACAAATACTTCAAGCTCTTATGGTCTCGGAAGACCCCGCAGTAACTCCATAAGTAACGCCATATCCTCGCGGCGGGGGACTATGGCCGCAAGCTCAAGATCGTGAGTCGGGTAGCTCGCCTCATGCTTCTTCAACTGCCTCAAGATAAGCGATCACCCGTCCATCCCGCATCAACACGCAACCCAGCCTCGCCGCCGGCATCATCAGACACAACATACTCCCTGTAGGGAGAGCCAAGATAGGTGCCGATGTCACGCCATTTGAGTTCTCAAAACTCGCCTCACACGATCATCCCAACTAACTTGACGTTTTCTTCGTCAATCGAGAGAGTGGAGCAAAGAATCCTCGAGAAACCCTCTGCAAATCGTCTATAATAACCAAAGAAGTCCAAGAAAACTCCGAACCTCAGAACTGTCCGTACGCTCCCACTCAATATGGCTTCTACTTTCTCGGATCAACAAAAATCCTCCGCAAAACAACGCTCCTAAATCCACTTTTAGCCAAAATTCACACTTGGTGAATTTGACATATAACCGCTTCTCACGAGAGTCTCAGAAACCACCCTCGTGTGCTGTTCATGCTCCTCATCACTCCGTGAATATACCAGAATGTCATCAATCAACACGATGACGAACCGATCCAAGTAATGAGGAAGACCCGGTTCATTAAATCCAGTAAAAGTCACTGGAGCATTAGTCAACCCAAACTGTATCACTAAAAATTCAAAGTGACCATAGCGAGTGCGGAATGCAGCCTTGGGCACGTCCTCGCCCGAATCCGTAATCGGTGATAACCAGACCGTAATCCATCTTCGAAAAGACCCGTGCACCCCGAAGCCGGTCAAATAGGCCACCAATACGTGGCAGGGATACCAGTTCTTCGACGGTCACCTTATTCAACCGCCTGTAATCCACGTACGCCGTAGGGTACCGTCCTTCTTCTTTACAAACAACACCGGAGCACCCTAGGCGAAGTGCTCGAACGGATAAAACCCTTGTCCAAGCAGGTTCCCGTAGTCGACCTTGAGCCTCTCTCACCAAGGCCATTCTCAGATGGCGGAATCAGATATAGGAGCGGTTCCTGAGCTATGTCGATCTCAAAGTCAAACTCCCGAGCCGGAAGGCCTGGTAGCTCCTCGTGGAAAACATCCGCAAACTCCCGTACTCACAGGACATCCTCATTCCTGTTCCTTCAGTAGTATTCACAACATGGGCCACGCCGTGTAGCTTCCGCATATTAACCCCTGCCTCCATCACCGAAATAACACAACAGACAATACTCTCCTCTCGCGCAAAACCTCAAAGCAAGTCCCTCCCATCTCCGGGAACTCAACCTCCTTAGTGAAACAATCAACGGAGGCTCTGTGTCCATCCGTCCCCAATCCATGCCAAGGATGACATCAATATCGATCAAGTCCAAAGGGATCAAATCCGCCCATGTACGGTGTGCCCAATCACGACCTCTATCCCCTATAAACTGAATCTCTCAAGAGTCGCTTCACCGAGAGGTGTGAAAACCAATATCTCCTCTCCAAGTGGCGTCAAAGGCTTACCCATCGTGGGCAAAGGACGCTCACATACGAGTAGTTCGACCCTGGGTCAATAAGGACACTCGGCGTCGACTCCATAAATCTTCATAGTTCCTAAATGTGGGAAAATAAAAAGAGATCAATTTAGATAAAGGTGGAAATAGATGCTCATCATATATATCTCAAAAGTAGGTACAACCAACATAGTCAAGCCTCTAAGGCTTTGGCTTACACAGCCCCAAAAAAAAGCACAGGGGAAATCTCTAGGTGTAAGTCCGAAGGGGGAGTACCAATAATGACATCGGCTCCGTCACAAGATCCTCCCCTCGGTCATCGCGCACACTGCCCGAGCCCCTCGCCGCCGCCGCGATGGTCCCGGCCATACTACTCCCGCCCACGCCTGGGGCTATAGGGCTGGAGCGTGCCGGTGCTTCCTCCCCGTCCCCTCGTGGAGCACTCGACCGAATGGAAATCGCCGATTCCTCCCGCTTTCCAAGATCGTGGCACCGGCTCTTGATGTGCCCCGGCCTCCCACACCGGAAGCAACCACCGCTCACCCCACAAGCTCCGAAGGTGATGTTCCACATCGACGACAAAAAGGGTGTCGTCGGCCGTAGTCCGAGTGGAGGCACTGGGCCGGTGCTCTAAACCCCTGGACGCGATCCTCGCCCGAGAAGGTCTCCGCGAACCCCGAGGTCCTCCCCTTCTTCGAACTCGGCCCCCCGAAAACTCATGCCTCTTCCTCCTCACGCCCCCGCTCTCTGCTTCCTCAAAGATGTGACCATCTCCTCACCGGAGGCCGAGTCTACTATCTCCGGAAATGAGAAGTAGGGGCCACTGCCATATACCTCCGGATGTCAAGTCGAGGCCATCCTCAAACCCTGAACCTCAACCGACGGCGTGGCTAGGTCCGAACAAAGCGGCGCCTCTCCAACCTCGGCCTCATACCTTTCACAGCCCGAGTCCCCGCCGCGTGGCGGAACTCCGTCCTCTTCCTATCCCGCTGAACGCCGAAAAAGGCCCGCGGCCGAACTCCCGCAGAAAGTCCTCCCAACTCCCAGGCTCCGCCGCATCATCACAACCGCCTCCCACCATGAGAGGGCATCTCCATCCACCACCTCTCGGCCACTCGCACCAACTCCTCACTCGTGCCAAGGTCTCGTCACTACTTGGCGGGCGGCTGATCCAAATGCTTAGCCAGCAGAAGGGAATCACCAACCCTGCAGAACCCGGGCCACCAGCCGTTCTCGCTTCCTTTACGAGCCGGGTGAGCTCGTGGAACTCCTCCCAACGCCGGCTAGCAGTATCGCCGCCGGGCTAAAACCGCACATGGACCGACAACCGGTGGAAGGCTCCCCGCGACCGGGTCGGGGCACACCCATAAGGGGCGGGCACGACCACTCGAGTGGAGGGGGTGGTGGCATCCGAATGCCGTGGGCAGCGTACCACTCGAACACCCGTCAGGCATCCAACGGTGGCGGTGGTGGTAGATCCGCGGCCGTGGTGGCCTGTGGTGTAGGCACCGAAGGAGAACCGTGTGAGAAGACACGTCTCCAGTACACTGGGGCTCAGGTAAGAAGTGGGTATTTCGCCTAGTCGCCATACTTCGAAGAAAAAGGCACTAATCAGCAGATATATAGATTAGGGTTAGTTATGGAATAACTAACCCCTAAAAGAAATCAACTTGGCATCAGAACCAATGGATATAGGATCCTAGGTTAGATACGACCCGTATCTAACCCCCTAAAAATGGATGAACCCATATGCCTACGACCATGTACTAGGATTTCAGGACCCGTATCGTAATCCTCACATACATTTAGTACTTTCAAAATCGATTTACTTGGGGATATTTAAATCAAGCCACACTTAGCTCTAACCAAGAGCTCGATATCAACTGAGGCCCTGTCACGCCCGACCCACACCGAGCCGGCACGCCACTAGCCTGTCATAGCACCTCGATGCACGGCACCACGTCCCGCACATCGAAGCACCGTAAGGTCGTCGACATTCAAAAATCCTTGTTTCCAAATCACATAGATCCCAAAAAATAAAAATAATACATGTATGCCTCAATGCAAATTAAAACAAGTGAGAGTTAACCTTATACTGACTAGAAGAATAATAAGTACAGTCATCCCAATTTAAACAAATACAATGGTCATCCTAACTTCCTCAAAATGATACAATAACCTCAATACATAGCTCATAGCTAGTAGTCATACCCGCCCAAGAGGCCCCAAAGAATGTCCAATACAATAATGCACAAAATCTCTCACCGAGTCTACACTGTAGAGGGGAATGAGAGGGGTGAGCACCGGGAGAGGGGGGGTTGGTACAGCAAGTCGGGGAAGACATGCTACCACTACTTTTGAGTGAATTAGGAGTGTCAAAATTATGTCCCAATAAATCCATGGTATGCAAAATATTATGACATCTCAATAAATCATTCATGGCATACGATCAAATCAAATATGCATCCATTATGCATGTCCGCCAGATCATGTAGAGCCGGCCAAAAATATCCCCAAGAAAGGCCAACCATGGCCATAGGACATGTTGGGGGTTTTCACGCGTGTCATAAAATAAGGCTCTCCACCCCAACGTTGGCCGCAGACCACTCCAACTAGCTCGTATATATATCGCACACGTATCAAGGATCAAGCGTGTATGGAAACCCGCCGGTGCTAGACCTACCAAGGTCCTCCTCCCGAAGTAGTTCAACCGAACCGACCGCACAATATGTATGACACCAAGGATACCCCTGAGGCGTATCCAGCACAACAGTGCTCTACCAAATGTCCTTCGTAGCTACGAATGCCATAGGAAGCATATCATCATCATCACAATATCCACAAGCATCCAACCCAAATCACATATCTCAAGCCAAATCTCAAGCCATAACATGTCAAAATCATGTGCCAATATGCAATGGAAGCATAAAATTTTGTGGAATATCAAAGTGTGGCACAATCATCAAGCCAAAATCATGGATGCATATCGATATAAATAAGTTGGGACACCCTATATATCACAAAACATTTTCATAAATCCAGAAAATATGTCAATCATACCATTTTAAATCATGCATTTGGAAAGCTTTTTAAAACACGGTATCAATTAAAAGTAGGATGTCAAGTCCCACTCACAGTTAGGGACGATAATACACTCCCAATATCTCCACAAAGTGTAAATCAAGTGCTCCTCCGTTCAACTCAAATAACTCTTAGGGAGACAAAAACAATGCAGATTTTTTAACCGCGTAATTATACATATAACTTTGGCTATACTAGTCCAAATCAGATGATTCGAATCTCATTTTAAAGCCAAGAGATAGCACTATAACTTTCATTTTGCACACTTCCTCAGATTCAAATCACTGAATTCCCGGTAAGCCTAATTTTATTATCAATATATTTAAGTTTTGGATTCTGTCCAGTTTTTGTGCAGAAGCCATAACTTTCGTTCTACTCACCAAAGTCTAATGAAATTTTAAATGTTATAGCTGAGATGTAGATCTACAACTTTCGTGTTTTGAGTTTTATCCAAATATGCCTGGAAGGGGTTCAACAAAATTCATGAACAAGACTGATACGTTTTAGTGAAATATAAAGTTTCTGTCAACACAGTTTTAAGGAAAATTGTATAACTTTCAATTTACTTCGTGTGAAATGGCTGAAATTTTTATATGTTATAGGCAAGAAGTATATCTATAACTTTTATGTTTTGTGTTTCTTCAAACTAAGACTGGAGAGGGGTCGTTTTTACTTACTACTGTCAAGGTTCGAAACTGGACACTTCTATGTCGAGTTTCAGGAAAAGTGCCATAACTTTTGGCACAGGCATCTGATTTTGGTGATTCTTATCTCGTTGGAAAGATAATACTTTGATCTACAATTCATATAACTAACACATTTTCAAATTCTGGCTCTAAGATGCCTCAAAACACAATGAAATCACGGACAGAAATAAAATTTAAAGTGAGACAGGAAAAATTTCTACCTCACTTTCTTGGTCTTCCTCTTGCTTCTCTCCTTGTACTCACGAATTGGGAAGAATGAACAAGCATTCTAAGGCCTTCTTCTTTATTATTGTGTTAATAACTCACCACCCTAGGATCAAATCTCCAATTAATCTAAACCATAGGATCATTTTTACTATTGTATGTGTTCTCATTGGTTTTCATATGCATGTTCTTATTGGCCCACCTTGCCTTTCTCATCTCCATTTGGCCAACACTTGTCCTCCTCACTATAACACTTGTTCAATACAAGAATACACTTGTCACATTTCATTTAAGTTTTGTTAATTGCTAACAAGTCCTTTGACTTATAAAAATTCTAATTTGACCCCTAAAATTTTCATAATTACACACTATGCCCAAAATCTTATATTAGACCCCATTAAATTTATTTATTGCGAAATTAAGGTTTTGAATCTCTTTGAGTCAAAATTGATCCGATTTGTATTTTTATCGCCAAATATCTAAGGTTGATTTATCGAAAAATTTTCTTAGTGAAAATTCATGAATATAGTAGTAAAAACATCATATATATATATATATATGAAATGGAATTCACTATAGAATACACCGAGAGTCAGTGTTACAAATCCACCGCATTATTAGTATACTACGTTGTCAAATATCGATGAGTTCTGAGGTCAATTACCGACCCATCAAGAAGATAGCTTCGCAATGGTCCTTACCGCAAGATGCCTCCTATAGTACTTCTAGGCCCATACTACTATGGTGCTCACCAACTGGCCACTAAAACAAATCATATAAGATGAGCACTTCGGACTAGCTCATCAAGTAGAGGATTGAACTAGGTGAGTTCGACATCTAATACGAACCGAGACCGACCGCTAAAGGTCAAGCCCTCGCCGACTTTCTTCTCGAGTGCACATTGCCAACGACTACCGATCAATTCTCCGATGGACCCAAAAGGAGTGCTTATTGTCCTAATGGACTCTCCATGTGGACTAGTCCGGATAACTCATTGGGCATGAAACCGGACTTATCTTAGTTAGGCCTAACGATTTCAAGGTCGAATATACTATTTGTTTTGACTTTCGAGATACCAACAATCAGGCAGAGTATGAAATCCTTCTAATCTGCCGTGGATCGTAGCATTATTGGGAGCCCGTAACATACGTAGCTTTTACCGACACCAACTAGTTATCAAACAAGTCAAGGGGGTCTATGAGATTAAGGAACTGACAATGGCGAATATCTCTCCAAGATACGCCAAGCTGTAGACAATTTCGACAAGCTAGACATACAACAAATCTCTTAATCCAAAAACGCACGAGCCGACATACTTGTTAGCGCCTTTGATTTAATAACCACCAATCACATCGTATATATATAAAACCCGTCAGTACCTAGGTATCGAAGAGCCCGAATAGGTCCTAACGCATGGCCTTCTAGTTGGAAAGATTCCATCGAAACCTACCAAAAGTATGGGCAACTACCGAGCCCCCATCGAAGCTAACAAGACGAGGGCAAGGTCGCCCATTATGCTATTATTGACAGCGCCTCTACAAGAAGTCCCATATACACCCTACTAAAGTGTTTAATGCCCGAAGGAAGCGAGCCACATCTTCCAAGAAATCCACTAGAGAATATGTAGCAATCACTTAGGTGCTTGAAATCTAGAGAATAAAACCCTTTGACAAGGGTATTACCGGGGGCCAACTATGAAAGTCGATGCGACGACTTTGTCAAAAGACGCGACAAGTGCCAATGCTTCGTCGATGCCACACCTTCCTACTACCGAGTTCAGCCCGATAACCCCCATGGCCATTCGCTCGCAAGGAATAGACATCGTGGGACCATTCCCGCCAGCAATCGGATAACGCAAGCCCTTGGTCGAAGTCACTGACTACTTTACCAAGTGGAGTCGAAGCTAAACCGCTAGCTCAAATCACTACCTAAGAAAGTTCATGCAGGCATCCATCATCATCGATTCGCATACTCGTGTTCTAATCATAGACAAAATAAACAATTCGATAATACAAGTTTCCGAGACTTCTACAACAGTGGAAATCCAAAGACCATTTTACTTCCGTTGCCTACCCGCAAGCCAACTGCCCACTAAGATGACCAACTGAACGATCCTACAAGGTCCGAAGGTCGCACTAGATTTAAGTCAAGAGTCGTTGGAGACGGCTAAGAGTAGACCAATACGTAGCACGGCGTAACGAATCCGCACTATGTGAACAACTAGACTTACTCCCGTAGTTAAGGGAAACTGCATCCATCCAATTGGCAGCCTACCAACAATAGACGGCCAAGTACCACGTACGGGTCGAATCAAGACATTTAAACCAGGTAGCCTAGTGTCACCAAGGAAGCCACCAGCCGATCCGAACCAGGCAATCTAGCACCTAATTAGGAAGGCTCCAATAGATATGATCGAAATTTGCCTACACTTATCACCTAGGACAACTCACCCGCACCCTAACGTGGAAGTCTGTAGATCCGCACATCTACGGCCAAGAGGGCCGGCGCCCTACTGCACAAACAAGCTTCATCCCACATGAAATTTGACAATCGTGTAAGACCCCTACGATCCTCTATCCTGTTATACTAACCTATCGATTTGCTCGTGCGTTTCAAGACCTACCGATGGGGATTTATCTTCGAACGGGCATTTGTTGTCCTATCATATCGTTGGGATCTATCTCTCTCGAATGGGCTTATGTCATTTTATCCTATCATAGGGACTATCTCCGAATGTGTTTATATCGCCTCTATCCTATCATTGAGATCTATCTTCCCGAATGAGTTTATGTTGTCTTATTCTATCATTGGGATCAATTTTCACAAATGAGTCTAAGTTTACTTTGTCCCATTGTTGAGATATATCTCCCAATTGACTACGTCACCCTATCCAACATTAGGGATCTATCTCTCCGAACGAGCAAGTGTTGGCCTCGCCACAAACGAACTCACTCTCTCATCTCAGACATAAGACGATGTTGTCCCGCACCTAGAAGAGGAAAGCCAGCCGTTTACAAAATTTTTTATTAACCCGACTCTATCGATCGCATCGATCACTCAATGGATTAGTATTTAACACATAAATGATAGGGTGCTAACATCGATAAGATGGTCATTCAAAAGTGAGATCAACCGATGAGTAACAAAAATCTTCTCTTATTTCTAAATAACAAGTACATATCGAGTACAAATTGGATACAAAGGAAAAGGAATTACACAAGTCCTTGAGACTAATTAACCATATCGAAAATATGACATAAAGACTCTATGCCAGGAAGCCGATCGGATGCAAGACGAAGATTGACAAGAAACCCCACGGCTCATTGGCATTGCCTAATTGAGACAAGAAGACTATAGAAATGTCCCAAAGCAATGGTATTGAGAAAGGTAAAATTACTAATCCTTTCCGGCAAAAGAAAGGACTTTGAAAAGGTAGGAGATAGCCAAAAAGAAATTGTGAGAATACATCAGTTTTAAACCCTCTCATCATGCCCACTTCTCACCACCTCCCGACCTATCACTCTACCCCGCTAAGCACCAAAGAGTATGACAAACAACCCCTACTATATCTATCGATTGAATGATGATTCCAACTTTAAAAGAGAGCTTACTCTAAGGAGCATCTCATCCTCCTCAAGGTTAAGAACTCAACGAAAGATCCGACAGACTCCAATCCCACGTTTAGATACTGCCACATGATAAGACCCAAGTCGCAGCCTCCTTTGATAGAACCTCCATCGACGAGTCTTTTAAACTGCCAAATGTTGTAGCTCAAAGCCCATCATCCACAACCTCACGTAAGAACAGATCGTCGATAGAAGGGTTTCACATAATCACAAATACAAAATCTCTTCGAGGCTCTACCAAGTCATACCACCCTTATTTATAGCCATAGAAGCGAGATCTTCGCAAATCTTGAACAGACAAAATAACTCAATGAAAAGCGTGCACAATAAATGAAGAGCTTCGACTCCTTTAACTTCCTACTCGACATTCAATCCAAAGTCATTTACGCGGGAGTTAAGTGATTTACGCCTTTATGACAACCCAAGTAACCACTTTTTAGCTTACTCCTTGCATTTCTCCTTCAGTAACATAATGAGTAGGGGCAAATGATGGTATCAACCCAAACCATGTGGAGCTCGCAATCAATTAAACCCAAAAGCCCATACACGAGCCATTCTGGCGCATACCGATCACCTCTTCACCTGAGGGTCAACCTCGATACCTCAATTGACGGTGCTCAATCGATTTACTTAATCTATTGATGTAATGCTCACTCACTTTGAATCACGGAGGCAATCTTACTAAAATAGAAATAAAAGATACAATTGTAGTTATATGGAAAGAATCTCTATAATGATTCTGACTTTCCATATCGATAAGGTTTACGATTTTTAAGTATTTTACACTACGATTTTCCCAAATCTTAGGACATTCTCGAAGAAAACTAGGTAAGGTTTTATCACCCATGAACATACAACTCTTACTCCCAAAAGATATATAACTCTATATACCTACCACCTAGATAAGTTCTCTTGGCTTCACATAAAGCACACCACTAAAACATAGTTTTTCTCTCTCTATAATCAATCTTTTCTTTATTTCAAAACCGCTATCTCGATTGGAGTATCTAAACCTCCTCCGTTAGAGCACTCTCCTGGCCATTTTTGGCAAATCTCATCATCTAGATTGTAGGTGATGAAGTCCTTCTTTCAAGTTAGTGAAGCCATTATCATAGAGTCAAATCTACCTCCAACAAGAAACATAATCTATTCAACCAAATTAAGTAATGTTTTTTTTTCCTTTTTACTTTATAAGGAGAGTAATGCCCTAAAAAGGAAATGAGATCGAACTCAAATCTTTTGGTCAATGGGGATATTTTGGGGGATTATTGTAGAAGTCATTGAGTGCCCAAAATGGAGGTGATTCTTCTAATTCTTCTATATCCATTGATTGTACAAGTGAAATTCAATCCTAATTTAGTATTTTGAATTCTTTTAAATAATATTAGTTGAATAATTGATGTTTGATCTTCGTTTAATATGCTAATGCTTTTTTTCTTTAAAATAATTCTAAAATAATTATCAAATGCACCTCCTAAATCATGTTCTAAAGGAACTTATCTTGACCATGATTTTTGTTTGACTAGTGGATAATTTTATTCTTTTTTTTTATTTGATCAATCAATATTTGAAATCATATTTCGACATGCGTTCTAGTTATTATTTAACTCTTTAGGGGACTCTCTTTAGGTGAATTTCATTCTCAATGACTGATGTTCATCAATTTGGCCAGAAGAGTTTAAAATCAAAAAGCATTTTTTTAAGAAAAATAAAAATTCATTTTATTTTCTACAAAAATTCTTAAATAACCAATTATTCAAAGTCTTTTCTTTTTTTTCTTTTTTGGAATATTTTTGCAAGCTACTTCGAGTTTATAAAAATATGAAAAGAGTGTAAAAGGTTTGAAAGTTTATAGATACATATAGAAATTCTTACAACATTGCTTTCATTTGTCTGTATAAAAGATTTATCCAAATGGATGATCCAATTTTAAAGAGCTGTGAGTGTCTATATATATATATATAATGGATAAATACATTAAATAAATTTGGTATGTGAATTTAAAATTATTTTAATATAATTCTCGAGAATAGTGTTTTGGACATTGTCTAAGAACATTTTTTATGGTAATTAGAGAATTTTCATTTTTTAAAAAGCAAAAATACATGTTTACAAAATTGAGTGAAATTTATTTTATCTTTAAAAAAGGAAAATATATCTTTTGCATAAAAAGATTTAAAAGCATTTATTTTATTTTTGTCAAATGTTTCACTTTACTTGAGTGAAATTTCAAAACACGTTACTTATTATTTTTCTTTTTACAAAATTGTAACAGTAGATCATTAAAAAAATAATTTCTTAGAAATCTCTTTGAAAGTTATAAATAGAATAATTTTAAATAAATTAAAAATTTTTTATTATAAAAGAAGACATCAACTAGAAAATGAGATGATGAAGAACTCATAAATTTGATTTAATTTGGGAGAAAATTTTGTATCACATTTTCCTTTATCTCAAGGATTACAGAGGGTGTCAGATATATACAAAATACATAGTAATTAGAGAGTGACAAGTGTCCAAAATACAGAATATTCTATAACTAATTTGTGCATTTTTGTGTATTGGAAGAGTATGCAGTGCTGTTATAACAATTAAGGAAGATTCAAACATGTGAAGGCTATCATCAAGCATTATTCTCTGAGCCCATTTTTGCAATATGACTCATTACTTCACAGCCTACTTCAAGAATATTCAGAATATTTCATCATCCTCCCTTAAGTTGGAACTTGGTGGTAATCTACCAAACCTAACTTGGAAACCAATATACTCAATTGAAGAGCTCCAAGTGCCTTAGTAAATAAATCCCTAGTGATCTTTTGAATTGACATATTGTGGATTAATGAAACCTTCTTTGACTTTATCTCCACCAAATGACACTATCTCTAGGTGCTTTGTTCTTTCATGAAATATAGGATTTGTGTAATATGAATGGCTGCCTTGTTATCACACCAAAGGGGATAGGAAGAGTAGGAGCAATGTGGAAGTCCCTCAATATATAAACAATCCATTGCAATTCACATACACAAAGAAGACTTCTATACTCCTTGCAGAGATCTTGAAATAGTTGTTCCGTTTCTTGGTTTTCCATGAAACTAAAGCACCTCCAAGATAAATGCAATATCTCGTTAGTGATCTTCTGTATCCACACATGATGCCCAATCAGACCGAAAAGCTTTGCAAAGAAAAATCATTGATAGGATATAACAACCTCGTGATTTAGACCCTTTTATATATTTGAGTAGGTGCAATGTCTGACTCCAATGAATTTGTGTTGGTACATGGACATATCGCTTAACTGTTGAACAACATATGTTATATCTGGTCTTGTAAAATTAAGATATAGTAGTCTTCCAATCAACCTCCTATACTTCTCTGGTTCTTCTAAATTTTGTTCTCTATCTGTAGCTAATTTTATTGCCTTTTGCATTGGTGTTTTCGTAGGCTTTGCTCCAAGTAAACTAACATCTTTGAATATATCCAAAGCATATTTCCTCTTATTAATATAAAATCCTTGTTTTCTCTAACAATTTCAAGTCCCAAAAATATTTTGCTTCTCTCAAATCTTTAATAGTAAACTGATCATGTAAATACCTTTTTACTTCCTCAATTTCATCCATGTCACTGCCTGCAAGTAACACATCATCAACATAGAGTAATAAAGTTGTGAAACTTTTCTTTTTGCCTTTAACAAATAAACAATGATCATATTTTGAGTGTTAGAAACCGAAAACCCTTAACTTGACACAAAATTCTTCATACCATTGCTTCAAGCTTGCTTAACCCATACAAGCTCTCTTTAACTTACATACTTGACCTAGGGCTGCCCTTTATAGCCTTCCATGGTGACATATATTTTTTTCATTTAGTGACCCGTGTAAGAAGGCATTATTTATATCCAACTGCTGAGATGCCAAGATTTTACAATGTATCACAGGAAAATCTCATCGCGAACCGCTTTACAACTGGTGAAAAATTATCATTGTAATCTACTCCAGGCATTTGATCATATCCTTTTGTTACTAACCTCGCCTTAAATCATCAACTGTGCCATCGGCTTTAGCTTCACTTCATATACCCACTTTAATCCAACCATTTTCTTGGTGGTAGATTTGTCAACTCCCAAGTTTTGTTGTTTTCAAGTGCGTAATTTCACTTTGCATAGCATCTACCCATCTTTTGTCTCTACAAGCTTGACTATATTAATGTGGTTCCTACAAATTAGTCAAGTCTGCCAAGAAAGATATATGTGCCTGATCTAGGTTTGGTGCAGTTCAAAAAAGATATGTGTGTGGTGTGTGTCTAGAAGATAGTTTCTTAGTGTTCCTTGAATCAACAATAGCATATGATGAAGCCATGTTAGAGGTCATACTTGTCACATAATCCTGCATCCAAATAGGTTTAGCCTTAATTCTTATACTTTTTCTTTGAATTTTTAGTAATGTTTCTCCTAAAGGACTTGCTTGACTTGGTGATTTTTGGTGTTCGTTTTTGGTGAGGTTTCTAGATAGAAAGTTTATTTGGTTTTGTATTGGATCAAGGAAAGTTTTGGTATCTTTTTCGATTTGATCATCAATAGGTACTATAGGCAATGGTGTATGAGAATCTTACCCTTTTGAGTTATCAAAACAAAAGTTATTTTCATGGAGTAACACACCCCTTGAAACAAAAATCTAGTTTGTGGTTAAATCATAAACTTTGTAAGCTTTCTGTCCAAGACTGTATCTAATAAAGACACATTTATGTGCTCTTGGTTCAAATTTGTCCTTGTGTGGTAGGTTATTTGTTGCATAACAAAGGCATCCAAAGGTTTTAAGGGTTTGATAGTTGGGTTTGTAACCAAATAAAATTTCAAATGGTATACGCCAATGCAACACCTGTGTTAGAATTATATTTATAATGTACGTTGCCATAAGAATAGAATATGACCAAAATTTTGAAGGAATATGAACTTAAAATATAAGTAGTCTAGCTATTTGCAACAAGTACCTATGCTTTCTTTCCATAATTCCATTTTGCTAGGAGTGTAGGGATGAGTTTTCTGATGTCAAATTCCTAACTTTTGCAACAAATTTTGACAATGTGTGTTTGTGAATTTAGTTTTATTGTCCGTCATAATGACCTTCAGTCTTTTCAAATTGTGTTATCACCATATTAAAAAAAGATTCAAAAGTTTAGACTACCTATGTTTTGTGAACAAGTAAGGAAGTCCATGTGCTTTTACTAAGATCATCTACAATGGTTAACACGAAATGTGTTCCTGTAAGTGAGTGTTGTCTATATAGTCCGCAAAGGTCTTTGTAAAGTAATTGAAAAATTCTGGTTGATTGAATTTTGCCAATGGGATAACTAAGTCTGTGTTGTTTTGCTTTGTGGCATATGTCACACCGGTGCAAATTATCCAAATGTGTTTTAGTAATATGTGGTTTCAAAATTTCAAGTGTGTCATAACAACATTCGAGGGATGTCCAAGTCTTTTATGCCAATCAAATGAAGCATTACTAGAAATTTCATTCTTATAAACAAAATCAGTACAAGAGTTTTTGCAATTTTCCCGATCCGACATGCTTGCACCTAATTACATGGCTTAGTTTTCCTATTCAGAAAGCTAGAATTATCCACAAAGTACAATCTCCCTATTAGCCTACCAATTGCTATTGTTTCCTCACTGTAGGTCCCGCAATACACAATATGGTCAAAAGTAAATTCAATTTGGGCCGTATTGCTAGTTTTGAAACTAATATCAAATTGTATTTGAAGTTAGGAACATGTAATGTTTACCAAACATAAATTATTATGCAAGCTAACATTGCCAACATGTTTAACTTCTTTAATTGAACCATCTGAAGATATACCGTGTAAAGCAAGTTGTTGGTTTGATTTTAAACATAAGGGTATGATCCGAGCACATATGACTACTAGCTTCTGATCCAAGATCAGGTTCCATGTTTCATATTTTCAAGTATTGTAAAAAAAAAAGAGGTCATACCCGTAAAGTCACAAATCAGCAAAATTTGCTTGTTGTCCTTCAAGTTTCTTGCCTTTCATTATCTTCATCACCTTTTCGTCACAATGGAGGCTATATTTGTAGATTGCAACCCATCTTTATACCGCACTTGAGCAATTTTCTTTTAACTCAAAAGGCATCTCCGTTATATTTGCCGCAAATTTGTTACCGATTGCATTCTTTCCTTTCTTCTCTCAAATTTTTATACCAATCTAGATATCCATGAATTTTGAAAACAAGTATCTTGAGTATAACCATCCATGTTACAATGATCACAATGAAGGAACCTTGTCACTAGTGTCGTCTTCTTCCATATCCCTTTCTGTTAAACCAGCTTTTCCCGAAAAGTTTCCTTTCCAAAACCTCTTCCAGCTCCTTCCCTCCTATTGCTTGGATTTTCAGACCATTGCTATGTTTTCATTTTTTCAGAAAATTGATATGTAAATGTCTTTACTTTTCTACACCGAGTACCATGTAATAGGCTCTATTTATTAAAGGCAATGGATCCATGACAAGGATCCGTTCCTTATATGATCATATGTATCGTAAGACCCATAAAAAATTGCATCACTATCGAAAGAGGTCATATCCCAAACCCCTCTCATGCTCCACAGGTACATAAAGGTATTGGTTTCAAGCAAATAAGCTCATCCCACAATTTTTTTTTTTAATTTTGTATAGTATTTTTCTACCTTCATTGTTCCTTGCATTATACTTCTAATCTCTTTGCAACTGATATAGATAGGCCCATTACACTTCCCATACCTTTCTTGTAGTTCATTCCATGCCTTGCCGTTCTCTGTAAATAAAAGTTTCAACTATGTCCTTTGAAATGGAATTCAGAATCCATGATCTTACCATGCAATCAACCCTTTCCCATTGCTCTCTTTTTTAGGAATTACCTGATGGTCGTTCATAGGTTCCATTAATAAAGCCAAGCTTCAACTTAGCACCCAATGCTATTTTGATAGATCTACTCCAACTAAGATAATTTTCTCCCGTTAATGGAGATGTAACCAGGGTCATTCCTGGATGGTCTGAGCTCTGAATATGTAGAGGATCTTCATTGTATTGTGTAGTTGAATCATCATACATTTCTGGATTGAAATTGATTCCCTCTCCTGCCATAGTTGCTTAGCCCAAAAATGATAAGGAAACGTCTCCTTTGGATCAGAAACACTGCCCTGATACCATGAAGAACTCATAAATTTGATTTAATTTGAGAGAAAATTTTGTATCACATTTTCCCTTATCTCTGAAGGATTACAGAGGTGCTGTATATATACAAAATGCATAGTAATTAGAGAGTGACAAGTGTCCAAAGTTTAGAATATTCTATAACTAATTCTGTGCATTTTTGCCTTGGAAGAGTATGTAGTGCTGTTATAACAATCAAGGAAGATACCAACATGTGCAGGCTATTATCAAGCATTATTCTCTTGAGCCCATTTTTGCAATATGACCCATTACTCTCACCGGCTATTTCAGTAATATTCAGTAATATTTTATCAGATGATGCTTGAACTCGAGATTTCAGGTTGAAAAGAAGTTTTTGAAGTAATGAGTGGTGCGTTTAGAAACTGATCCTTCCTCTTTCTCCTTTACTTGTTACGCATTTCAATGTGATATTTTGTATGATTTTATTTATAATCTTTCTCAATTAGAAATTAATATTTTATACAGAGACATAGAATTTGTTATAATTATAAAATTTGTTATAATTATAAAATATGTATTAAATTTTTTTGAGTTGAGTGGTCGGATATTTTATCCCTTAATCAGTGGTGTCGAGTTCGAACCCAAAGAATAAAAAAAAAGATTTGTGAGAACCAACTCTTTAATAAGTCCCACAAGCCTGGGGACTAATTAATAGCTAATTCCAGATATCGGTTGATTCAATACAAAAAAAAAAATTATAAAACATGTTCAAGTATAAAGTGTCATTATTCTTATAAACTAGTCTTTATACAGTAAAATACATAGCATAATTTTATTAGATTTTTGTTAAAAATTTAATTCTAATATTTATAACTATCGACAATGATGATATAATGTTATAAGTTATTCAATAATAATAATGACAAGATGAAATTTAACTAAAATTAAAATTATTGTATCATCCAAAAATATTATAACCTTATTTATTATTTTCTTATTAAAATAAAAATTTAAAATACTATATCATAACATGTGATATTCTACTCTTTCTATTCTTTTCACATGTAATAAATTTTGATAAACTAAAACAATTTATATTAAAGAAAAGGCTAAAAAACAAATATTATTAAAATTTATTTAACAGTTGTAGTCTTACATTTGGAGTTATTGTACTGGTTCATAATCTCTAAGAGAATAGTCTAATGATCATAATTTTCTCGTTGAATCTGAAAATCGCAAATTCAAATTTTTATGTAATAAAAAAAATTGTACTAGTCCATAATCAGCCTAATTATTAGACAAAATAATAAAAGATTTAAGATAACTTTTAAAATTATATACACAACGAGTGACCAAATATGAAAAGAGATAGAAATTATATAAAAATTGCCAGTTTTAGAAATAAAAATGGATAAAATTTTTGTACTTTCTTTTTTGAGAGGATGTAGAATATAAATAGAAATTTTGATAATTTTTTTTTTAAAATTTTACCGTTATGTATTTTTTTTTTTTAAATTCTATTCAGAATAGTTTTGAGAAAATATACATTTTAGAAAATTGTTTGGGTGAAACAAATAGTGCCTAGTCGGTGTAGCTACTCAAAGGAAATAGGCAAAGCTTTTCCACCGGTTACTTTCGTGAACCAAAAAACAAAGACGATAAGCGAACCTCGGGTTCTTGCTCTCTCTCTCACACTCGAACTCGAACTCAGAAATTCCCCAACAATGGCGTCGAAACTCCTCCTACGCAAACTCCATCAAAACGCTTCCAACCTCCGCCGTCTTTCCACGACCACCGCTGCCGCCGCCGTTCCCACATATGACGCCGGCGAAGAAATCTCGATGAAAGGTGTCAAAATCTCTGGCCGACCACTCTATCTAGATATGCAAGCGACCCTCCTGTCGATCCTAGGGTTCTTGACGCGATGCTTCCCTATTACCTCTCCCGCTTCGGAAACCCTCACTCTCGCACTCACCTCTACGGCTGGGAATCTGATCTCGCCGTCGAAAAAGCTCGCGAACAAGTCGCTTATCTCATTAACGCTTCTCCCAAAGAGATCATCTTCACTTCAGGTGCTACTGAATCGAATAACATTTCAGTTAAAGGTCTTATGCATTTTTATAGGGATAAGAAAAGGCATGTAATCACTACGCAGACTGAGCATAAGTGTGTCCTTGATTCATGTAGACATTTACAGCAAGAAGGTTTTGATGTTACTTATTTACCTGTTGAGAGTGATGGATTAGTGAATTTAGATAAGCTTAGGGATGCGATTAGGGCTGATACTGGGTTAGTTTCGGTTATGGCGGTGAATAATGAGATTGGGGTTGTGCAACCGGTGGAGGAGATTGGGAGGATTTGTAAGGAAAAGGGTGTGTTTTTTTCATACTGATGCAGCGCAGGCTTTAGGGAAAGTGCCTATCGATGTGGAGAATATGAATGTGAGCTTGATGTCCTTGAGTGGGCATAAGGTTTACGGGCCGAAAGGGGTTGGGGCTTTGTATATGAGGAGGAGGCCGAGGGTTAGGGTTGAGCCGCAGATGAATGGGGGTGGACAGGAGAGGGGCATTAGGAGTGGGGACGGTACCGACTCCTTTGGTTGTTGGGTTTGGTGCTGCATGTGAGTTGGCGGCAAAGGAAATGGAGTATGATGAGAAGAGGATTAGGGGTTTGCAGGAGAGATTGCTTAATGGAATTAGGGCAAAACTTGATGGGGTCGTAGTGAATGGCAGTGTGGAGAAGAGGTATCCAGGGAATTTGAATTTGTCATTTGCATATGTTGAAGGAGAGAGCTTGCTGATGGGGTTGAAGGAGGTGGCTGTTTCAAGTGGGAGTGCATGTACTAGTGCTAGCTTGGAGCCATCTTATGTGTTGAGGGCTTTGGGTGTGGATGAGGATATGGCTCATACTCGATTAGGTTTGGGATTGGAAGGTTCACTACTGAGGAGGAAATTGATAGGGCAGTTGAACTTACTGTCTGTCAGGTGGAGAAACTGAGGGAAATGAGCCCACTTTATGAAATGGTGAAGGAAGGAATTGATATCAAGAGTATACAATGGGCACAACATTGATGAATGCATGGACAAGCCTCACTTCTGTTATGTTTAGCATCAGAGGAAGCAGAATATATGGAATGCAGGAAAGAACAATATGAAGTTGTGAGAAGAAGCTTCTTGACCACCTAGGCAGTCATCAGCTTACACCCAGGTTTTACCGCACTCTTTTCCCTGTAAATCTCCTCAGAGCTTTAGTATTTAGGATAGTTCATAAAATATGCATGGGATGTCTATTTCAGTGGTTTCTGTGGCTTCTATGTATACTATTTGCATCTGGTTGAACTAGAAGGGATTGTTATATTCTGACAAAGGAATAATTGGAATTTTATTCCAAGTAAAATCTTTATCAATACTCAATAGTTTGCTATTTTTCTTGTGTAGTTATCTGGCCTGGAATGATCTTTGATTCATGGATAATTTTTTTTATATCTTTTTTGGTATTTTTGTATTTTTCATAGATCTCGCTACTACTATCACTTTTAAGGTTCCTATAGCACTCTCTTTTGATTCGGATTGTAGTTTGTATTTTCTCGTTTTACCGCTATAACTCCTTGCCTACTGGAGTCCCGCCCTTAGATACTCCAAGGACCCCCTACCAATGTTCTTAATATTATTAGACATTTCTTTCCACATTGTTTCTGATTTATCATTAGTAGGCCAATTTGTTACTCACATTACTTTGTCCCTTAAATTGTCACTCTTTCCCCTTTTAAATTCCACCACTTAATTCTTGGCTCCATTATGGTCGACATTGTTTTTGTCGTTTAGTCACTTGTACGTCCAAAACTAAAAGTTTGTGTTGAGTCGCTACACTCTCGTTTGGTATAACCTTACAATCCTTACAGCTCGTTCCATCACCTCTCCTAGAAAGAAATTTATTTGACTAGCATTTGATTCACCTCTATAGGACTAGCATTTGCCTACTCGAGATGTGCTTAAACAAGCAATGACTTAATGTGGAAAATGCCAAGCAGGGCTGAGTCTTGCATTCTCGCACGATAGTGAAATTTAAATGTCGGAAGGGACCCGATGAGAAAGAATAAGGCATTTTTCCTTAAAAGATAAAATAAAAAGTTCATGAGAAGGTAATGAGTTGGAAACTCCTTGGAGATCCATTATTTTTTGAGTATTAAAAGCACAAGAGCTTTGGCGCCATTAAAAAAAGAAGGAATTCTTTCCTATCAAATAAAAAGAAGTGAACAATGAAGCAATTGAAGAGTTTGGCGGAGCGGTTCCAATTGAATCAAGAACTTAAATGGCCATCTTGGGTAATTAAGCAACTTCCAATTCAATGGTGGATGAAGAAATGATTTTTGAAGATTCTAGTATTGTTTTTAACCCAAAGACCACTGTGACATGGGAAATGTAACAAATTCCTTGCTGATACCATTTATTTGATTTACCATTTCAAGATTAAGATTTTAGTCTCAAGAAGTCTAATGGTAAGGGCAATTTGAGATGGATATTTTGCTAAAAGAACAAAGGTCTGTAGGGCTGGGGTAGGATGATGCATAGATGCCCACCTGTACAGAGAATAAGAGATATGGTCTTTGAAAATGGTAGTCAAGTTTTGCGGGAAGAGTTCGGAGGATGCGGCAATCCTAGGTAGGAGGGAGAAAAAGGATGAGGCACTATGAAGATGGGAAGAAGGATTTTATAGCTTACCAAGGAAAAGCGGCATGTCCATGGTGTTTTTCTTCATTTATTTATTTGTTTGTTTATTTATTTATTTTTGGGTGCCCCGGGGAATGTTGTGAGGCTTTTGGCGAGAGAAACAAAATTATTGTAAGAGCAAAGGAGTTGTTACCCAAGCGAAGTTTTAGAAGGAACGCGTGGAAAAAAGGAAAATAAAAAATGAGACCTACTGGGGAGAAGGAAAAATAGGCTGTGCACAAAATGTGTTCCTAAGTCAAACTGTCACTGCCAAACCTCTTTGGTGTGTCACTTTAGGCTAGAAATTTACATTGAACAGGAACTACTTTCTGCAAACTTTGCTAAGGGAAAGAAGAGTCTGCACATGCAGTTGTGTCCCTTTTTAGGATGATAGTACATCTGGTTAGGCACAGAGGGGCTTCAACTTTTGAAAAAAATTTACATGGTATTTTAGCGAACTTTTCCTGATTTTTCTGGTCATTTCTTTTTTCTGCTCATTAGCTGTCCCTGTGGAGATGTGAGTCATGGAATGAAATGGTTGTATGCACTAGATAAAAAATTTTAAGAGGATCATTAGCAAGGTTGCTGATACTACTGTAGTTATATAGCTAGAATGGTGGGGAACTCATAATTGCATGTGAAAGAGACAGAGAGAATGTTGGGCAATAGGCGAGGAATGGCTAGTTATTAGGATGTTTGATAGTATAAAAGCAGCTGGAATGGTTTGGTGCTTTGCGATTATGTGAGAGAGGATGAAAAAATGTTTGCAAAGGGCGAGGAATGGCTAGTTGTTGGGATTCTTGATGGTAAATAATTAAATTTTCACTAATGATTGTCTCTTCAAAAATAAGACAAGGAAACCACTTTTGATTCACCAAAACTTTCAGTTCTCATTGCATAATGATGATATAGTTTAATGAAAGTCTTAAGTTAAAAGCTAGGGGGGAGGGGAGGATTTGTGTCTAAGTTCATATAGAACTCCTTTGTGCTCCAATGTTATGTTTTTTATGTGGATGGCTACTTGTGAAGGATTCTAACTGAAGATAATCTTCAGAGGAGGGCTGCCTCCTTTTTCAGTGATTGTGGTCTCTGCAAAAAGAAAGCTAGAAACCATCGATCACTTGTTGCTTCACTGTATCTGAACTCATCTTTTGTTGAAAAATGTCTTCACTTTCTGGCATATTCATTTGGTAAGTTCAAGCAATATACAGATTGAGTTATGGGTTTAGAGTGCATTAAAAGTTTGTATGGAGGAGACTTTTTCAATGATCCCTCTGCCTTTTTTTGGGTTGTTTGGAGTACAATGGTTTTTTTTTTTTTTTTTTTTTTTTTTTTTTTTGGGTTGGGGGGGTGTTTGGAAAAGCCCTTGCTTATTGTTGTGGATAAGTTCCTTAAGTGCTCTCTTGTTATGTTGATTGAAGTCTTTCTAGACCTATGTAAGTGGTTGATTGTGTGCCTTCTTTGTCATTGTATTTGATTAGTGTTGTACTTCCTTTTGGCTTGTTCTCCTTTCTATGTTGCTCTATATAAAGTTGTCCTTTTCATGATTCCCCCCCTCCCAAAAAAAAAAAAATAATAATAATAGGATAGACTTTGTGGTTGGTGATGGAGATTGGAGTTCCAGCCACAAATTTTGTAACAACCTTAACTCCATGAATTCTGAGCCTTTCCTCTTTCTGGATGAGATCTCAAATAAAGTATGCTGATTCCCCTGGTCCGATGCTCTTATACTTGTTCTTATCATCATCATTAGCATTCACCTGCGGCAGATGGATCTGCAATTTCCCCTTTTTTTTCTTTTTCTTTTTTTTTTTAAATAGTTCAACTTGAAGTGACATTAACAATTCGGATTGGTTTCCAAGTTGTCCTTTTCAACTTAATCCAGCCTTTACTGGACTGTGTAATTTTTGGTTGGCCAATGGAATAAGTTCAAGTTGGACCAATCCTTGTTCACTTGGTAAGAGAAAAGCCTACAAATACTTGCTGTATGCAAGTTTGCCTACAACAGTTAAAGCCAAAATGTTGTGCAACACTTTCACATTTACATGCAAGAGTATAAAAGCTTGCAAAGAGATGTTGCAGTCACATACTACTAGACAACTTGACAGTGTCAAAGCTTAGGTAGTGCCTGCGTGGTCAACTTCCAAAAAGAGCAAAGAAGGAATGACTTGGTGAAAGATGACATCTCCTTTTCCTAAGATCTGTCTCAGATTTGATCTCCGTCTCCTTCGCTTGAGAAAACCACCCCTAGGACCCAGAGCACCTCCCCAGATCCCTGATATGCATGATGTATTTATTGGAAACAAGTACTCTAGAAAAATATTTAGAAATTATGAAGAAGGAAGGATTCTAGAAAAAAATAGTAACGTTCTTATTTTATCTTATAGCAATCATTTTAATAGTTAGTTTATTCTTGGAAGGTCTTTTACAATAGTAGTTTTCATTGGAATTTATTTTTAGTAACATTTCTATTTGTAATCTCTAGTTTTCTCTATTTAAAGGGGGTATCATTAATAAAAAGGTAAGTCTAATTCTTTTAAAGAAGTGTGGTGAGAGACTTGTTAGGGAATAAGTTTTCAGCCATCAAAAATAGGGTCTAAGAGAAAAAAATTCTAGTAAGGGAAGAGAGGAATTCTCTGCACGGTATCCATCGACTAGATTCTGTATTAGGGCTCATATCAATTTGGTATCAGAGCCGGTTGTCATGGGAAACTCTGTAGAATGGTTTAACTGGATGGAGAGATTCATGAGGGATTTCAAGCAACAAATGGAGCAACAAAAAGCAACAGTTGTCCAAGGTAGAGGAGTTCCAGCAATAGCAAACAATGTTGAGCTCGTAGATGGAGGGTGTTTTGCGAAAACTACAGGGGGTTAGCAATGTCCAGGAGGGAGGAAGCAACAGTTGTACCCTTACAGACCATAGGGAGGAGCGAAGCGTTCGGCACGAAGGAGGGACTGCTATTCCTAGGTTCTCTAAACTGGAATTCTCATCATATGATGGGACTGAAGATCCCTTAATTTGGATCCATCAATGTGAACAATTTTTTGAAAATTAAGGAACACTCATGAGGGAAAAAGTTGGGTTAGCAGCATTCCACCTTAAGAGGGAAGTTCAACTATGGTTTTTCAAGGTTAAGCAAGAGGGAAGGGTTATGGACTGGGAGACATTTACTGAAGAGTGTCACTTGAGATTCGGCCCTCCCTTGAGCCTCAACCCCCTTGGCGAGTTAGCCAATTTAAAACAGATAGGGACAATAGAGGAGTATCAAAGGGAGTTTCAGTCCTTGCTGGCTCACACTTCAGAACTCTCCACGAAACAGCAAGTCAACATATTCACGGCTAGACTCCTAGAGGGGTGCGGTTGGATGTGGAATTACAACAACCTCAAAGCTTAGGGGCTGCTATAAATTTGGCCCACACATACGAAAGAAAACAAAAAAACAATCAGTTTGTGTTAGGAGGGAATCGCAGGACAACACCTGTGTGGAACAACCCAAAAATAACCTCCGGTAGGACTGCTGCAGAGAAGGGAACTGCTGGGGTGATAACAAATACCGTGAGTACCACCCCCTTCTTTAAGAAGCTCACCAAAACAGAAATGGAAGAAAGAAGGACAAAAAGACTTTGCTTCAATTGTGATGAAACATTTTCCTGAGGGCATAGATGCAAGAAATTGTTTTGGATGGAATTAGCGGAATTCGAAGAGGAGGATGAGGGGGAGCCAAGAGAACTTGAGATATCATTGCATGCTATCATAGGGGCAAGGAACTCACCAACTATGCAACTTAAAATGCTGGTTGAAGGTAATCCTATGTGGGTACTAATAGATTCAGGAAGCACCCACAACTTTATTAGTGCTGGAGCTGCAAAATGACTTGGTCTCACGATCAAACACAAGCAAGCTAGGACTGCAAGTATCAATGGCCAATGGTGAGAAGGTTCCCAACTGTGGCAGGTGCAACATTGTTTCATTCCAGGTTATTACTGATAATTTTTTTATTGATTTATATGTTATTCCTTTAGAAGGATTTGATGTTGTTTTGGGGGTTAAATGGTTGCGAACATTGGGGGCTATTGTGTGTAATTTTGCTGATTTAACTATTAGTTTCAATTTTGAAGGAAAACAAGTTAAGTGGCAAGGACAAAGGCTGGGGAAAGAGAGAAGAGTTCATCACATGCAAGGGGCCTTTTCTCCCTTAGTTGAGCTCAAAAAGTTACTACTGGAATTCTCAAACTTATTTGGAGAACCAACTGAGCTACCTCCTGCCCGTGAATGTGATCACACGATCACACTTCTTCCCGGAACAACACCAGTGGTGGTTAGACCATATAGATATCCCCATTGACAAAAGGATGAGATAGAGCGACAATGTGAGGAGATGATGGCTCGAGGCATCATTAGGCCACACCGATCCCCCTTTCTCCTCCCCTGTGTTGCTTGTTCCTAAGTAGGATGGGTCATGGAGATTTTGTGTGGATTATAGGGAGTTAAATGCCAAGACGATAAAGGACAAGTTCCCTATTCGGTGGTGGAGTTGTTATATGAGCTACATGGAGCAAAGTATTTCTCCAAACTAGATTTGAAGTTCGGCTATCACCAAGTTCGGATGGATGAGGCAGTGGTGGAGAAGACTGCATTTCGAACCCATCATGGTCATTTTGAATTCTTAGTGATGCCATTCAGCCTCACTTACGCTCCATCAACCTTTCAAGCTTTGATGAATGAGATCTTCCGGCCTCACGTAAGTTTGTTTTGGTTTTTTTTATGACATTGATATATAGTAAAACATGGGTTGAACATCTTCACCACCTACGTATTGTTCTGGATTTATTGCGTGCTAACTGGTTATTTGCAAAGAAATCCAAGTGCATCTTTGAGGAGACTCAAGTGGCATACTTGGGACACATTGTTCATGGGGCAGGTATCTCTGTTGATCCCTCAAAAGTTCAAGCAATCACTGATTGGCCAACCCCTCACTTAGTTACTGAATTTCGTGGATTTCTGGGTTTGACAGGGTATTATAGAAGATTTATCAAAGGCTATGGGGAGTTATCTGCACCATTGACAGATTTACTTAAAAAGAACTCCTTTTTATGGAATGAAAGAGTTGGTAAGGCCTTTGACTCATTAAAAAGGGCCTTAACTGAATCCCAGTGCTGCAACTACCTAATTTCAATGAATAATTTGTGGTGGAATGTGACGCCTCTGGGGAAGGGATTGGAGCTGTTCTACACCAGTTGGGGCACCCCATTGCATTCTTTAGTAGGAGAATCGCAGAGAGACACAACAAATTGCCAGCCTACGAGAGGGAATTGATTAGGTTGGCAAAGGCAGTACAAAATTGGCGGCCATACTTATGGGGAAGGTTATTCACTATTCGAACAGACCATTTCAGTTTGAAATATCTGTTGGAACAACGTTTGTCTACCTCCCCACAGTAACATTGGGTGAGTAAATTGATGAGGTTTGATTTCAAGGTAGAGTATAAGGCTGGCGCTCTAAAAAGAGTTGTAGATGCTTTATCCCGACGAGGAGAGCAGACTGTAGGGCTTCTATGTGCAATTTCTCAACCACGGCTACTATTTGATGCAATAAGGGAGGAAATTGCAACAAAGACAAAACTCCAGGAGTTGTGATGACAAATGGAAGTAGGGGAGGTAGGGGCTGACTGGACAGTCCGAGAGGGACTCATCTTGTATAAGGGTAGGGTTTATTTACCCTCGGATTCAGTCCCGATTCACACGATCATAGCTGGAATTCATAAAACTGCCCATGAGGGCATTCAGAAATCATTGCATAGAGTCAAGGCTGATTTTTACTGGGAAGGCATGAAGGGGATGGTGACAGAATTTGTGCAACAATGCAGGATTTGTCAATAAAATAAATGAGAGAATCTGCACCCTACAAGTTTGATGCAGTCCTTGGCTATCCCCTCCCAAATTTGGGCTGATATTTCAATGGATTTCATTGATGGATTACCTAAGGTGGGGGGCAAATCTGTCCTATTTGTGGTGGTCGGCAGGTTTTCCAAAATGACTCACTTTACTCCCATTGCACATCCCTATACTGCAGTCTTTGTGGCTCATGTGTTCTTTGACAGAATTTTCAAATTGCATGGACTTCTGGAGTCAATTGTGAGTGATAGAGACAGTCTTTACGAGTACTTTTTGGAGGGAGTTGTTTAAATTATGTGGGACAAAATTGGCTTACTCATCTGCATACGATCCTCAATTGGATGGGCAAACAGAGATGGTGAACAGAACAATTGAGATGTACTTAAGATGCTTTGTGGGAGATCGACTGCGAAGTTGGGTGGAATGGATTCCTTGGGCAGAATTTTGTTATAATACATCATTCCATTCCTCATTGCAAGCTACACCATTCTGTGTGGTGTATGGACGTGATCCTCCACGTCTGTTGTCTTATGATCGTGGAATTACGAAACTGGATGTGTTAGATCAAGCTCTTTTGGAAAGGGATGAAGTGTTGGCTGAGTTAAGGGGGCGGTTAGCTCAGACACAAGCAAGAATGAAGCAAGCACACGACCTTCACCATCGTGAGCTCTCATTTTCGGAAGGGGCATGGGTGTGGTTGAAATTACAGCCCTATAGGCAGCTGTCAATGGCCCGTAGGGCCTCTACCAAACTAGCACCTAAATATTTCGGGCCTTTTTAGGTGGTCGAACAAATTGGCAAGATAGCCTATCATTTAGCCTTACCACCGAGCAGCAAAATTCATGATGTGGTGCATGTGTCATAGTTGAAGGAGTACAAGGGACAACCTCCAGCAACTCTAATCCCTATTCCTCCTTTGTTGGAGGGCAAATCAAGACTTGAGCCCTAAGCAATTGCACGCACTAGGCTCAACAGGGGAAAATGGGAGTTATTGGTGCAATGGTAGGGACTTCCTAAGGAAGAGGCTTCTTGGGAATCTCGGGACGACTTTGAGAGGAATTACCCTGAGATTAAGCTTGAGGACAAGCTTTTTGTCCAGGAGGGGAGTAATGATATGCATAATGCATTTATTGGAAACAAGTACTCTAGAAAAATATTTAGAAATTAAGAAGAAGGAAGGATTTTAGAAAAAAAATAGTAACTTTCTTATTTTAGCTTATAGTAATCCTTTTAGTAATTTTTTTATTTTTGGAAGGTTTTTTAAAATAGTAGTTTTTATTGGAATTTATTTTTAGTAACACTTCTATTTGTAACCTCTAGTTTTCTCTATTTAAAGGGGGTATCATTAATAAAGATGTAAGTCTAATTTCTCCTAAAGAAGTGTGGTGAGAGACTTATTAGGGAATAAGTTTTCAGTCATAAAAAATAGGGTCTAAGAGAGGGAAAAACTCTAGTAAGGGAAGAGAGGAATTTCCTGCAGGGTATCCATCGACTAGATCCTGTACTAGGGTTCATATCAATCCCATTCGTCCCTTCAGCCCTTCGCTTAAGATCTGTCTTCAGATCTGATCCCCTTCGGCCCTCAATTCTTTGCTCAGATCCCCTTCGTCCTTTCGATTCAAGATCTGCCCTTAGATCTCCTTCGCTCTCTTTCCATCGCCTTGCTAATATTGCTTCGGAGACACCCCTCTATCTCTTTCTACCCAGAGGGATCCCTGTCTCCCTCCCCCTTCGGCGGTATTCCCCTCTCCCCTTACCTGTCACTATTGTTATTATTCTTAGTATCATCTGTATATTATGAGTATAATAATTATTAACATTAGCGCATATTATTAGTAAAATAATTGTTAACAGTATTGATAATAATATTATTATCATTATTATTTATTTACTTTATATATTATTACTTGCCATTATTCTCTATTAATTTACTTATTTATGTAATTACTTATTTATTTAGTCATTTGATTTGCTATTTTTAGGATTAACTTGAATTATATTATGAATTTAAAGAAATTAAATTTTAAAATATATTGAAATTTTTTATTGAATTTAGTTTATTCTTACTTTTATTCTGTTTTATATATCATTATTTGGAAAACTCCGCCAAGGTCGATCCCAAACCTGGGTAAAGGATTAGGGTTGCGGTAGGTTGATAGTCAGTGTAAAACCCTATGTCAAAATACTAAAATGAGAGACAAATATAGGAAAAAGAAAAAGAAAAAGAAAAAGAAAAAGAAAAAAGACTCTAGGGTATCCTCGGAAGTGACGCGCCACTTCACCTCCTAGATGTGGTGTCAAATAGGCAAGGGTTCCCGCGCATTCATATGGACAAGTGCTGGTAAAGAAGTCAGCATATGAGAATAGGATTTGATTAGCCATTTGGAATATAGGATTCTTAACAGACAAATTAGGAGAGATGTGAAGTAATGAATAGAAGAAAAATTAACATTATGAGTCTCTAAGAAACTAAGTGGGTGAGAGAGAAAGCTAAATCAATAGAGCTTTATGGACATAAACTTTGGTACACAAGTAGAGAGAACTAGAAATGGAGTAGGAATAATTGTTCATAAAAATATAGTAGAGATAAAAAGAAAAGGAGATAAAATTTTACTTGTCAAGCTAGTTAGTAGAGAAGATAATTAATATAGTTGGTCTCTATACAACCCAGAAAGGTACAGATGTGATTAATAAAAAATAATTTTGGAAAGATTTGGATAAATTTATCCAAACCATACCTAGTAGGAAGAAATTATTTATCGAAAGAGATCTAAATGGGCATGTAGGAAAGAATAATAAGAGATTTGAAATGATACATGAGGACTTTGGTTTTGGTAATAGGAATGAGGCGGGAGATACCATTTTAGAGTTTGTTACAGCATTCGATCTGATAATCATAAATATTTTTTTCAATAAAAGAGAATCACACATAGTTATATATAGAAGTGAGTCGAATGTCAGTTAAATAGATTTTTTTCTCACTAGAAGTGACAAAATGACCTATAAAGATTATAAAATTATATTAGGAGAGAGTGTAGCGACTCAGTATCATCTTTTAATAGTAGATGTGGATGTGCCTCAAAGACAAAAAGAATTTCACCTATTGGTGGAATCAAGAATTAAGTGGTGGAAATTGAAAGAGAATGCGATAACTTCTAAAGACAAATTAATTGAAACAATAACCTGGTCTGCTAATGATGATTCGAAAATTATGTGGTTAAAAATGTCTAATAATATTAAGAACATAAGTAAGGATGTTCTCGGTGTATTTAGGGCACGGGCTCTAATAGGTAAGGAGTCATGGTGGTGGAATGAGGAAGTCCAAACTGTTAGACGAACTAAACGTGAGTGCTATAGAAATCTTAAAAGTAAGAAATAACGATGCATTTGAAAAATACAAAACTGCAAAGAAAGAGATGAAGAGGATCATTCACGAATCAAAAATTAAGGTGTATAATGAATTATACAAAAAACTAGAAACTAAGAATGAGGAAAAAGAAATTTATAGAATTGTCAAGTTAAGGGAGAGGAAAGGAAAAGATTTAAATGGGGTTTGGTGTATTAAGAGTGAGACCAAATTATACTTGTAAAGAATGAAGATATAAGAAAGTGTTGGAATGATTATTTTGATAATCTTTTCAACACAGAGAGTACAAGAGATATCGATAATATCACGATACCTATAGAAGAAATCAATAAGGATTTTAAACGTAGGATCTGTTCTTATGAAGTAAAAGAAGCTTTAAAAAGAATGAAAATTAATAAAGCCATAGGACCCTACGACAATCCCATCGAGGTGTGAAAATGTTTAATAATAATGCTAACAGTTCTTTTTAATAAGATATGGCAAACCAAGAAAATGTTCCAAGCGTGAAGGGAGAGTATACTTGTGTCACTATATAAGAATAAATGAGACATACAAGAGTGTTCAAATTATGGGAGAATTAAATTTATGAGTCACACCATGAAGTTGTGGGAGAGGGTGATTGAGTATAGATTGAGATTACAGATAAGTGTGATTTAGATTCAATTTGGATTTATACCAGGTCGATCCACCATTGAGACAATTCACCTGTTGAGACATTTGATGGAGATATTTAGAATACAAAAAAGAGATTTATAGATAGTGTTCATTGATCTGGAAAAAGCATATGATAGAGTTCTTAGAGAAATATTGTGGTGAACACTAATGAAGAAGGGAATTTCCATTAGGTACATCAATTTCATCAAAGATATATATGACGGAACTGTTGCTAATGTAAAAACTTTCGGAGACATAAGTAACAATTTTTCAATTAATATTGGACTTCATAAAAAATCAACATTAAGTCTCATCTTTTTTGCAATAGTAATAGATGAGATCACAAAGAGTATTAGAGATGAAATACCCTGGTATATGCTTTTTGCAGATGATATAGTATTAATTGATGAAACAAGAGAGAGTATTATTGCGAAATTGGAGTTATGGAGAGAGATTTTAGAATCCAGAGGGTTTAGATTGAGTCGATAAAAAACTGACTATATGAACTGTATTTTTAGTGACAAATACCAGAATGATAAAGAAACGATCAAATTAGAAGGTAATGATATACTGAAAAGTGAACGTTTTAAATATTTAGGATCTGTCATTCAAAACGATGTCAATGTAGATGGGGATGTGAACCATAAGATTCAAACAGATTGGATGAAGTGAAGAAAGGTATCTGGAGTTCTTTGTGATCGCATAATGACACTGTATTTGAAAGGAAAGTTTTATAGAACGATAGTAAGATTTGTATTATTGTATGGTATCGAATGTTGGATCATTAAATAATAACAATAGCAAAAAATGGACGTCATCAAGATGAGAATGTTAAGTTGGATGTGTAATAAAATTAGAAAAGATAAAATTAGAAATAAAGACATACGCACTAAATTGAGAGTGAATTCAATTGTGGATAAGATGTGAGAGTATCGTTTAAGGTGATTTGGTCATATATAACGAAAATTAAAAAACGTACCGGTTAAGAAGATCGAAAACTTAAATATAAAAGATTTAGTCAAATGACGAGATAGACCGTTAAAAACATGGATGCAATGGATTTGCAAAGATATGACACTTAAAGGGTTAACTAAATAGGAATGAGTGGCGTATGGGAATTAGAGCATGTTAGACTATCACTTCTCTCTCTCTCTTTTTTTTTTTTTTTTTTTTTTTTTTTTTAGGTAGTGTGTGTATATATATTTTTATTTTTATTTTTATTTTTTTATCTATTTTTATTCTTTAATACTATTATTATTATTTTCGTTATTATTACTATTTTATATATACATATATATATATATATATATATATATATTCTAATTATCTTATATTTGGCTCCCACAGCCGACTCTAAATTTTTTGGACTAAAACTCTGGTTGTTGTTGCTGTGGTAGTATACTTTTAGGTTTCATGCATTGGTGCAGCAGTTATTGAATCTTCATAGAAAGTAGATAGTGTTTTCATTTTGTTTCTTTGGGTGCTTACACATAGGGAGTGGGAGATTTGGACCTCCAACATATTGGTTGGGGGAAAACTGGTTATCATTAGGCTAGACAGGTGATATTATTCTCATTCCTTCTCTGATCTCTGCTACGAAGCCTTGACATTCATATAGAATCTCTGCATTGCGACACCTGTGATTGTCCCCCTTTAGTCCAATCTATAGATGTTAAAAGAATATTATTGGGTGGGCCAGGAGACGGGCTGGAACCATACCTCATTTCTAAAATAGGAGACATCTCTAAAATTTGGAGGGGAAAAAAAACAATTTGTCTACTATTTTACCAACATATCTAAGTTGAGAGATGTAGTTATATTCTTATAAAGCTTGCCCTTAACTCAAAATTTCAAATTAACCTTTTATTGGATGAAAGCGTCAAAAGCTATGTTACAACAACAATTTAAGAAATGGCCTTGTCCAATTCATGGATACAGTTGTTAACATCATATGATACAACATTTTCTGACTTATAATAATAGTCCATGTTGGTATCTTGTCATGTCTGATGTTTGTGTCCGTTTTATACCAACGATAACTACATAACATATACCTTTAACAGTCGAGAACTATCACCATCTATATAAAATTGAATTACATATATATTTGTGGAGATGACAAACTAAGGAAAAGAAGAAAAATAGCAAGAGGGGGTGGGGGGAAGAACTATGTAAAATAAGTTTCATATATATCGTCTTAGCATGACTTCCTTTTAAAATATCTCAACTTATATCGTAACATTGTAAATGATTATCACTGGAGAACCAATTCAACAGTTGCAAATCTTGGTGAAGTTCAATGTAGTGTGAGAGGGGAAGATCTTAGCGCTTTGTGTGGGTCAGAGAAATTGGGGGGGGGGATACTGGTAAGACTAAGAGCAAGATTGAATAGTGATTTATTCCCTCCACTGGTTCTTTATTTATTTATTTATTTATTATTATTATTATTTTTTGGTGAGGGGGGGAGGATCTAGTAGCCACGGTGCAAGTTGTACTTTGGAATTTTCAGTTTGTTAATATAAGAATTTTGATATCGTTTTAAATTTTGCTCTTTATTATTTTACATTTCCAACATTTTTGTAATTGTTGATTACAGCAGTAATTATATAAGTTTGTTTGATATGGCGCTGCATGGGGGTTTAAAAAAGTTGGATTTTCTACAGTTTGTGTTGATATTGTCATAAAATCATCAACTGTTTCTTTGGAGATTTTGAGGGATTGTTAGAAGATTTAAGCCTCTTATTTCAAGCTAGTCAATATTTCCTTTTTGAAAAGCCTATGAGTTGCCATCCTTCTATACAATGTGAATTTCTTTGGTCTGTAAGGTTCTTCCCAGTAGCTTCGACAATGGAGTGGGAGTTGCAGCACCAAATGGTGATGCTTAGACCTGTAACATAAAGTGACCAACCAGGATTTTTGATGCAGATGTTTCTTTGTATTTTTACGTTCACTCATTATGGTGTTTCCGATCTTTCTATCCCTATATGTAGATACTATTGGAGTGATATTGTTTGGCTTGACAAGTTGGGTGATGGACTTGACAAAATGCAGATTTGGAACCCTTTTTTTTTGTGCATTATTTAGAAAAAAATAATGCAAAAATGCATTATACGCCGAGGTCACGGGTTCGAGACGTGAAAATAGTCCATTTGCAAAAATGCAAGGGGAAGGTTGTATGGGAAGCACTTTGTGCACCGGGTAAGCCCTATTATTTAAAAAAAATACATGTTTAGTTTTTAAAAAATCAATGTGATGGTGTAACAAGGCCTCTCATTTTGGACATCACCCGATCGGGCCAATTAGCAGTATTCTTATGAATGTTGCGGACAGGAGAAATAAAATTGCTGCATCTTTGCCACTTTGGCATGTGTGCTTATATCGATACATATGAATGTATGTGCAAACGAAGGCAACGACTGGAAATATCTGTGTATTTGCTGTGGATGGTGACTTCCTGAATGTGCTCGTGCAAGTGTGCATTGTTCGAGTCTTGTGTGGCTGTGTGAACATGCTTGTTAAATGTGGATTTTAGCTGTCTATTTTGGTTTGGCCCAGGATATGATGGTGAAATGTTAGCAAGATTGCCCTGGCATCTTCTGTTATAATTATCTGGAAACCTCATTTTGTTGATTTCCTACAGACTGGATAGTAGGTGACTCGTGGTTTCACTGCAGAGTTACATTTTGTCCATGAGCTGGGATTGAGAAATTACAATGGAAATTGACTCTGTTTAGTACGAAAATCATCGTCAGGGAATGAGAATCACAATCTCTGTCCCCACCCCCATCTGTTTATGAGTTCGGTCTGTGTATCTTTGCCCAGTGCTGCTTTTTGACATCTTGTTGTATCCCATGTTTGGTTAGCAGCTTTGGCTAGGAATGCCTGTCAATACCCTGCATTGTCATTTTCTCACAAGCTGCCAAATTTTCTTGGTTCGTTTTTCTGTGGGTTTTAAGAGTTTAGGACAATTTGCTTTGTTAAAACTCCATGGCTGGCATATCTAAATACTACATGGTAAAATATTGTTTCTTCTTCAGTCAATCCCTAGTAATTCAGTTTCATTAGTCATGGTTCTGTTTTTGAATTGGATTCATGCTCATATGATAATGTACTACTTTCTAATTGCTCATAAGAGTGTGATACTATGACTGGAGTGATGGGTTTGCTTTAAATACAGACCATATTTTTTATTAGTGAGAGGAACCTCTGGCGGCTGAGAGAGAGAGAGAGAGAGAGAGTGGTAAGAGAGTTATAAATATAACTTCAAAGGAAAGATGATGTAAAGGAAATTAGATTTAATGATTGAAAAGATAATTTATAAAGAGAATTTATTGTCAGATTGGCTGACAGGTGAAAATTATGACAAATTACTGTCATTCGGACAATTAGTTGATTAGTATGTAAAATACGTGCAATGCAGAAACTCTAACTACACTGTGCAGCCTTTCTAATCGTATTGTCACCCTTCTCTTTTGGGGCGCTCCCTCCCTCTCTCCCTCTCTCTCTCTCTCTCTCTCTCTCTCTCTCTCTCAATTTATATCAAGAAGATATAGAGGAGTAAGAAGATGAGAATATGGTCTTGTCGCTTACCAAAGAAAGCAACCTAAGGAGAAGGAAAATATTTAGGCAATATATGAAAAGTAAAAATGTTTTCAGAGAACGAGGTGAAAGGAAAGACCATAACAACTTGGACCAGCCTACTGTGAATAGCCATCAGGCAAGAATGATGAGTATAGGATTTGTTTCTTTCTACCCTTTTTTTTTATTTTTGGTTTTTTGAAGTGCTGAGACATAGGTGTACTTGTACGCATGGCATGGACATGGACCCCTTAGTATATTGTTTTGTCGCATCTGACAATAGAGACACGTAAGAATTTTTTTTTTCTTTTTTTGATGTAAAATTATTAAGCTAGGAATGACCCAACAGAGAAGAACTGCACCAATGAAACATCCCATCATTTTTTTTTTCTTTTTTTTTTTTTGAATATTTGTTTGTTTAACAGCCCTGGGTACAGTGAGGCTTTAACTTTAGAATCTCTTAATCAGAATAATGATTGTTTCATTATCCCCCGTCTGTTCTCTCAGCCACCAAACTAAAGCTTCCTCAGTCCTTTTTCATGGCCTTTTTTTTTTTCAAAAATAAATAAATAAATAAATAAATAAAAGACATATAACCCCATGAAACTGCATTACTCGTGTTAGTCGGTTCTTCACACATCATTGACAATTTTTTTTTCTTTTTTCTTTTTCTCGTGAGGATTGACAATTTTGTTTGCCTATTAAAAATGAAAATGAAAATGAAAATGATACGAAGTCCTACTAGGTCAAGGTTAGAAGGCATAGTAAGTTCGAAGAGTGCCGGGAATTTGATAGTGATGACTAAGGAATTGTCTGAGAAATCTCAACTTCTCTATTTGTCTCTATTTTTATTTTACTTAATATTTTCAACTTAAATAAATACTTTTTCAAGTTAAAAAATATTATAAAACTAATATTAAAAATATTATTTTACTTAATTTTGATTATTATACTGTATAATTTTATTTTTACAAATGTATTAAAATATTAAAAATTAAAATGGTTATTTTATTACTAAACACATTACTTACTTTCTACCCCTACCCTCTTTCATTTGCTCTGCCCTATCTCTCAGTCTCTCTCGCTCTCTCATCTCTGCCCCAGATCCACAATCTCAATCCCTCTCTCTCTCCAATTTTTTTTTCCTAGATTTCAATTTTAAATATAGTTTTCGATACATTTTCTTTCTATTTTCAGTTGCATTCATTATTATCTATCACAATCAGTCACTTATGTTTAAACTTCCTTTATATTTGAGCATTTTTATGTTTGACTTACTTTATAGTCAGATATTTATATAATTTTATATGATTAATATTATCACTTGCCATACTAAATTTGGCTAATCATTGTAAATTACTATTAATATATAAATTTTACACGTAAAAGAGATTTAAATTTGAAATCTCAAAGAAGAATTAGATGGTGTCAGTTGAGATATAGGTAATTGACAAATAACTATTAATCTATCATATCACGTTTTTGAAAATGGTAGGGTAGTGCTAAATAAAGTTTTTTGGGATGATAACGGTAATAAAAAAAAGTAATAAATCACCACTTTTTGTTTTGGGAAAATGTAAAGGTAATAGATGTTTGGTGCAGTTTAACGGTACCATGCTTATGCCAATCACTTTGTTGATCTATTAGTATCAAATTAATGGAAAATGCTTTTGTGACTGAAAAGATATTTCTTAGAAACCAAAATAATAATAATAATACAAATGACCGATTTATTAACAAAAATAGATCATCGATCTCAGGGCCAAACATCTTGATTTTCTAATTTTTTTGACAAATTTGGCAAACAATACTGTGGGATATAAATAACCAAAACTTATATTAGAAAGAAGAATATGTAAATATTAAGAAAATTTCATATTTTACAAAAGATGATGAATATATGTATCTTAAAATTGTTGATAGTTCAAAATATAAAAAAGTTATAGTTGGTTCAATGACAACTTTACACTCGACCCGATAAAGAGATTGGTAAATTCTAATTTTTTGTCCTTTTCTATTTATAATATTTTTAATTAAAATAAATTTTAACAAAAATATAGAGCTTTATAAATAAATATTAATTTTTTTTTTCAAATTTGTAATATCAACAGACATTTACAAAATTTGGTTTGATCTTAATTTTTTCAAATAAATCTGAAAAAAAATTCTAAAATCTAATTTCCACGAGACATATCCTTACAGTCCGTTTGGATAGAGGATTTTTGTAAAAAAGAGAGGGTTTTTAAAGATTCCATGAACGTTTGGCAAAACAATTAATTAGAAGAAAAGGTCCAAACCCAATTTTTCAATTCCATCAATGGATTTTGAAGGGAAGAGATTTCCTTTGTAAATACTAAATTTATTTTTATATTTTATATTTTAAAAGTCTAATAAAAATAAAATGATAAAATAATAAATTTATACTCTTTTTCATTATATTTTCTCTATTTTTTATTTTACTTATTTTTTATTTTGTTATCTAATAAAACACACCGTAAATAAAAAGGATGAAGTTGTTGATTGTTAAGGAAGGCAACGGATTCAAAGTGTGGGATATGGATTTCCATATTTTTGCTGGAGAGAGACTTGAGCATCCATTCCATGGAAAGTATCTTCCATGTGTATCCAACAAGTAAAAGTAAAAAGCCCTCTCCGAGAAACAGTGTAAAAAGCACTCATCCCATCTAAAATTGCAAAATTTCTTCCCTTCAAGCAATCGGCATTTAAAGCAAGTGGAGGCGCATTGATAAGTTCAATCATAAGAGATTACAAGTTAAAAAGGGCTTTCCTTCTTTTGATGCAGTCGATTACTCTCTCTCTCTCTCTCTCTCTCCCTCATGTCAAGGTTGAGATGAAAAGAAACTTTTTTTTTTCTTTTTTTTTTCAGAAGACCAAAGAGGGAGGGAGAGCGGGGCACCTTTCATTCAATAATGTAGCAAATCCGTCTCCTGCGAATCAAATCTTTGGTTCACCTCTCTCTCTCACTCTCTCGCGCTTCCATCCCTCTTGCAACCGGGCCTTTTTCCTTTTCTCTTTCATAAAAGTAGATCCTCTGATTTTAACTGTATCATCCACTACATTATTTCAGCCAACAAAAACTCACGTAAACTGCTTTTACTTTACCAAAACTTATTGATACGATATGTGAGAAAATTTATTATATGCTCAAAACCTGAATGATTGACCTCAACCTTCATAGCAGATGTTAAAAGAAAATTAGAACTAAAAAAAAAATCTATAGTCATCTCCCAAGTTTACACTTTACTGGCTCGCCAACATTGAGACTCCCCCCTCCCCCTCCCCAAAAAAAAATCCTAAAGAACAAAATATGCCAAATGTATCCACATTTCAGAAGGTATATTTTATGAGTGTGAACAAATTTATGATGGTCATGGTCAGATAATGAATGGTCACACTCAACCGGATACCACCATTAAAAAAGGAAAAAATAGTAACAAAATTAGCCCAACAAAGAGAGAGAGAGAGAGAGAGTATAATAACATCTAATTTATAATAATATCAGTATAGGTAATATGTATGATAATAAACAAAAGTAGAAGATACATTACAAAGAGAACTATAAAGTGTTCTCCTTTGAGAATTGGGAAAAAGTCAAATCATCAAACACCCAAAAAAAGGACGAAAGGTATAATTTAAATTATCTCCACATAATTTTTCAAATGGGTATTCCCCAAAAGATTTTTCTGGTTTGGGTTGGGGGGGGGGAGGATTGTGTTGATTGAGAGATCTCATCAAGGATTGAAGATGAGATTTCCACACTTGCACTTCCAACTCAAAGGCTTGTAGTTTGTAGTGTCATCACCTCTTGAATTATCAATGTTGGAGATCAATGTAGAAGAAGATGATGAGCTTTTGACTTTGTTGTTGTCATTTTTGATTTGAGGATTTGTAGGTACTTGAATTGCTTCACAATGACTACAAGTGCTACATCTTCTCGGACAGCTTGGTGGTCTTGATCCTATTTGTGCTCTCACCATTGTCATCTCGTCTTCATTAATGAAGTCCTTGTTCAAGAGTGATCTAACTGTAAAAAATATTAAGCAAAAATGTTCACTTTGTGTGCTTTTAGTCAAAACGGAGAGGTGAAAACTATGTAAAATGTGCGTATATGCATGTATATGTGTGTGCAGGCTAACCTTCAGTGATAAATCTCATCTGAGTCGAGCTTGAAATCAAGCAAAACAACAAAATACAGATGGTAAAATGTTGAAGTTTGTGACACCACCCCATTAGAGAGAGAGAGAGTTGTCCAAAAGTTGAAGATGAGTGAGGAGAGGGGGAGAGGTAATTTATGGAGGAAGAGTGAAAGAGATTATGGTTGATATGAGAGAGAGAGAGAGAGAGAGGGAGGGAGGGAGGGAGGGCGGGCAAGGGGAAAGAAAGAGATTTACTGTCACAAAAGCGTTATTGGAAGAGAAAAGGAAAAGAAATCTTTAAAAGAAAAAGAAGAATGGTGAGATGAGGCAGCGATTGACACCATAATGTGAGTTAAAAGATGTCACTTAACCATTCCATTGTGTGTTGATTTGGGAAGAGAGGATAGATAGAACACTTTAGAAGGACAAAAGAGTATTGCAGACTTGTCCTTAAAAGTGAAAATCCAGAAACTCTAGACCCCAAAAAAGAAAAAATTTCTTCCTCGTTACCTGAGCCCCTTTTGAAAAACATTAGTCTCTCACATGAAAAAATGAAAGAAAACAGTTTTTGACAGAGGATGAGATAGAAACACCTCTAAAGAAAGAGAAAGAATTTTTTTTTTTTTTTTTTTTTTTTGTGTCTGTGTTTGTAAGAGAGAGAGAGAGATAAGGACATAAAGCAGAGGCAAAAAAAAAAAAAAAAAAAACCATACAAGTTCACAGAGAGAGAGAGAGACGTTAAATTACAGCTGTGGCATGGTATTGGAGATTTGGGGTGTCCTTTATTTTATTTTCTAGGAGTTGAATACTTTGGATTTTTATTTTGGGAATTTTTTTTTTGTAATTTTATTTTTGCGTATTTTCTTGTTGAGGTAGGTCTCTGATCACTTCTTTCTCATCACGCGATATATATCCTTGCTTCTACAGTCCACATCTCTCTCTCTCTCTCTCTCTCTCTCTCTCTCTCTCAGAATGATGGGCGGTGCAATCACATGTGCTTCTCATAGCACAAACTCAAATACACATGAAAAATTAATAATATAAGAAAAAATTATCGAATAGCAAAAACAGAGAAGTCTCTCTGTTTGAACAAATTTTGACTTAAACTTTGTTAATAGAAAATTTTGGCGGTTGAATATTATTATGTTGTGTTTTATAGAGAATTAAATCTGAACTCTTCAGATTTCAGATTGGTTGAACAAATTTTGATATAAACTTAGTTAATAGAAAATTTTGGCGGTTGAATATTATTATGTTATGTTTTATAAAAAATTAAATCCGAAGTTCTTCAGATTTCAGATTAGAGAAAGGATTATGACCATTAAACTATACGGTGTGTGTGTTTATATTTTTGTGATTTTCGGAAGTGCAGAGAAGCATTTACCTATTGCTCTTAGGAATTGTCCTATAATCCCTATTTTAAATTTGAATCTCTCTTTATAAAAATTGACTAACCAAAAAAAATATATATTATAAAGTTCTCTTTGACTCTATATTATCGTTAAAATTAATATCTTTTAAACTCAAATATAATTTTTATTAATTAATATTATTCTAAAATTAGTCTGAGTCCTATAATTTTATGTCAACTTTAGTTCTGTTATGCTCTTAAGGATGATTTTTTTTTTCAATCTTTTAGACACCATACCTACTTCTTACGAGGTGCTTGTCTCTCCGAGGAGGTGGCTGTCAAAATTCGACATGTCAATTATAGGGCTAGGGATGTCGAAGTAGCTGCAATCTTAAGCTAAGTTTGGTTTGTGGAGAGAGAGGAAAATGAGAAATTTATTTCACTTGATAAAATTAACAGTATGTTTAGAAGTTTTAGAAGTTTTGAAAATAAAAAAAAAAAGATTAGTTAAGAAAGAAAAGAAAAAAAGAGAAAAATTACAATTTTTTTATCTTATTTGAGAATTTTACGAAAGAAAAGAAAAGAAATAGAATTCATTAAAAATAAAAATTTTACTTTCAATTTTTAAAGAGTATTTTTGAAATATAAAAAATATTTAATTCTAATATTTTCTCACTTCTTCGTTTCTTTCCACTTTTAGGAGAGAAAAAAATTTAAATTTGGAGAGATTTTAAATCCATCCAAATCATTCATTTTCTCTCATATCTAAACTTTCAAAGAAAAGAAAAGTCATAACTTTCTCTCTTAATTATTTTTTTTTTATCTAAATCTTTCTATCCAAACGAGTTGTAAATATATTTTTTTCATTTTTATTTGATAAGAATGGAAAAAAAGAAAATGAATGATATATTTTTTTTTTATTTAGTTGGAATGAAAATTGGAATGAAATATCATCTTCTTTTTTTTTTTTAACTTGTTATTATACTTTTGAAAAATAATATTTTTAATATTTCTCATTATGTAATTTTTTTATTTTTCTAATTTAAATTTTTTTCTAAAAAATTAACTATTTAATATATTTTTCTTTTTTTTACAATTATTTTCATTATTATTTTATATTAAATAAAATTGAAATAATAATATATAAAAAGTAAAATCTTCATCATTAATGAAAAAAATAATTTGTCCCATAAAATAAATAAAGAAAATTAAATTTTATTACTTAAATTAAATAAAATTGAAATAGAAAAATCATAAATATCAAAGAAAAATAAAAACAAATTTGTTTAAAAATTTCATTTTTTTTCCAATCCATCCGTTTTGAAATGGAAATAATTTTTAAGGGGAAGAGATTGAGATTACATCTTATTTTTATTTTCTTCCTTGTCACATTTTCTTCCTAATCAAACAATGAAGAGAGTCATTTTACTTCATTTTTATTTTTCCATTCATTTTCCTTCCACTTTACATTCGATCCAAACTTAACCTTAGTATTCTTGATTCATTGGAAGCGCCTGTACTAGGGGTGGTAGAGGGGGAGAGAGAGAGGTAGCAACTTGATTCATTAGCTCTACCTAGCACAGATTGTTTCATTTGTTTGTATTCTTTCTAGTATTTGGTGACCTCTCCAGATTATGCTACCACCTCATGGAACGATACACAGCTTGAGTATGTGCATTATCATTTGGACCTTAGAAGAGCTAAACTAGACCAACTTACAATTGATTCGGTGGAATAACATTAGGTTGCTTAATCAAAATTCAGATCCGAATGTTGATAATAAAAGGAATTATATCAGAAGAATTCTTTCTAGAAAGGGTTTGATAATAAATCAAGTCGGATTAATCGAAACATGATTCTAAATATTGATAAGTCAAAAAAAAAAAAAAAAAAAAGAGCTAAACTAGTGGTCTAACCATAGATATATGAACCACCCCTAGAGCTAGACTTGCTTCCAAGGAATTAACGGAAACCTTGGTCCTAGAATTGCTCAATCTTGAACTAGGTCCCATCACTAGGCTTTCCTTGCTTGGGTATCCTTTTCAAGGATGGTTCAAATCAAATTTCACACGCCAATGCTCAATTATTCCTTTTCTTTCTTTCTTATTTTCTCTTGCATCATCATGATTAAGAACATTTCTAAGTTACATATGTAATGGTAAATATTTTTAATCAGATCTGAAAAGTATTGTGTGGATCATCAGAGGCAGTCCGTGAATCATTGGTCAGATTGTCCGCACGGCATACCTTAATTGAGCCTAATCATGTTAATACTAAATTCAAATCGAATCCGAAATGAATTAAAAATATAGAAAAATAATTTTTTTTATATAAAATATATATATTATAAAGAATATAAATATATATTAGGATAAACTCTGAGATACCCGATAAATCAATTATGACGTTTACAAAATGATCCAATTATTATGATAAACGAAGTGTAATGCTACAGTAATAAAGCTGTAATGACTCGCGATGGAAGATGTGACTCACCAACTCTTAAAAAAGTGATTTTTACCTAACACATATATAAAGATTTGACCCGAGTTTGGCTCTCATGACGAGTTGTGCATAGACTTTTGCACTATTTTTTTTTGGATCGAATCAAATAGATGTAGATCTCAAATTTAACTCTAAAAGTTTAATTCAGATAAAGTAAAATTAATTTTTAAAATGAGACATAAAAGTACACGTAATTCTTGTTAAATGGAGGGGCGGGCAGAGTAGCTACAGCTTTTGCTTGCACAAGTCAACCGGCCCGCACGTTATCTCCTAAAGCGCCCCAGTGATGGTCCTTCACCTTCCTAGGCCGAATTTGGAATTCTGTAGAAGCAACCTTTAACTTCACAATGATCATAGCACTTGGAATGGACATGAGTAAAACCCCTTCTTATCTTCTTCAATTTTATCTTCAAATAGTCTGGATTGGTTTCTGATCAAATAGACTGGCTTCCTGTATTTGATTACTTTGGCTTTTTTTTTTTTTCTTTTTTGATATAAGGAAATTATTCTCATCAACTGGTATTCAGAACTATGATCTGACTAATCCGAATCAAGTCACGGTCGACCTCTTTTTGGGAGAGTTCTCTCAACATTATTTTCTCTATTGCTAAGTCTCGAATCCGAATTCTTGGTTAAGGAACTAGCACCTTTCTTATTAGACTAATTGTCCGTCGGTTATTTGGCATCCTTAGTCCCACTATTTTTCATTGAATAATGATACTCATCATAGTCGCCATCTTTTATTTATTTATTTATTTATTTATAAATGATTGATTTATTCAAGAGAATTAAACATATATATCTTTTAAAAAGGAGACTCAAAATAAATCATGAACACTCTTCTACCTAGACATGGTCGAACTCTGTATAAATAAAAATTTAGTTAGAAAATAGACTATCATATTATAAAATCTTGAAATATAAGATTATTATTACTGTCAATCACACTATTTGAAAGAAATACAACCTTAAAATGCCACCTGTAAACTATTTCAACACTGCACAATGCCCTGCAAACAACTTATTTATCGCATTTTTATGCTCTAATTCAAAAATATATTAATTTTATATCTAAGTGAATATGCTATACAAAATAAAATATAATAATATAAAAAAATCCATATATCCGATCCCAGTTAGCCAGATAAAGATTTGGTTGATATTGTTATTGTTATTGTATTAAATTTACTTTTGACCGGTTGTTCATAATTAATCATTTCCTTAAATAAAGAATAAAATTTTAAAAAAATTAAATTCGGCCCATTTTGATGCAGTCCTATTTATTTATTTTTCAATCTTTTGATTTAACTATATATAATTCTTTTTCTTCCTTCCCCCCGCCCCCCGCCTCCCGCCTCCTAACTTGTTGCTTTGATTAGATGCTTGGACCGCAAACGTACAACAATTGGGCAACATAACTGTGACATTGAAAAACATGTTCCTAAGTTTCTGTGCAATGTGACGAAAATTATAGGGCAAAAGGCTTTGGAATGATGAATCCTAGTTTTGATATTTTGTCAGTGAAGCTCGTGAATAATTTTTAACACATTCCATTGAATGCCAGATACTGTCGTTTTGATGCTAATCTTCTATTTTTCTATTTATTTCAACGGAGAAATTCGACTGTATCTCCAAATTGAAACCAAAAAATTTTATGATTTTTTTTTTTATGATTTTTTTAAATATCGATTTTCACAAAAATATAGGGTAACACTTTAATTCAAGTCTATTTTAAAAATATATTTGCTATTCTATTATATTCTTAAAAAGGAAAAATGGAAATATTATTAAATTTTGTTAAAAAGATGTCATATGTTTTGAATACAATTAAAAGATCCTCCTTGGAGTAGGAATTATGTTCGTGATTGAATTAATGAAATTCTGGGAGTGTCCTTTAATTTCTAGAAGGCTGATTGCAGGGAGCATCTCGTAAAGCCCTCCATTCTAGTGTTACAATAATAGTGTCCTTGGTATCAATACCTTAAACACGCTAGCTTTTGGATAGATTAATATTAAACTGTGACTATTTAAAATTTTATTTTATTTTTTAAATAACAACCAATTTCGTATGCATCGATGCTCACATAAATGATAGCCAAATATATTATTTTATTTTTTTGTTACACATTGGAGTGGGACAGACTAATTTCCGAAGGAAGTCATTCCTCGAATATCACACTTCAAATATCGAGGGTTAATGAGCTCGTGGAAGCCAAAGGAAAAGATGGGTCCAATTTAATAACAAGAGTTACAGCACACCTATTACCTTTTTTATGAATGAAAGATAATTGATGTACCAAATTATAATGGATGAGATCTTTGCATTTCCAAATAATATGAAAGCCTAGGTGAGAGGTAGTTATATCATATGAAAGTGCAGACACAATATCACAATGCTGTAATTCTCAGTACAGTGATCGTTACGAAAGGAAAAATTTTTTTACGCAAAAATTTCTCGAACCCTCATGTTATTCTCACACTAGATAATTTTCTATTTCTCTCAGTCAACCAGTCAACAACTTACAATCCATCAGGAAGATGACTCTTATTCACTAAAAATAAAAGTCTAGTCAAAATTAGAGAGAGAATAGGAGTTTCCTCTTAGGACGGTTAGTGGTTGTTATCCCACTAACCCCATAATTCAAATTTTGAATAATTTCACGTGGATACCCATAATTAACATCTCACACTTGCACACGAGGACATTTTATGTCTGTCACAAGATCACAACTCATGTGATCTTTCATATATCACTATGCTGGATTTTCATACAAGATTGGACGTCGTGCGACTTGAGAGTGCACCTGCAAGTAAAGATCTCTCGATACACCTATTAGAATAATCGAGAAGTCATTCTTTAGTATCAAAAGAACTCGCTGCACCCCAGATCCAAGACTAATTACACCCATCGAGCTATTTCCCTTATCGAAAGTAATCCCCAATAAACGCTCGACTGTATATCCACTATTATGCTTACATCCCAACATGGACAGGTATAATAGGCGTGCCGGTGAATATGACACAATGATGTAATGTCAATTGGTATTCCTTTTCTCAAACTCGAATCTATTAGTCTCAATTCAATTGTTTTCTTAAATATGTTCTTTAGATTTTAATTTATCTTTCGGACTATCGGTAAACAGATTAAAGTAACAATACTAAACCAAAACTTTTAAAAACAACCGAAAGTGATAAGAGTACAAGAAATCCCACCCAATGGATCTCGGGTCTCACACAGTGGGAACGGGGATCTAAATTATGTCAATGTCTCAAATATTGCTCCCACTATCCCTGGTCGATATATCACATACGGTATGAAACGCGTGCCACAGTGTTATTCCCCTATCTCTTAAAGGGCATATGTCAGATTTCTCTAACACTGTACAGGATGAGATTCAGTCTACACATAAAACTTTATCCAGAGATCTTAGAAAGAGTGTCTCGGAGATAATATCACTAGTCGCAGGTGATATCTGAGATCTCAAATCTAGCTATTTATAGGCAACATAGATGTGGGTACGTCTATGCCAGTCATATCGCATATAACCTCATCCTGAACACGTATCAGGGCGATTTCTGTTCTAGAAGGACCACTCTCAGAACCTCTTACAACTAGAAACCGTCTTATCTCCGCTCATTCAGACCTGGAAGTGGTCACTCGTGTGAGAGAGTCGACCACGCCTGCCTAACATATCATTTATCACAATAAATCACAAAATATATGACAATTAAAATAGTGCAATAAATAAATTCGTGATTCAAACATACACACATGTCATATATATATATATATATATATACAACACAATAAATATCAGTACAATGTGAGAAATGTCAATATACATGCAAATTCTATGATTCCTATATCTCATACATGAATCTCTCACAATGGGTTTATTGAAAGGATTAGTTAATACGCTGTATAGTAGTGTACTTAATTTTGTCACTTCACCCTTCTTGGTGATGTCTCTCATAGCGTGGTATTAGGTATCAATATGTTTGGTCTTACTGTGATACTTAGGGTCTCAGATGTGGTCAATGACAGCCTGATTTTCTCAATAAATCATCCACTGGCCTCCCACTGTCTGCCACAACCCCTAAATGATCCGAAAATTTTCAGAGTCAAACACTCTCCTGAATTGTAGCTGAGCGTACCAAGCTCAGTCTCTATTGTAAATAGAGATATATAGGTTTGCTTTTTACTACTCTAAGATAGCAAAATCTGATATCGATTTGCTTACATTCAGATCGCCAACCCAGTCGGTATCTGAATATCCAACAAGATACAAATCACCTCCTCTGTAACACAAGGAGAGGTCCACAGTTCTCTCGAGATATCTCAAAATCCTTTTACTGCTCTCCAGTGATCCCCTCTAAGATTCGATCGATACCTAATTACTATACTGACTGCAAAGCAAACATTTGATCATGTACGTGACACTGCATATATTAGAGTACTCACTGCATTGGTACAAGGAACTCTACTCATTTCCTTTGTCCTTTCCTGAGTCTTAAGGCATATGTCAAGAATTAGGGTTTAACCTTTTAGCGATCTTTATGGTTGTAATCGTTCTTCTCCAAGCGCTCGGGAACTCCATTGATGTTGGACTCCTGTAAAAAAGTCAACACCTATATCGAGTGATCCCTTTGGATCTTAACTTCGAGGAAGAATTGAGACTCACCCATGTCCTTCATATCAAGACTCGACAATGTCCATGTCATCGTGGTCATCAGAAACTCTCTGTTGTTTCCAATCAACAGAATGTCATTCAAACACAAAGATATGATCATAAAAAGTCATGAGAACGTATAAGGTATACGCGATGATCCTCCTCGATCATTAAGAAACCGTGAGATATCACCTCTTTGTGAAATCTCAAATGCCACTGCCTGGATTGATGATTAAGATCACAAGTCGACTTCCGAAGTCAACAGACCTTATCATCCTGATCTACAAGAATAAAGTCATTCCTTATAGATCTCCTCATCCAAACTCCCACTTAGGAGGACAGTCTCTACGTCCATCTGGTGTCACACCATATCTATGTCCACAATAATCGTTAAAAGTAAACAAATCAAGATAATCTCGCCCTTAGTTTGAGTAACCCCTGGTTATCAGACGGGTCTTATAGCTCTCCACCGATCTGTCGGTTTTTCTCTTGATCTTGAGAACCTACTTGTTCTCAACGGCCTTACTACCCTAAGGTAAATCAACTAGATCCCAGATCCTATTAACTCTCATCAACTCCTTCTCTCATCCATGGCCTTCATCAATGGTCTCTCACAAAACCCTCAAGAGCCTCTAGGATGTTTTAAAGTTTCTTGTAATCCTCAAGAGTTACACTGAGAGTCTCTCCCTTAATTGGGAAACGACGGTTAAGTACGCGTCCTCGACTACTCTTATGAAGAGGGAAAACCTTTTCACCTCTAGATGAATCGCTCCCATTAGAACCTAGATCCGTTATGGATTTTGAGGTCCCGCCGTTGAGATCAGCCGAACCACTAGACTCATCCATCTTATAGAAGGTAAAATCCCAATTGATTTCACCTCTAATAGGGAAATCATTTTCAAGAAACTCGGTATCACGAAACTCAATTTCAGAAACAGTGCCGTGCATATGCTCACCTAGAATATATTCCCTTTGGAGTGTTCTGAGTATCTCATAAGGATACTTCTTCTTTCTCGCAAGCCTAACTTGTCGTATAAGTGCAAGAAATAGTGAACATATGTGGCATAATCCCATAATCTCAAATGGATAAGGTCAGGTTGTCTCCCTTTCCAAAGCTCGTATGGAGTACTGATTGCGGATTTCAATAGAACATGATTGTGGACGTAGGCTGCAGCCAATAACGCATCTCCCCAATGGGAAACTAGCAAATTGGCTTGCGCCGTCATCAACCTCATCGTCTCAAATAAAGTCCTATTCCTCCTTACGCCTACTCTACTCTACTGAGTAGCAAGAAATAATCAGTTGTCTCATAATACCATTCTTGAAATAGAGCTCTTCAGACAAATACTCGCGCGCACGTTCGGTTCTGAGAATCTCTACTCTCAAGTCTAATTGATTCTCAACCTCACTAATAATCTCCTGAGGCACCTCAATGCCTCAGACTTGCACGAGATCATATAGACGTAATCGAAATGCGGGTAATTATCTATGAACACAATAGAGTACCCAACTGCATTTCAGGTTCTCATGTTCATAAAGACCACAGATATCGGAGTGAATCGACTACAATGGAGTCCCAGCTCTCATTGCAATGTCGAATGATTTTCTTGTAATTTTGTCATCTAGGCAAGACTAGTTAGCAGGTTTTACAAACCACTCACTGCTAATCGGTTCATCCTCTCTCACACTAGGAGGATATCAAGAAATATCATTAAAATGAATCACTTCCAGTGTATATAGTCCCTCACAGACCAAAGTGGAACCAATCAATGAATTGCCGTAATTAATAGAAACTATAAAATTTTCAAATTAACAAAGCATTTCCTAAACTGAAATCAAGTTCTGTCGAATATTCGGAGCGTAAAGAGCATACAGAGTTTAGCAACTTTGCAACAACTCCAAGTGCAAGTGCTACTTCCTCTGATGTCGGCAAATGCTCCGTTTCTCTATGTAAATCCTCCTACTTGAGGGCTAATTCAACGGAACTATATGTGTACACTCCTATCTCGAGCTACATAGTCGGTTACTCCTGTGTTTACAATCCACGAAAGAGAGAAAATAGTGAACATGAAAAGCCACGTAAAGAGGAAAGTGATAATTTCTGCTTGTTACACTTATGAGCGAAATGACCAAGTCTACTACAGATGTAGCACTATACCTTGGTCTTATCCAACTCTTCTTTCTGCGCATTAGTTGTTAGTTTTCTCGGATGATTTCTTCTTACCTGAACCTCGAGTCTATTACTCATGCTTATACCATTTGTATTTGGTGTCATTGAAGTCCTTGTTCGACTCTATTGCGCAAGCATGACCTAAGTATGGCCTACTCGCCTCAGATGCTCCTATTCGAGCTCACTGTGCCTATTCATATTAGTGAAAATATATATACTTTCGTCGTATGTGAAATAAACTTTCATAATTTTTCATGAATCAGATAAAGAACTGGATCGTATCCAGTACTAGAAAACATATCCGAAATAGGCTTGGTCACATTCCTCAACTCGGCGATCATACTTGATATTTTCATCAAATGTAGTATCATCATATGATCAACCATTTATTTATCAATTATTAAACTTATAAGTCAGTATTCTTGTCTTAGGATCTGTAAGAGCATCATAATGCACTTTATAGGGTGAGTTAAAATGATAAATCCGTAAGATATTGCTCATAAACTGGGATCACATCATCACACATTATACTCAGAAGGATTGTCTTAACTCGGCCATCATTCCTCTTCCATGCATGTAATATCTTCTAATCCCGTCTCTCTGAGGTGTGGTGTTCTCCCCGGAGTCAACAATCTCATGCCTCAGAATTTCAGTTAGATCTTGATTCTCGAGAACAAACTTAATATACCCGTAAAAAATCTTGTAATTATCACTATTCAGTTTTATCCCCCTTGTAAAGATCTAATACAATAATTTTTCAAGCAGTCTTTGAGACTTTAATGGCTTATCGATACTTATTCTCATATTTTGTATACCCTACGAATCAACAAGATCCAAATGATTCGAATACAGACTATAAGACGAGCATATGAATCAACAGACACCATACACCACAATCCAGGATTGTATCTCACTATTCAGACTAGGATTCGGTACACAAAAAATCCACAAAAAATCACTTTTATAGATGTAGGACTCTCAAAAATTGAAAAAATCCACAAAAAATCCATGTGCCGGCGGCGAGTCCCCACGTGCTTGCACATGCCGGGGACTGCTTCTGGCACGTGCCAGATGTGCAGCGGAAGCAATAAATAATTTCTAAAAAAAATTAAATAAGGATCGATATAGGATAAATACCTCATATGTAGAGAAAATCGATCGAATCGTTCAATATATCCCTTGATCGGATCCCGCGATCGGAATAATGATTACAATGTTAATCGAATCACCACCACAATATCACAACACCGCAACCCTTAGTCTGGTGATCATTACGACAGGAGAAATTTTTCTATACGAAAATTTCTAAAAAACCATGATGTTATTCTCACACCAAAGAATTTTCTATTTCTCTGTGTCAAGTAGTCGGCAACTTACAGTCCATCAGGAAGATGGCTCTTATTCACTAAAAATAAAAGTCTAGTCAAAATTAGAGAGGGAATAGGAGTTTATTGGGTTAGTGGTTGTTATTTCGCTAACCCCTAATTCAAATTTTGAAAAATTCCACGTGAACACCCATAACCAACACTACCACACTAGGAATTTTGCTCTTTCCTAATATTTGAGCTTCCAAATCCACCACCAGGCTGTGGTCGAGGTGGTATCAGACTCCTCAATACGTTTAAACATGGTATAGGTTGATCTCACTGAAAAACTCTCAGAAGCGTCACCCTTCCCAGCCAACTAAATCCTGAGCATCTGGATCGCGGGGGATCAACACATTCCGCACCTCCTCCAAATTAGACCCGTGCAACAAATCAAAAAGATCCAAAAAATCCCGGTCTCTATTGGGAGTAATAAACAGATGAACCCTCACAATATATTATTTTTGTAATTTGCTATTGCAACACAAAAACTTATGTTCTTTTAGGACAACTGAAATAATTTAGACAAGTTTTTAACTACCAAGTAATTTAAAGAATAATGTTGTTTAAATTATCTGGGATCCGGTGTGAGTAAATAATCATATTTTTCTTGATTCGGTGAAATTTAATTATCGGAAGATTGGCATTGTCTTGAATGCTAAAATTGACATTTAAGTTGGAAAGAAATAATGTTCTTTGAGGATGTAGGAGTCGTGAGATAATTTCAAGGTAGTATCAACCGGGATGTACCAGAGAGACCAGCTTGTTGAGACAAAACTGTGATCTTGCAATTTGGAATTGTCTGACATTAGGGGGGGGGGGAATTGGATGGAGGATGAAACGAAGGCAACTAGGGTGTGCTCAAGGCGAAGAACATTCACCATGAGTTGAGGAAGATACTGAAACTAATTTGTCAGATTTCTGGTGCTTCATAGGGAAAAAGCAGCGATGGCAATGGGTTAGAATAAGGCTCTAGGTTGGGACCATGGAAGCCGTCCCAGCCACAACCCCTACCATAAGTGTATCCAAATTTCTAAGATATTTATAGGTATTGATACTCGCAAAATCTACGGATATTGAATACCCATTTAACGATTATAAATTATTTTCTATTTTATAGGAAGAAAAAATTATAGAATTTGAATCTAATTATCCTAACTAGGATTAATTCTGGTGATTATAAAAATTCTATCAGTGTTCTTTCTCTATATACTTTTAAATCAGAGGATCCCAAATTTTAAATCCCAAATTAAAAAATACTTGCAAAAGTGTGCCCCGTACTAATTGAGGAGGAGTTTGTAAGCGGCGGCGTCGTGCTGCAATGCTTGTTGAACGAACTCATATATCAGAGCAATCGTGATTACCCCTGCAAAAACTAATCATACTGATCTTCCTACCACGCCTTACAATTTGGAGAAGAAAAGACATTAAGACCTTTGCTTCCCATTGAAAAATCAGAATCAAAATAAAAAACTTTATATAAGTTTTACAAAATTCATACTTTTACTTGGCCTTCCCTCATTCGATATTTTGGGGTTTTCATTCTCAAATCTTCATTCCGATTTTATTCATCTAAACAACTCACAAAATAAAGTCATTAAAAGTGGTGTTTTGAATTTCAGTTCTCTTTCACCATATTTATTTTGCCACTATAGGGTCTGGTTTCTCAGATTTTTTGATTTTAGAAAAGTATTAGGTTTCGGTCTCTCATTGTTAAGATTTCGCTTTCTAACTTTTTGATTCTTGAAAATCTATCAAATTTCTACCAGGAATTTTGGTTGTCCCTTAATGTGTCGCAGTTTGCATTCAAATTTGATCTTTAAGTGACTTCTTTTCCAATTTTTTTTGGGCTTCCAAGTCTTTTCTTGAATTTTGAATTTTGTGGGTGCAAACTTGAAATATCAATTAGGGTTTTTTTCCCCCCTTTCTTTTAAAGGAACTTGGATATGTTTGTTTCGCAACACTTGCTCTTACGAAGAATTAGAAGAGATGAGCGACTGGATTGTCCAAATTACCGTATGAAGACTAATTATTACTTGTAATCGTTGGATCTCATTTTTTGTTATTTTACATGAATCACTCCGTCTCTTTATACTAGTGAAAGAATGAGCCAGTAACCTAGGAAACCTGTAAAATGTTTTATTTAAGGTTTGGATCACCTCGTGCATTATAATTCTTTTTTTTTTTGGGTACGCTTTAACTTTTGAAATTGGACTCTTGAACTATGAGATTCCTTATTTTTAAAGCATTATTCTAAAAGTATCACTTCTCTTCCAAAATGCAGTTCACCCGGCTATTATCGCTTTTTCTTAAGTAAAGTTTTAGGTTTGAATATTGTGAACGGAGAAAATAAACACCGAAAAAACTTTATTCTCTTAAATAATTTAACTCGATTTGAATCGGATTTAGTCGGATCCAATGAGATTATCTGATTTTTTAATAAAAAAAATTAATAGTAGGCCTCACAAAAAGTTGAATTGGGCTATTTTAGACATAAAGAAATGATCTTACCATTTATGGGTCAAATATGAAATGACTACGAGAAAGTGAATTGAAAATTTGTTAATTGTGGGATCAAAAAAAAAAAACTGAAGATTGCTGATTGTTCAATGTTCAGGCGTCTTACCTCTTTTATATATATATATATATATAGAGAATTGCAATAATACAAAAAAAAAAAAAAAAAATTAACAACGTTTCCCTTGACAAATTTAATGTTTTGAAGTGGATGATAATTATATAAAATATAGATGATATCATAGCAGTATGGGATCTTGAGTTCTATTCTTGAGTTTGACTATCCCTTCTCATTTCAATTAAAATATTTTATATGATTGAATGTACTATTCAATAAGTCAGAGTGAGTGTTAAAAGAATAAAAATGTAACATTCATATTCCAGATTTGATTAAACTTGTGGCTCAAAGTCCACCGACATTCATTATTTTGTAATATTTAATTATTTGTATTTAGAATACTAATTGGGATATATATATATATATATATATATATAAATGTTTACATTGCCCGCTTATATTTTGGGTGGAATGTACGTTGATACTCTTATATTTGAAATCAATTATTTCGGCATTATATTTACTAAATTAAATAATAGTAATCAATTATTAGCGTAAAACAATGAGTTAAAAGTAGGTTGATGGATTTGAAAGTGATGAAGAATGGTCCAAAAGCATGTTATCATGAAACTTGAGATTTGTGGAACCCACAGTCCAACGAGGCGGAACAAACTGAAATATGTCGTGAATATAAAATGTATCTCTTGTACGGATAGACACGATTCACTCTCTCAATATCAATCGATGTAATCTTTCTCGGTTAGTCATTTTATCGGCTCCAACGCTCTCTCGGTACTTAGTATCACTATTTGACCAATAGAAGTAATATTCATTTTTTCCTAAATCGCGGGAACAATTTTTTATAATTAGAAAGAAAATCTCTAATTGTTGTCGATAAGAAAAGAAATCTTCATAACAATTTGAACTTTCCTGACAAATAGAATTTTAGACCTCTGAAGAGTCTTTCACCTCGAATCTCATAATTTCGGGAAATTTTCATAAGGGAACTAGAATTTCAATACCCCAGAAGCATACAAGACTCACTCATATACATCGTGAAGGTCACCAACCAGGTATATTCTCTTAACATAACATTTAACACACAAAAGGCAATACAAAGTTTCTCTCTCTCTCTCTCTCTCTCTCTCTCTCTCACACACACACACACACACACACACACATCCAATTTGTTTCTCTTCCGAAAACCGCTCTCTGACTTGAATATCAGAGTCTTTTCTATCAGAGTACCTCCTGGTAGAATTTTGTAGGTCTCATCATCCAGAAAACATAGCTAGCGGTCACCTCATTCAAGCCAGTGGAGTGGAACGAGACCCATCTCCAACAGATTGACGCATTTTGTGGAAAACAAACTAGAAAGGAACCCGTTTCACGCTCTATAGTGATGAAGATCATGCCTCTAAGAGAAAGGCTAGAATCGCTTCTAAAGCTACGTCCATGGTGAAAGGACGCACTACCGCCCCAACAGACACTTTTCAACCCACAGTCCTGAACAACCCTGTAGACGCTGTCGCCATTGGTCATCAACTTCCAATGGTACCACCGCATCAAGTGGAAACTCAACTGTCGATCGTGCAACAGAACCAGCCGAACCAACCTCCCCCATCGGCTTCTCTAGAAAGGGCCAATCAGAACTAGATGGAACGACTTGAGTCCAAGATACAAGGTAACTAGAGGAACTTATCCGTATCCTCAGACGAAAAGCACAATTCTCCTCTCACGGCTTGGGTCATATGCGCACATGGGGGCTTGAGCCTAGAGCACACTGAGAACCCTCGGTAACTTCCCGAAATAACTCGGATGATTTAAGGAAGTGGGTCAAAGAACTAGTAGCAAATGAACTCAGATGCGCTAATGTGGGAAGGGGCAAAATCACTAAAAGTTTCCACAGAGCCGATGTCCCATGATGTGCTCCTTCCCCCTGGAAAGATATGATGGTACTACCGATCTCTCGGATCACATAGTCCACTTTGTAACTGTGATTATCTTGAGAGACATGCACTACAAAAAAAACATGTTTTAGCGACGGAATTTAGCGACAAAAAAAATTCGTCACTATTTAGCGACAAATCTAGAAACAAAAATCAAAATCCGTCGCTAATTAGTTACGGATTATATTTCCGTCGCTAATTAGCGACGGATTTCAATTTTTGTCATTAATTAGCGACAGATTTGTTTCTTCATCGTTAAATTTAACGACAAAAAAAAAATTCATTACTAAATTTAGAAACAAAAATTGAAATCTGTCGTTAATTAGCGACGGAAATATAATCCGTCGCTAATTAGCAACGAAAACAAAATCCGTCGCTAAATTTAGTGACAAAAAAAAATTCATTGTTAAATTTAGCGACAACAAACAACATCCGTCGCTAAATTTAGCGACGGATTCTGAATCCTTCGCTATATTTAGCCATGTATTTTGTTTTTCGTCGCTAAATTTGTTGCTAAATATAATTTTAAATATTTATTAAATATAATTTTATGTTTTTATTAAATATATATTTGTAATTTATATTTTTATTAAATTAGGGTATTGATTTTTATTCAATATAATTTTATATTTTTTAAATATAATTTTATGATTTTTTAAAGATAATTTTGTAATTATATTAAATATAATTTTGTATTTTTATTAAATATAATTTTATATTTTGTATTTTTGTTAGATTAGGGAATTATATTTTTAATGGTAAGAGTTAGGAAAGAAGTATAGAAGTAAAAAAAAAAATATATATTGGTTAAGAGCGTTTCACATAAGTTTTTAAATCCAGATTTGAATCTGGGTAAAAAGCATATTTTTTACAAAAAAAAAAAGTAGCAAAAGGTGGTCATGCGCAGATGGATAAGGCTGACGGGGTGTAGGCATGGGCGGAAAAGTAGCAGGGGGCTAGAGAAGTGGTGGGCAGCGGTAGACGGGTGGGCGGACGGATTCTACAAATAAAAAAATTAAATACGAAATTTATCGATGGAAATTGTAATCCGTCAATAATTAGCGACGGAAATATAATCAATCGCTAAATATAGCAACGAAAAAAAATTTCGTTGCTAAATTTAGCGACGAAAAAAAAATTTGTCGCTAATTAGCGACGGAAAATAAAATCCGTCGCTAATTAGTGATAAAAACAAAATCCGTCGCTAAATTTAGCGATGGCAAAAAATTTCGTTGCTAAATTTAGCGACGGAAACAAAATCCGTCGCTAATTAGTTACGAAAAATGAAATCCGTTGCTAAATATAATTTTATATTTTTATTAAATATAATTTTATGTTTTTATTAAATATATATTTATAATTTATATTTTAATTAAATTAGGGTATTAATTTTTTTTAAATATAATTTTATATTTTTTAAATATAATTTTATGATTTTTTTAAAGATAATTTTGTAATTATATTAAATATAATTTTGTATTTTTATTAAATATAATTTTATTTTTTGTATTTTTGTTAGATCAATGAATTATATTTTTAATAGTGAGAGTTAGAAAAAAAGTATAGAAGTAAAAAAGAAAAGTATATTAGATAAGTTAATATGACATAGTGGTTAAGAGCTTTTGGGATAATTTTTAACACCGGGGTTAAAGAAAAAAGTTATGAGAATACATTTTTTAAAGACCCGGGTTAAATCGTAAAAAGCCATTAAAAACGGGGAAGGGGAAAGGGGGGGGGCGGATAAGGGCTGGCGGGGTGTGGGCATGGGTGGGCAAGCAGCAGGGGGTCGGGGCGATGTGGGCGGTGTCCGGTGGGTGGGCGGACGGGTTCTACAAATAAAAAAATTAAATACAAAATTTAGTGATGGAAACCAAAATTCGTCGCTAAATTTTGCGACGGAAAGAGTTTCTGTCATTAACCAAATTTGTCACAAAATTGTTGCGATGCATTATTAGTGACAGAAATTTTTTCGTCACTAAATTCATCACTAAAGGTTTGAACGACGAATTTTTCTAAAATTTCTATCGTTAAATCCGTCGTTAATACCCTTTTCTTTTGTAGTGATGTTAGATATAGCCATGTGCAAACACTTTCCTACAATATTAAAAGGTAATGCATTAACATAGTTCAATTTGCTTTAGTCGTTTAACATGAAAAGTTTTTCTCAACTTTAATAACAGTTTGAGATTCACTTTTTAATCAGTAGAGGGGCCTAAAGACTATCCACTTCCCTCCTCTCTTTGGGATAAAGAGATGATGAGCCATTGAGAGATTGCCTTGATAAGTTCAAAACTGAAATGATGAAGATCTCGGGTTTAGACCATTCCATCGTGCTAGCAGTACTCCTCATGGGGATAGACCCTCAAGCATGAAGACGTCCATAACAAAGAATCCTCCGTCTATTATACAAGAATTTTACACCCGTGAGGAGAAATATATTGTCGCGGAAAATGTTGAAGTGTTCGACAAACAATAAAACCAACCAAGTTAAAGTGAACGCTATCGATCACCTCGACTACCCTTGCCTAAGAGGGGGTGATAGAGACCTTTGCTGTAACGAAAGTTCACTATCTACACTCATCTGAATGAAACACCTAGCCAAGTTCTGCTACAAATTAGGAACAAACCATACGTTAGGTGGTCTCCTCGTTTCACGGAAGATGATTTGAAGAAGGATAAAACACAGTACTGTTACTTCCATTGGGATTTTGACTATCTAACAGACGAATACAGAAAGCTGAAAGACGAACTTAAGTTCTTAGTTTGAAGCGGTCAGTTTCAAAGGTTTATAAGTATAGAGACAACAAGTCCTCCTCCTCAAGGCTAGCATGATGTAAGGCAAGAGAATGAGCAGTCGGCACCAAGGGCCGCCCACAACTAACCAAATTGGGTAATTCTTTAGGTGTAGAATAGGTATCCCCCTCGGTACCTTTCCCTCCAACTCACTTCCTCATGGTCCAACACCATGCCAGTTGAGCACACATGAAGTGAAATGGGACAGAAAAAATGGTAGCCCCAATCTTTCAAATGACTAAGATGCCTGATTCCACCTCCAAAGAAGTTCTTCCCACTCCTGTTGAAAAGCAACCCAAGAGGAAAAGACCAATGATTGGTTTCGATAATAAAGATCTAATAGGAGTCGTTGTCATCACCAAATTAGCTAGTATGAGTTTAGGAGAATTTTCGTCGGCCAGGGGTAGACTACAATCTTCTTTATTGGGTACCTTCTAGCAAATGGGATTCAACCAAGCACACCTTCAGCCTCAAGCTGGGCCAGTCAAAGGACTTTCAAGTGAATGAGTATATCCCGAAGGCACTATCTAACTTCCCATCACCTTTGAGACGCCAACCGATCATGCAATAGCTACACTGATGTTCAATATGATCAAGTCACCTTAACTCTACAGTGTCATCCTGGGCAAGCCTGGCTTGAACATGTTGGAGGCACTATCGAGCATGAAACATATGAAGATCAAGTTTAAGATATCCAAATGAACATGTCAACAATTAGGGATGTATCTCCCAAACGGATAGACACAACCCACTCTCTTAGCTATACGCAATGAAACGCACTACCAATACGATGCTCGATAATTAAACAAGTGTTCATGGTTAATACTTGATAATTTCATTGATGAAGCTACTACAAATGTTCATTGATTTATCCAAGCACTAGGGCCTACAAGCGAGATCAAAAAATAAAGGAGATCCCCTAACAAACAAGAAAAGAATCGAATACAAACAGAAAGAGAACAGAATCAAAGATCATGATCAAGGAGGAGTGGGAGACGGATAGGCTCACTGGCATAGAGACTCAAAGTTGGCCCAAAATGAAATGAAGACAACATTTTCATCCATCGCTTCAGGAGGAGCATCATTCATGTGAGTGATTGCAAGGCTTGAGTTTGGCATCTTCGAGTTGGCGTCCTTGTTGTCTAGTGGCAGAGCATCCATTAATCCCATTCGACGGATAATCTCCATGGTGCATTGCAACCTCTTAGATAACTGATGCTAGGCACGCATTTGTTGATCGATAGACTTCCCAATAGTTTCTTCCAACTCGGCTATCTTTTACTCAGTAACCAAGAGAGAGTGCTCGTGTTTTTCGACTAGTTTCTCCATGGCCTACAATTGCGTCTCACATACCTTAGCCTTTGCCTCCAACTCCTCAAATTCCTTTAAGACCACCTCGTGTTGTTGAAATGCCGTGTTCAGTTTAGTTCTCAAACACTCTATTTCATCATTTTTAATGTTCAGAGTGACCACAGATGTTCTCTCCTCTATCTCCTTCTCCCTCTACACAAGAACATTTTGTAATCAAGAGACTTCGTCGCCCATTTGGTCTGCTTAATGCCTTGGATAACTAATCGTCTGCTCCCTCATCGCCTTTTAAAACTCCGTTAAAAAAATAATCTACACAAAACAAGTGGTGGTGATTTAGAAGATCTAGAAACATAAATAAACATAAACTTTTGAAACCATACTGAAAGCCCGAGAGGTATGATAGCCTTGTTACCTTGTTCAAGAGATACTTTGTTTAGCTCTAGCTTGGAATGATGAAAATCCACTTGGTCCACTATTCACCTGGCTCCACTACTATCAATATAACTGTAGTGGCAGTCACCCATGTTGATCGATATATCCTCTCATTCCTTTTGTCCCTAATGACCATCGTAAGATTAAACAGAAATAGAAGGGGAAGAGCAGTCCGCCCGGGCACCTTCTGGTTACCCTTCCTCAATGTCAAAGGAATAGCAGAAGATGGCCCTGCGCCGAGCACCTCCACCAGGTCTAGATGAGTGCCCTTGGGATTACCGAGGGTATGTCTCTCCTCCTCCTACTCCTCCTCTTCTCTTCTTACTTTTAACTTGACACTCTCAGCATCCTCCCCTTCCTCTGGTATCCCTCCCCCGTCCCACCCCCGCCCCGATCCTCTCACTTTAGCACACGATCTCTCTCTATCCCATCCATAAGAACCAACACAAAAGGAGGAGGACAATGCCCCTCAAATTCACGTTCGTCGGTCTCTACAGCCTCTATTTAAGGAACCCCTGACATGCTCAAAGATCGTTGTCCCTTATTCTCTCCTGCATCCTTGCCCTATGAATTCAATAACTGAACTTTTCTTCCCTTTTTCTGCCTTAGGGTCAAAATAGGAATGGTATCAGTTGATGGAGCACTTGTGTCTGACATGCTTTCGGCCTCCGTTGCTCCCTCTTCGACCTTGGACTCATATGCTTATCACTAGTTATCTCTTTGAGATCCTTTTCCTCAAGTCAAGCAATGACATCCATAAGCTTCTTATTTCTCTTCTCCACTAGAAGAGGCCTTTTGATCTTCCTCTTTGCTCCCAATAGCAAGCTAGCCAAAGATAACATCTCGTCGTCTAGGAGAGCCTTCACCCAAATATACCTCTCCTTAGCTTTACAAAAACCATTAACAAAATGAACAAATCGTGAATGACGAGAGGGTTGCATGGATCTCAACCCTATAAACAGTTCTTCACCTACCTTCGGTAATGAAGACAGCAAATCTCTATTTGAAAACTACACAAAGAAATATTTGTACATCTAATTCTTATTAATGGTCTCCTTGTAAAAGATTTTCCAAATCGATTCCGGCCTGATCTATAAGTAGAACCAGCCTTCTGTGGAACCCCCATCACCACAACTTTTGAGCAAAAATAAAGATGCTAAAATCTCAAGATCAAAATGGAAGTAGCAAAAACTCATCAACAAGATCACAGGCATTACTAAATGCTAAGCGTTAGGGATTTGCGTCATTAGAAATATGTTTTAACAAAACAAAACTCGAGCAATAGGACCCGTATATGGTACTTTCAAACCATATTTGATATATTGTTTGTATATCAGAACACGACATTCTAGTACCTTATTAGCCTTATCCTCATAAGTGGCTGACAAGATGACATAGTTGTCCCCCAACAACATGTTATTCTGAAAACGACACAACACATGGTGCTCCTAAAATCATTAGTACTCAGATGAATGCGTGACAATGAACCTTTGGCCATTTTAGATCTGTCTTGAGTGTTCCTCACAAATTTCACAAAAAACTGATTCTAATGTTGTCTCACTGCACAAAAGGTAAAATTGTCAAAAGGTGAATACGATAGTGCAAGAACGAACATCACAATTAAGCCGCAATTCATAATCAAAAGGACAAGAACAAAAAATGAAATTAAATTGTGAATTTTGGGGGGGGGGGGGAGAGAGAGAGAGGAAATTAGATTTGTACGTGAAATTCCAAATCCTAGTAAATGGTCACGCTTTGCACACAACATAGATTTGAATGAAAATGAAAAAGGAAAAAGGAAAACCCCAAATATAATTTTGTACCAATGAAATATATCCGAAAATATAGTTACTACCAAACCACTATTCATTATTAAAAGGATGAACATAAAAAATGAAATTAAAGGACGAACTTAGAGATAGAGAGAAGATATTAGATTTGCACTTGGCATTCCAAACCCCCAATGAAATGTCCCTCGGGCACCCGACAAAAAAAGAAAAATTAATGTTGTATTATTGAGATATATTCAAAATGTCTTTTCTTTTTATTATATCAAAATTTGAATTTAAAATAATCAGATTAAGAGAAAAGAGTTGTGATCATTAAATTGAGACCGAAAAGTCTTATATAAAGAAGGGGAGAGCGTAGGGAAAATGTCTGAAGAGAGAGATTATGAGAGGGGAGAGGGAGTTAGAAAGAGACAAAAAAAGTAAAGAGTACCCAATGAAAATTGTTTACGAAATGAGTAATTAGTTTTATTTGCATTTTAGGATATATGAGCCATTACTGTTTCAAAACTATAAAATTTCTAATAGTTGAAATCATCAACCAAAGGCCCTTAGGTCTCATGGTATTAAAAAATCTTTCTTGCCTTGAAATTTCGAATTCAAGTTTCAATCACCCCGGTTTAAAGGAACACACTCCTATGTAACAAAGAAATCATCAATGAATTGTCCTTTTGAAAGATATTATTAATTATTAATAATCACTTATGACGTAATATTTTACATAATAAGAAAAAAAGAAATTTTAAATAAGAAAATAAATAATTATTCTTCGAAAATAAAAGAAAAGGAAAATAAAAACAAAAGGAAAGTAGCTTTACAAATGACAAACCAATAAAATAAAATTTTAAATAAAATAAAATCTCATTGTTTGGAATGCAATCAATAAAATCTCATTATTTGAAATTAAAGTTTCAAAAAATAAGAAAAATAAAAAAAATTAAATAAAAAAGTGGTTAAGAAAAATAAAAAACAATTAGTTCACAATTTATGAACCATCCCAAAGTCTATATTAATAAGATGCTAGTAATATTAATAACTAAGTATCATGTAATTAAAAAGTGGTCGAAAAAAAAGACTAAAAGGAAAGTAGCTTTAAAAGATAAAATGAAATCTCATTGTTTTGAATTAAAAGATGCATCGCAATTATAAGAAAAGCTAAAAAAGACTTGTCGCAATTTTATAAATAATTTAGCTTTAATATATATATATATATATATATATATATATATATAAAAGATTATTTTGAATTACAAATATGCACAGATAAGTGACCAGATTATGTGAAAATGGAAAAATGAACGACTATAGATAATATTGAAAGTTTGATTGAGACGAAGGAGGAGGAGGAAAATTACATGGGGCAATATAATTACTTATTCAAGTGATAATACTAGACATTCGCTAGGGATGTTAGTATCTGCATACATCGTATGAAACTCTGATTCACATAATTTTTTGAAATTTATTTATTTATTACCCTATTAAGGTTCAAAATTTAAGATGTTCCTTTCGTGTCAATCTCACCCGGCTCGTTTTTGACTGGTTGGGTACCTATTTTACGCTTGCCAGCCTAAGAAGGGCTTATTAAATTTAGATTTATGCTTACAGTTAAAAAAAAAGGACATGGTTTGTCTCATAAAATTTAGTAGACTCCCGGCGGGATGGGGAGGGCTTGGGCAATAATGCTAAGCCCGAGCTGGAGCCAGGGTAGAGTCTGAATTTTTGTGTTACTTTATTACTATGCTTAGGACCTGCATGACTATATACAAATGAACACTCGAATATATACTACTACATCCATCGGCCGACGAAAATCAACCATAGGAACTATCTTTACTGTCAACAGTCGAGTGTGGAATACTGAAAGAATCGAAAACAAGGGAGAGATTTCGACTCTTCTCAAATTTTTTGCTTATCTATTAACTATTTTTTTACATTAGGTCACTCACTGTCCAATGATTATTAATTATTTTATTATTTTATTTTATAGATTATGATTCAATACTTTCAAACTCCTATTAATACACATTAGGATCATAAAAAATTCATGTCAATTAAGAAGATGAATGTAAGATTGATATTAACTCATAACTGTGAATCTTCTTCAAAGGTCAACATGATTTGCCATCTTCTACTATGTTTATTATCACTAATTGTTAACAAAAAAAGGGAAGTTCCATCTTTTTTCCCCTTGATTAGACAAAATAGAAAGAACCCATATTTTGTATTTGTCCATGGAAGGTATCGCAAGCCCATTGTGCAAATAAGTTCAAAACACAATACCCCATATTTCTTTTCATGTCTACCAAATTCTCCATATCCAATTTTTTCATACATAATAATTACATTTTTCTTTTCAATCTTTTTTTTTTTTTTAATTTCCAAATTATCATCTCATCATGTGGTTGTGGAGGGATTTCATGTCCATTTCTGAATCTCTGCGCCTGAATTGGAAATATCAGCTTCGCGGGTCCTCTCCCTATCCCGGAATCACATTGTACTTTTAGGTGAAGCTACATATCGTTCAAAGAATTAACAAATTGTTCTCATTGTGTTAGAAGTCACAGACATTTAAACGTGCATGCCAGACCAGATAGTTTAGTGATCATTACCCCTCTCCTCCAATATGATCCCGGTTCAAAGATATAATACAAAAAAAATGTGCATGCCAAATGACCCACATGCATTATTGATGGATTTCTATGGGCCAGGCCCTACACTAGTCTGGCTGGGTTCATGGATGTGGCAAAATTCTGACAAGATCTTGGAAACCATTAATAAGGTGCCCTACACATTTTAATTAATCAAAATAAGTGCCATGGATCTACTTGTATGTATCACAAACAATTATTTGGGATCATAAATATATAAGTATTGAAAAATTTAATAATTGAGACGATAAAATTTGAGTTCTGTTTTTTACTGAGAGTCACTGAAAGACCTAAACTATAGTGCAATGTTTTACTTGAAGAAATTTTATTGTGTCAAATATTTACAATAAAAATTGTCTTAGTACATATTAATCAATCGACTTATATCTCCAACAATTATTATCCAAGTAATCCGGATGCTACATGCGTGGAACAAAAAGATTGGTGATGGATATGATAAATGAAGAGCATATAGTAGACCTTTTAATTAATAAAAATAGGTCACCATATTAAATTTTCAATATTTTTTTGCAAAGTACTGTTACCCTTTCTTATTAGTTATTATGTCGATGGATAGTCAGTTTAATGTGATAAGGTATTAGATTTTTTAATCAAGTTTCAGATTCAAAATTTGAGAATAAAAAATATTATACTAAAAGAGTCGTCCTTTAAATAAGGTCTCTGTAAATATTTGAATCGGATTAATCATAACATGATTCTGAGAGAGAGAGAGGAGAGAGAGAGAGAGAGAGGGGTGACTTTTGAAAAAATCTCTGAGAAATGCCACTAAAAGTTTCAAATGTCATTCCTAATTTGAAATTATTGGGTGATTGAAGAGTGAAAAAGTGTTTGGCCCCACATGATACAATTGAGATTATCATCTCAGCATGTCATTGTATTACACACAAAAAGATAGAAAATCAGAAAATGAGGGATAGGTTAAGAAAAAGGCTCTCATGTGACTCCATTAAACTTTGTCGAAGTAGATAAGACTTTTGTAGTTAAGTGGTCAGTTCATTATATCCTACCATACAGGCATGAATTATTTATGATAATGGAGGCTGGCCAAAGCTCAAACTGCTAAGGAACAGTGTTCTAAGAGTGGGTCAGATTATAGGTTTCCAAAATCTTCTTAGCTTAGGTTACTATATGTGTATTTGGTGGGGGCTTTCTTTGATCTTTGTTTCTCCACCTTCTCATTCTTAGGATTTTCTCCACAAAAAAAAAATATATTGATTATTATTTTTGATTTTTATATAGCCATTATGAATGTCTGCAAATCTCTCTCTCTCTCTCTCTCTCTCTCCCTCCCTCCCTTCCTCCCTCTCTCTCCCTTATATTTGGGAGTTTAGGACCTAAGGAGAGTGATGGACATTAACAAATTGACCGATCAAGAGCCACACAAAATCTTTAATGGCAAAATAATGGGTGTGATCATTCAATGAAGGATAGATTCCATTTTTCATGTCATTACTCGCACTCCTTCGTATTCTTTCTTTCATTTTTAAATTTTAAGGAAATGGAATGGGATTTGTGCATGAAGGTCATGCCAGAGCCCTTAAGTACAGCCCAACACTTAATTAAATTAATTTTTTTAATGAAAAATATAGAATTTTATAAATAGAAGTCAAATTTTATTTTTAAAAATTCAAATTATCATTAAATCAAATTTTTATTGAAAGTTCCATTAATCTAGATATATATTCGATAAATTTATCAATATTTACAAAGAAGTACCAACCACCCTATTGCTAAAAGAGACTACTTTGGATGATAGCCCGACAATTATTTGAGTGTGTGCACCTGTTTGGTTAATCTCAATTTATTTTAATTATTTTATTTCATTTACAATATGTTTTAAAATAAAGATTTTAATAATGAATTTAATATTTGGTTGTAAAATAATTATTTTTTTTTACAAAAATTTAATATCATATTAATAATTTTTATGAAAAATTATCTAAATTCAATTTTAGTTCTTTTGGAATGAGACCCAATTTGGGCCAAATTAAAAACTAATGAGAGAACATCCCACGCACGTGGGGCACTCTAGATTCATGGAGACACAAGTATTAATTGTGTGCAGCTTGTAAGCCCCATTTGATGAATGAGCCATACCTAAACCGCAGGTCTTGTCTTACACTAGGATCGTTATCCCTTCCCCCTGTCACGTCAATTTAAGGTGCTCACGGCGGTGATTTTTTTTTTTTTTTTTTTTTTTTGATTAGACTCAAATTCGACACTCCAAAACTATTAATCACCATATCAATTAAATTATAATTAATTAAACTTATAATATAATATGATGATTTTTAAAATAATTTTAATAATAAAAGGATTTTTTTCGACACTCCAAAATTTACATAAATATCCAAAAAAATCTTTGGGAGGTAACTGAGGGATCTTGAGTGTCTAACAAAGGCCTTAGGACCCTCTAAAAAAGCTAATAAGGGTAATATAAAATTCTCCAATGACCTATTTCTCCATGTAACTCATGATTGATCGGTTTCACTTGTATTAATGTGTTAGTGTATATGCAAGTGTCCTTGAAGGGATACATGAATGATAAAAAACTTTTGTTTGAATATATATTTTTTAAAATCTCATATTCCAATCTTCATAAATGGTTATATTTTTATGATTTTCACAATCTCTATACAACATAAATATATATATATAGTTTAATATATGAAAGCAAATTTAGTTATTTTCATTTTATTTTATCTGTATTAACTTTTGATATCCTTATTATATTATTAGCAAGTAATTAGTAGAAATGTTTGAATTAGTTATTGTTTTACAATTCAATTTTATTGCAATATTGAATATGTAGGAAGAAAAAGCATTAATGCCAATCACTTCATCATAAGAAGATCTAATTAAGTAATTAATTGGGAATGTATGTGCGCCTCTACTTGTAAACTCTTACTTCCATTATCATTTCAGCAATCACAAACTATGCCTGCACAGGGTTTTCTTTCTTTTTTCTTCAATTCTAAATTTTTGATATTATTGAGAATGTATTAAATGAACTATCAAGTATGAAATGCATCACTCTCTAGATAAAAATATAAAATTCAATTATTGAAAATTATATTATAAAAATTTAAATTCATTCACAAAATTTACTTATGGGATAATCTATAAATTATTATGCAATAATTAGTAAACTGATCGATATATATAAAAATAAAAATTAAGACTTTCACTGTTAACCAAAAAAAAAAAAAGAATCAGCTAACACACTAGAGTATTTATAAATCTTAAGCTGTCCATTTCATCACTCTTCTTTTTTTTTTTTTAGGTGTGTGTGTAAATGAATATCGGGATTTAGTCTGACTAATCCGATCAAATACCATAAAATTCAATTAGGGTTGATTTTTTAATAAATATTATTTTATTTTTAAAATTTAAATACAAGATTTTAATTAATAGAAATTTAACATTCTGACTACTATACCTACACAGGGGATTGGTCCATCACTCTCGTTTGTCGTACGAAGATGTAGAAAAGCGGTAAAGCGAAGACGAATGATCAATGTTGATGCTACAAGAGCCAACCCATTTATTCGACCCGACAAAAGCATGAGGCCTGGGCCCATGGAAATGACTCAACACAGTCGTCATTCTGGCTGAAAGATAAGCCCATTTAACTATATCCACCAATCAAAAACTTCCACATGTCGATTCCTTACCCACGAGTCTTCGCCGTCGCTTGGAAAGCCCGATAAAGAATCATGGTGCGCCCAGTACAAACACATAGACGTGTCAAAATATGATTGGATCAATAATTGTGGAAGAAACTAGGTAAGGGAAACGTGGTGCGTTTGGAACTCGACATTTTCGGTATTTTTGGGAGCATTGAAAAGAGGGAAAAAAAAAAAAATTAAGAGGGAAAATAAAAAAGAAAAAAGTTTGTTTTTTTGAACTTATTTAAAAATTTTATAAAAAAAAGAAATAAAATAGAATTTATTGGGAATAAAAAATTTTATTTTTAATTTTTAAAGTGTAAATTTGATATATTTACGAGACAATTTTTTTCCCCTCATTTTTTCTCATTTTTGGAAAAAAAAATTTGATATTAAAAATTACTCAATTTTTTTTTTTTTTTTTACATAAAGCTGCCAAACAAAAAAAAAAAAACAAATTTTCCTTAATTTTTTCTTTTCTTTTTAAATCTTTCCATCCAAACGTGTCGTTCAAGATCCTTCCGGGCCTTCTCCTATGTTAGGTCTGTACCCCAAAAAAATAATGATCGAATAATAATAAAATAAATTTAATTTAATATGATAAAATTTTATTAATTAAAATATTTTTTAATGACTCATTAAATTTCATAATTTGAGTTTTACCTTTTTGGATTTTTTTCGTATAGCTTACATTATTCTTCCACGATTCGACCTAAAAATCGGATAAAATTATTGATCTGGTATTGAAAATTTTGATTGGGTTTGGATGTGCCACGTGTTTGATTACTTAAGAGGCGGGTTTGAATTCATTGAAGAAGGGCAACAGGGCTGATTTGTTTGCGGCAATTGCTAAATAAAACATGCTTAGGTTTGGTGTTTTTAGGTCATGGGCCTAACGCCATGCCCTCCAAATCTCCAAAGTCAGCCTGGAAGGTCACTGTTCTGACGACCGCCGCGTAGTGGGAGCCGGGTTCTCTTATTTACCTTTTTAAGGACGGAGAATAATCCGGTCAACTTGTATAAATATATTCAATGATCTTAATAAAATTAGCAAAAAATTTTGAATAAAATTTTATCTCAAGAAAGACACGACAACGACGACGATAATGGCGAAGACAACAATAATATAATAAGGTTATAGCTAGCTTTTTATTATAGTATTTCGCTTTGTTTCCATATTGAGATGTATTATAATGATTGACTTCTTCTTTTGGCTTGATTTTCCTCCCTTTTTTCTTATATTCATATTATTATGAGGCATAAACATTGGAGAAAAGAGATAGAATCCTAGCTAATGAATGGGAAATTCAGTGCAAAATGGTAGGTCCCGGAATAATATACTCTTTTTATAGAGAAAAATAACTTAGTAAACTTATTTATATTTTGTTAATTAATTCAAAATTCTAGCATAATCATGATTTATCCTGTGAAAATTGTGTATGCTTAATACATGATGCTGGCCATGCAAAAGGTTCACGCAAAAATTAAATTTTCTTTCGATACATTGAACATATTTTCGTTAATTTTATGATTTTGCTATTATGCTTGAACCAGTAATATGCATACTAAACCACTTAAATCGCGGAATATATAACATATAATATAAATATATATACAAATACTATATATATTTGCAATACAAATATAAATATAAATATAAATATCAATAATGATTTTTCTTTTCGTTTGTATGCATTGCATATACCAAAACTAAGACTATTTAAATGGAGATATAATAATCTACGGTTGTTGATTATAATTTATTTTTTTAATTTTTATATTAAATAAAATGTATATAACAATTTAATAATTGGTTTGAAATATTAAATCACAGGTAACAAGATTAAAGATACAAGTACTATATGTCAACAGAGAAAGACAGAGAGACACCAACTGATAATTGATTTAATGGATAAGAGTGTTAAATCTCTTAACTAAATTTTGATTTCAAAATTTGGGAATAAAAAAATTATGTTGAAAAACCTGTCCCCTAAAATGGGTTTGATAAGTGATCAGGATTAGTTGAAATATGATTCTGAATACCTCTTATTATAGCACCAAAGGAGGGAGGGAGAGGGAGAGAGAGAGAGGAGCAAAGAAGATAAGAGTTTTAATTGGTAGGACCTAAGGACGGGTTAACATGAGCTGGACCGAAAGCCAAAGCTGTCAAATGGGCTCCTTCCGATTTGAACGCAGCAGTCACTTATCCCTCCCCCACTATATATAACCTCCCCATTTTTCTCCTTTTTCCCATACTCACGCCTCCAACACAATCATATACTTCTCTTCATTATTTACACATCATATTCAAATATACAACTTTATTATTTCTCAAAGAAAAGAGCCATGGATCACTCATACATACACCTTCTCCTCATTTCTGTGCTTGTTCTATTATTTTCCAGAGCTTCGGTTTGGGCCCGACCTGCCACATTTGAGCAGGATTTTCGGGTCACTTGGTCCGATTCCCACATCAGAGAAATTGAAGGTGGAAGAGCCATCCAACTTGTTCTTGATCAAAACTCAGGTAACAACTTTCTTTTCCCCCCTTAGTCCATATAATAAAAATATCGCAAGAAATAAAAGCAATGAAATTTGAGTTTTTTTTTTTTTTTTTTTTTTTTTGGTAATATTGTTGTCTGAACATATTGTAATTATCTATTTAATTTTGAAAAATGTTTGATAGGATGTGGATTTGCTTCCAAGTACCAATACTTGTTCGGACAAGTGAGCATGAAAATCAAGCTCATTCCTGGAGATTCCGCCGGAACAGTCACTGCCTTCTATGTACAACCTTTGAATCTCTCTTTATCTAATTAACTATATATTAATTTTTTTTTTTATTTTGATAATTCTTTTGACTCTTTAACTTTTTTAGATGAATTCTGACACCGATAATGTAAGAGATGAGTTAGATTTTGAATTTTTGGGAAATAGAAGTGGACAGCCAATCACAGTGCAAACCAACATTTATGTTAATGGGAAAGGAGATAGAGAGCAAAGAATAAACCTCTGGTTTGATCCTGCTACTGCATTCCACACTTACACCATTAGGTGGAGCCATTCTCAAGTTGTGTAAGTTCGATACTTCTCCAAAATACCTACATACATGCACGTAAATATACATGTGAGCATGTGAATTACTGTTCTCAGTATATATTTGTGTTATAGTTTTCGTAGAGAGAAAAACTATTCTTGAACACTGAAATGTTTATGAAATTTAAGATCCTTTTTGGTGAAAACATGTACTATAAAGATTTAATAATCTTACTCTCAGATGATAAGAAAATCAGATGACACTTCCCTACATAGTATATAAAGAATTTGCGTATTATAATTCTTTGGTCTGTATTTTCGCAGATTTCTTGTGGATGATGTGCCAATTAGAGTGTACAAAAACAATGAAGCCAAAGGAATTCCATACCCCAAAATGCAACCAATGGGAGTATACTCCACACTGTGGGAAGCCGATGATTGGGCAACACGTGGCGGACTCGAGAAAATTGATTGGAGCAAAGCCCCATTCTACGCCTATTACAAGGACTTTGACATTGAAGGATGTCCGGTGCCTGGACCAGCCAGTTGCCCATCAAACAAGAACAACTGGTGGGAAGGTCCCAATTACCAACGATTGAGTGATATTGAGGCTAGACGATACAGATGGGTCCGCATGAACCATATGGTCTATGATTACTGCACTGATAAATCACGGTATCCGATCACCCCACCGGAGTGCCTTGCCGGATATTAAAGAGCCCTTCCAAGATAGTAACATTGGTCTAAAATTTGAAAATACCCTTTATATCCTATATATATGTCTGTTGTTGCATATTAAATAAATCAAACCAGAGAGAATAATTATCCTGGAAACTTTCAAGCCATGCAACTGTTCAAAGGGGATAAAAGGGAATAAGATTGTTTGCATATTGTGGGAAGAAGTTGTGGTTCAAATTTGAGTGAGAAAGGTCAATGTCACTTGTGGTCATATTTCTGCTCGTATCTTGTTGCCGAATCTGTGCCAATAAAGCACCTGCATGATTGTGAAAAGATGGTTGTGTATCTATCTGTTTATTTATTTTATTTTGTATTTTTTTGTGATTGCTTACGTTGGTGAGCGTGGAGCAGAAATAATTCCTTGCCTTTCAGCAGCTGGGGACCAAGGAGGTGGTCTTTTATGGTGCCTTATTTAAAACAGTCCTTGTATATTTATTTATTGTTTGACCAACTAGAGGCATCTATATTAATGATCGCTCATCGAAATCTGAATGAATATCCATAACATCAAAAAATGCGAAGGCTCGGTTGGAGTATTCAGATTCAGAGAGGTTTAGATATTGTCTCTTCCCTATTTTCCAACAACATGAATTCTCTATGCAATTGTATTACAAGGGTTAAAAACTGAGGTAGGTTTTAAATTAGACACAACATTTCCATTTTGAGAGAGAGAGAGAGAGAGAGAGAGAGAGAGAGAGAGAGAGAGATCCTGCGCTTCTTTTTGTTCTTGTTTCATTTTGAGGTGAGCGAGTGTGAGCTTGAGTTGGGAGTCCCGCTTCTTGTGAAGTAGAAAGTTGTCAGTAGCACACGTTGGACCCATATTTGAACCCCTAGAATCAGATTTGACTCATATTTGACAGTAGACGACATGCCCTGAGCCAGCACATCTGTGGGATCATAATCGCATTTGATCATCGTTTAGTACAGGGAAGGAGGCTTTCTTCAATCAAATAGATCTCTCACTACAAACATGTGCCAACGTTTTTGGATCACAACCTAATTGAGCCCACTACAGGGATTTAATCAGTACTGCATCTAAGTATATTTGCTGACCAAAAGCAAAAGAGAAATCACCCTTTAGGCCACATAGGGTTCCTGCCGACAGAAAATGAGAAGGGCCAAACCTCAGTTTGTCTAAAAGGTGAGACTCAAAAAGAGTGAAACAAAAAAGCCAACATCTACCAGCTTGATCCGATAGGGCGTACACAGGAAAGTGGACCCTCAAGGTCTCAACTGTACTCAAGTATGTAAAAGAGAGAGAGGACCCCATGCATTGAAAACTATGGCAGCACTAAGGCAAAGCCAATGAACTTCAGTTTTGAAGCAATGAGTAATCTTTTGGTAGGTTTGGCTTGTTACTGTACTCTCCAACTCTTAAGCTCATCCACCAAAAGCTCTACCATTAGAAGATACACTGTGTACAGCAAAGGACTTTTTTGAGGACCTGTATGATTTAACTTTCCTATTTCCAAGGCTCAATCAAGCATATGAAATTAAAGAATTCAAGGTACATAATGAACACATGAGACAAATGAATCAACATTACACAACTATGAAGAGAATGTTTAATTTGATAGAAATACATGATAGGAGAAAACGTGACTAGGCCTATGACAACCAAGGTGATGATGCGCTATCTTTTTCATGCACCTATCGAAAGAAAGGAAGCAAATATGGTATCTATATATATTTTATACGGATAGTATATGTTAGGGTGGATAGGTAACAAATATACTATTCCTCCTGTTAGGAACGCAGCAGACTGCATCACCTTAATGGTTGCTGTCAGATTCAAGGAAAAGCAATTTCCCATGATTTATCTTGGTAGTTCAATCTCAAGTTTCAAGGGACCTTGGACCACTTCTCTGGGAGTGATTTTAAGAAGGAAGATATGATCCTCTGAAACTTTTTGACTCACGAGAAAAAAAAATGAGAAAGTCCTAGAATTTACTCCTAAGAGTTGGACTTGACTGCTAGGGGCTCTGAGAAATATGGACAATTCCCAAATAGAACATTGAATGACCTGCAATATGAACACGGGCAGGAATCATAAATCGAGCAATGCAGAACTGGGCCAAAGAAAGAAAATAAAAATCAGTTTTCCTCTCCCCTTTATTAACGAGGTAGCAAGGGCTGGACCTAGCATTTGTCAGTTCTTTATTAACTTCTGCCAGCCCCAACTGATAACTCGAGGCTTAATTGTTCATCAAATTAAAATGTTACAACAACCTAACAAGCGGGTTCTGGTGAAAATGTTGGTGCTGGCAAACAGGAGCAAATAATATGCGATGAGGCTTGGGAGTGGGTATAACTAAAGTTTCATCAAGACTTGTTCAAGTTATAAAAAAAGCATTCTACTTCGAACTTTTCTATTCTTGATCAAATACATATGCCTTCAATAGGTCAATTTTAGTCATAAACCACATGTATATACCAAATTTCATGGGGAAACTGGCCTAACAAAAGCATGGCGATTAGCACATGGCAGCATAGAGCTGTCAGGCTGTATTTGGAAAGACCCTGGTTTAGCCGAAGTGGGAGGAGGGGTTAAAAGCATAAATTGGGAGCAGTTAGCAACCTCATCCAAATATACATCCAGCAATTTCATGCAAAACCCAGCATGGTTAGATCTTACATGCTACATAAACTTAATGGAAGGTTTGAATTTGAAAGCAATTTCAATGGGATAGGGAAATATTAACCACACCAGTTGTGATAAATAATGGAAAGAGAGCACTTATCGTCTGATGGTACTTCCTCTTAAGCCCTAAAAACCAATCTTTATTTCCCGCCAAAGCAGAGATGGGCCTAGTGGCAACATGACGCCTCTTCTATAGTGAATTTGCACAAATTAGCAAATTCAAACGAGAGCAAGAATTTTACTCTTTTACAGCACATTCATGTCCTGAAGAATGGTAGTTGTCGCAGTTGGAGGACCGGTAGGTTGCAAATTGGAACAACTAACAAAAGTACCATCGTGAAAAGTCAGAACTCAATATTGGCTACTAGTCTAGCAAATAAAATACCAGAAAGATCAAGGCACTGAACGTCCTGCCTTATTGTTGTGATGGATCTCAACCAGTCCACAAGACAGAGGCTATGGAAAGCCCTACTGCAATTGGCATTCTCCCGTGTATAGTCAGTTCCACTACCACTGTTAGCTCCAAGCTTGTCATCTATATTACCAACACAAAGTCAGTCAAAATATAGAGGTTAAAAATCTGAGGACAACTCCGATCTTATACCTATTGAGAGATATTAAGCATGGCATATTCCACGTTCTACTTGAGCATCCTTCTCCTGCACATCAGGAGGTCCTGGCAGTTTTACCTCCAATAAAGTAGAACTATTTTCAGGGATTGTCTTACCCTTTGACCTGTGCAAGTAAATGACAATAAATATATATATTATTGGATGAGACTTTCTGATGACTTAACACAGAATCATTAGACAAGAGAAAGGAATTTCTTTGAACAAAGCTAATAGCAAGTCATTCTGGCATAATCAGACCAAGGCCATCTTCTGCAATTTAAGGCCATTTAGCAATGCGGCAGAAGAGTGTCTGAGTTGATGGAACTTAGAGCTATCCATGAAATTGCAATATAGAACCAAGCATCACTAGATGAGCTTTGCCAGACGATATTGATCATGGTTGGAAGTCCTCAAAACAATCAAGAATTGAATTAGCTAATAGGTGATTACTATGCACACCAGCATCAAAAAAAAAAAAAAAAAAAAATGTATTGACAATGATTCATAAGATGAGATTTTGATTTACCTATCTTTCCATGACAGAATCCTACATGGTAGGCAAGCAGAGTAAATATATTCAAACCTCAGCCTCAAGTTGAACATTTAGGTTTTGATGGTATCATACTGCCAAAATCATTCATGGAAGAAAATCTCCACAACACTGGAAACTTTTCATATTTCTGTGGGATTCTGATTCTCTTGGACTCTCGAGAAGGAAGGAAATTTTCTTAAAATCCTTAAGTCTCCTTAATCTCAAAAATGTCTAAATTTTATAGAAATCTTTGACTACAAACACCTGTCATTTCGAAAGACCTAAGATAAAAAGGAAATTAGGATTTTCCATACCTCTTGGAAGGTTATAAATATAGAGCATAGATAACCCTTAGAGGAGGCTCAGTTTTGACATATGAAAGAGAGACAATTCTATACACCATTCAGAGATGGTTTCATACCCAATTTTATGTACCATTCAGAGAGGGTTACATATAGAATTCTACTTATTGTCAAAAGTACAACTTCATAGCCAAGTTTATATCACCATAGAGGTATGACTCCATTCGATTTTATATATATAGATATAATTTCATACTCAATCATATACACGTGGTATGTTTATTATCTCTCTACATACTATAACATATCAAGGCTATACAAGGTCTCTCCAAGATCCTTCAGTCATTTTATTATCATTCTTACTTACTTGATCATCGGAATACCCCCACCACGTAGCCTTCGGTGGGGTCTTCTACAAGTTTCTCTATTGATGATGATCCGGCCGACTCACTGACACTGATAAACTATACATATATACATTGGGACAACTTAGGATTATATCCTCTCAACTCTCTCAGTCTTTTTCTTATTTCATTATCATTATATCTGATTTGAATATCAAAATCCCCCCGTCAGGCCATCCCGGTAGGGCCTTTTACAGGTTTTCCTTCATCGAAGACCCAGTGAGCACATCATCATCGGGTTCCCATTCAAATTGGAAGAATGATCATGTCACGCTCCGAACCTCGAGTCGAGCACATGACAACCGTCATGCTATCTCGGTATACGGGCAGAATCTCCCCATATACCAAAACAATGCAAGACATTTAACTTGTTCAATCATGTTTTCAAAACAATTTAATATCAACCAAGGATCAACCCGATCCATCCAGTCTCAATGGCATGCACGAGGCCAACCCAGCTGTTCCAACTCCAGCGCATGCACTAGGCCAACACGGCCAACAAATAATTCTTAACAATGTTTCCACAAATTCAAAATGTTCTAAATTTTACTAATAAAGTCCAAATATCCCATATAAATAATAAGTTTTTGCAAACAGTAAAATTTACGTAAAAATTTACAAGTCCAATTGTCTAAGTAAGGATTTCATCAATACTTGCCCATCAAAATGAAAATAAAACAAATATTAATTAAATCCAAACCAAAATGAAGAGTATAAAGCCTCATTCCACGGATCTAACCACGTCAACTCAAAAATGACATCTACGCTATCAATACCAATAGCAATTCAGCAAAATATCCTCAACTAGCTCCAATGACGTCTCCCACCTAAACTTCCTCTGAAAAATATAGAAGAGATGGATGAGTATGGAAATATTCAGCGAATGGAGTGCAATGACATAATTATGCGATAAATGAGGGGTGAGTGTGGGGGAGTCAAAACATGTCATAAATAACTCATTGAATATAAAATACTTTTAGACAAATCAAAGTAATTTCAACAAACATACATCCATAGAGTTTAGACTTTTCAAAAATCACAGAGTCTCCCTAAAAAATCACTCACGTCCCAGATTTGGCCGAATCTGGACGAAACCCTACCAAGAGATTTTTAACCCACATATTTCGAAATACTAAATCCACATTCCTTGGCGTTGATTTGTACCTCACCAGGGTGCGTCCAGATATAGCACGACTTCGGCAGAGGGAGTTACGTCTGTCTCCCCCGCTCATCTAACTCCAACTACATCACCCCATCAGGCTCCATATAGGGAATGACTATAGCCATTTAGCTCATGTACCATCATTTCACAAGTATCCAATCCTCATTCGATGTGTCATAACATCAAAAATCAGATTTCCAAATTACATATCACAATCATGAACACAATTTCAAATTTAGTATGGTACAAGTTCATTCACAGATAATATGGATGCATATATAGTTCAATTCTCATTTCAAAACATCCCACAATTTCAAAAATTTATACAAAAATCATATAAAATTATTTAAAACTATTTATAAAAAGAATTGAAATCATTCTATTCATTTAAGACACAATAAACCATCTACCCACATCTTGGGAGGGTAATCACTCCTAAATTCAAAATCAAACAAAATCCAACCTTTCATTTGATTTCGAATGCCTTAACCTAAAACATTGGTCACAAATTAATCGTTAAATCATACACCTACACTAGAGCAATTTGGTTCTTCACAATATGTCACAAATTCCTAACTTCCTAATAATTTTCCAGCACAACATGTTATAGAAAAATAACCGTATCTTGATCTATACTTCTCGGATCATAGAAATTCCAATTTTCCCTAAATTATTAGATATAAAACTACAACTTTTATATTTATATCCCAAACACATTCAAATCATATAAAAGTATCTAAATTTATGAATATCATAGTCCAAAATTCATGATTCATACTTGCGCAGTCAAAGAAAAATTGTCATAACTTTCATTACACATATCAGATTTATGTGATTCAAGTCTCAAATTAAAAATAAGACATAGATCTACAACTTTCAAGTTCAGAGCCTAGACTAATTCAACCTAGAACTTGAAAAGTCGAAATGTCTATTGTAATATATCATTTTAAAGCTCTACAAGTCTAGTTTCATGAAAATAAACCTCACTTAATTTTCCTGCATATAAATGAAGTTATAATGGAAAGACCATAGCATGTACGAAGTGTCTAGCTTGCAAGAAATTTTAAGTTCTTCATTTTATTTCAACACTTCCAATATTTGGCAACATTTAGATCGTTGAGCATGTTATTCTCATAAATCAAAATCCTAAACCAAATATTTACAACCCTAGGTTCAATTTTCCAATTCAATTCATCCAAACCCTAAGCATAATATTCAATTTTCGAATGAAAAGCTCAAATACAAGTTTAGAGAAAAGAATTTACCTCTATTCGGTGACTGATTTGAGCCATGGTTGTCAGATTGAAGAATTCTCCAAAACTCCCCATTTTCTCCCTTTTTGAGTCAAGCCCTAAATTTCTCCAAATTTATCTTTGTCTAAGGATTTGATTGAGATTTTGGAGCATCATTAAATGGGTTAGTTAATTTCAAAGGAGATTGAGAGAGGGAGGGGGTTGTGAGAGTGAGAAAGAGACGAGAAAGAGAGAATTGGGAGAAGCCAAGATAGGGAGAGGTGTAGAGAGCAAATGAGAAAATGTGGGGGTGTGTTTTGAGTGATTGGAAAAAGAATAAAGGTGGGTTCTTTTTTTTTTTTTTACTTTTCTTACTTTTTGTTTTTTCTCTTTTTCCTTTTTGACTTTTAAGGCATTACAGATCATCTGTGGAGCAAAAGTCAACTCAACGGATTGGTGCCGTCTGTGAGAACCGACTAACTGATAAGCTGAAAAAACTTCGCACTCTGTTTTGTTTCGTCTCTCCTATTACCATGACTCCACCATTCATGCATATAACATCAGGCAGAGTTGCGCCCACAGTAAGATCCTCAGCTGTCTAGTGCCTATCTTCGGGATGCCTCTCGATGTGACAATCGAGTAAGACTTTTATGGTCCTCAACCTTGTTCCATTATTTTATTTGTCGACAGAATTATCTTTTCGAATGTGTATGTCGAAATGTGTCATCAATAAAGGATGTATCTCCCAAACGGATAGACATGACCCATTCTATCGATTGAATTCTCTTGAACAAACGAGTCCTCCCAAATAGAATCTATCGTTAGGGATTATCTCTCTAAACGGGCAAACATCGTCAAGTCTATCGAACGAACAAATCCTCTAGAACGGAATCTATCATTAGGAAAATATCTGCCTGAATGGGCAAATATTGTCCAGTCTATCGAACGAATAAATCCTTTTGAACGGAGTCTATTGTTAGGGATATATCTCTCTGAATGAGCAAACATCGCCCTATCTATCGAACGAACTAATCCTTGCGAACCAAATCTATCATTAGGGATATATCTCCCCGAATAGGTAAATATCGTTTAGTCTATCGAACGAATCCTCCCGAACGGAGTTTATCATTAGAGATATACCTCTCCGAACAAACAAATATCGTCTAGTCTATCGAATGAACAAATCCTTCTGAATGAAATCTATCATTAAGGATCTATCTCCTAAAATGGACAAACATAGCCCATTTTCTCGAATGAAATCTCTCGATTGAATTCCGCCGAATAAAACTTGTCGTCAATAAGAGATGTATCTTTCTGACGGATGGACATGACACATATTCTCATTTGACTCTCTCAGATATAACTCACACCTGAATACATATGGCTTATGCTTATATGTCTTATGTGGGTTCCGCACCCACCTTCTCTCAGTCTTCTATAGGCTCCAGTACGCCAGACGAAATTCAACTCCCTTTCAGGTCTTTTGTTTTACATGAGGTCTCAATACTTGAATGGGATCTAACTCCCTTTTTTGGTTTTCGATATGGGCTTCGACCTTCAGATGGGATTCAACTTTCTTTCTCTTGGTTATCTATTTAAAATGGCTACAACTACACCGGACGAGATTCACCTCCATCTCTTTCGGCATCACATCACACCAGTTATAACATTGCTCTAGTATATTCTCTCGGCGCTAATGCCTAATACTCTCTCAACCACAGTGCCTTTGACAATAACCCAACACTCATGAATACAAAGTTTGACCCCATTCTCTCTCGCATCGGTCTATAGCATGTCACAATCATGGAGAGCTACGACTCCAGGTCAATCTTTAGATCTTCTACTGCTACTTTTCATAATACAAATACTCTACACTCTTGGCCACTGCTCAATCAGACACTTTCGCTTAAATCTTTTGACCTGTCATTTCCTCGACCTCCCAATATTTGATTTCTCGATCGTTCGACCTATGACTTATTGATTGTTTGACAAGTTGGTCTCTCGATCTCCGGATCACTTGATTTTATGATCATTTGACCTATTGATCCCTTGACCTGCCAATCACTTGACTTCTTGAACCTTTGACCTATGACTTCTCGATCGTTTAACTTTTTGATCTCTCGATCTTCAGATCACTTGATTTTTTTATCATTCGACCTATCAGTCTCTCGACCTCCCAATCACTTGATTTCTCGATCGTTTAACCTGTCGATATCTCGACCTCTCAATTATTTGGTTTCTCGATCATCCAACTAATCGGTCTCTCGAACTCCCGATCACTCGATCTCTAGATCTTTTGACCTGTCGGTCTCTTAACCTTTTGATCCGTAGATCACTCAACTTGTCGATCTCTTGCTCTCTTAATCTCTTGATTGCCCAAACCTCTCGGTATCTCAATCTCCCAATCGCCCGAACCTTTCGGTAGACCTCTCGATATCTTAATCTACCAATCGCCCAAATCTCTCGGTATCTCAATCTCTCGATCGCCCAGACCTCTCGGTATCTCAATCTCTCGATCGCTTGGATCTCTTAGTATCTCAATCTCCCAATCGCCCAAACCTCTCAGTATCTCAATCTCCTGATCCCCCAATCACTCAACTTGTCAATTTGTTGATCTCTTGGTCACATAGTTTGTAGATCTATCAATCTCATGTTCTCTCAATCTCCTGATCACTCAATCTCCTGATCACCCGACCTCTTTATCACCTGATCTCTCAATCACTCGACTGTCGATCTCTCGATCACTCATCTTGTTAGTCTGTCAATCTCTTGATCTCTCAACCTCTCAATCACTCAACTTGTCAACCTGATGACCTCCTAGTTTCTCGACCTCTCCATTATTGTAGGAGTAATCTCCCACCACGCAACGTTTTCCTTAAAACCAATCAAGACCATGATCATTCGATAAGGAAGGAAACACTATCGACACCTTCCGTATCCAATGATTCACTATTGTGTCTCTTCCGTTCCACTCTACTCCTAATGTTATTTTTCCAAAATGCCATTAGGAGTGGGGAGCAAATGATGGTATCATACTTAACAGGTTTTCAAAATCATTCGTGGAAGAAAATATTCACGACACTGGAAACTTTTCATATTCTTGTGCGATTTTAATTCTCTTAAACTCTCGAGAAGGAAGGAAATCTTTATAAAATCCTAAAACTTCCTTAATCTCAAAGATGTCTAAATTTTATAGAAGTATTTGATCACAAACATCTGCCATGTCGGAAGACCTCAGACAAAATGAAAATTAGGGTTTTCTACACCCCTTAGAAGGCTATGAATACAAAGTATAGGTAACTGTCATGCCCTGATCCTCGATCCGTATGCTGCCATCAATCGACACGCATACCAAGATAACGAAGGCTAACACCAATACTTGTTTCCTCAAAATATCATTTTCCCAAGTAAAAAATATAGAATGCAAGACATTTGCCTCAATGCATAAGTATATAACATATCTGAGAGTTTCAATTACATTACACAATATAATTACAGTCATCTCAATATATGCATACAATGGTCATTTTATAGACCTCAAATGTATATATATATATCATCCAACATCATCAAATATATCATTGTGGAAGAATGATCGATACCATACCCAAAGTCCAAGGTCTCTGATACAATCAAGTATGTTGAACTCTTTCGACACGTCTTCCTGTCAATCTATCTCCGAAATCAAGGAAATTGAGGGGTGAGTATTATGGGGAAATACTCAGTGAGTGAGAGGATCGACAATATGTTATCGATAATAAGTGTGAGTATGGAGTGTCAAAGTACATTTCAAAATCATAATAATATCAAAACCAAATATGTCATTTTCAGAAATCAAGTGATCACATATCACATATCATAGTATCAAAGTATGCATCCATTTATATTTCCGAAATCATTTAGAGCTTGCCAAGAAAATAACCCCGGCAAAAGTCTACCTCAACCAATGATGGGCGCATTGGGGGTTTTTCATATGCATGTATATAAAATTTAGCTCTCTACACCAACGTTGGCCACAGGCCTCACCAAGTGCTAGACAGTGGCTCACGCATGTCCTCCCCTTTTAGTTCAACTTGACTAGCCAGTGTCTATGCACATATAAATAATCAATCATGTATAGAATCCCACCCAGAGCTAGACAGTGACGTCATGCATGTCCTACCCGATTTGATTCATTCGACCACAACTATATATATGACATTTGGGGATACCTCATGAAGAAGTATATCCGGACACAATGGGTGCCTCAACAAACGCCCTTCGTAGCTACGGAAATCCATCAAGTATATCATCACATCATCATATCACAGGTAGGTATCTGGCCCATATATATCATCAAATCATATCAAATCCGTATGCCAATATATTTCATCAAATCATTTCAAATCAATGTGCCAATGAAATGGTAGCATATAAATCATGTCAAGGTTTCAAAGAGTGGCACGATATCATTTCATTACAAACCGTGGATGCATAATATTCAAATCAATCATTTGGGACACTTCAATGAATCACAAAAAAACATTTATAAAACATAGTCCAAATCATATGTTTTCACACATGTCATTTGAAAAGCTGTATAACATGAGTTTTGTTCAATCGAAAACACAGTGTCAAAGTCTCACTCACCGTATACAGGAGGATAGTCACTCCTGGACGTCTCTGTAGTGAATGTCCTGCCTTGTTTAGCTTTTGGTAACTCCTAGGGGATATAACCAAGTATCTATCATCATCAATATCAATTCTTTCAAGAAAACCTAAGACCTTAATATTAAATACCCAATCTTTCTCTCATTTACGGTGACTCAAAATCCATCAATTATTTTTCATCAAATTTCAACATAACTCCAAAGTCATGAAAAAGGAAAAGTAAACCCAGACTAAAATTAAAAATATTACTTAAATTTCAGTCTCTGAATTGTCTTAAGCCGAATCGCGATCAAACACTAGAATTTCTCTCACTAGAATCCTCAACTCTCTCACTAGTTTTAACTTGCTAGAGGTTGGATCATGAGTTTTGGAAATTTTAGAGTGTGGGTCTAGAGGTATTTTAATCGATCTTTGAAAGAAACATGAAGAAAGAAAGAGAGAAGGTGTGAATTGAGAGAGAAAAGGAAGAAGAAGAAAAATGGAGTTTGGTTTTCATGGATTCTAATGTTCAACCCTTTCTCTTTACTTATAAACTCATTTCTTGAATTTACTTAGTTACCCCTTTCTCTCATAAGTTACCCAAACTCCCAATATGTATCTTTTTAGAAATTGGGTGCTCAATATAATGAATTTGAATATTTAAAATTTTATTTATTAAGAAAAGAGTGGTTGGTGATGGGATGGTGTCAATTTTCATCGATTATCGAACAAGAGTAGACAATTGTTCAAACATAATGTGAAAGGAAAATTCACTCCACCGATGGGTTACATTCACACATGAGAATACATTAGTGGGAGTCCCAAAAATATAAAATATAATAAAGGTTATGTATATTATGGTTAGAATAATTGAATGGTTTGGTGGATAGTTTCTTTTTGGACAAAGGCAAGGTTTGGGGTTCAAGTCACATTGGCTACAACCGATGGGGTCATTAGCATGTGGAACAAAAAAATCAATGTTTACATAAGAATCACAAGTGCCCAACCAATCGAGGGTGAGGACAATTTGAAGAAGTGGAAAGTCAAATGTTCAAACCGATGGAAGGAAGGTGTGGAAAAATTTGAAAAAGAAAAAAAATAAATAACAAATAAATAAAATGTGTGTGCATGTGCCAAAGGGATGTTGGGATGTTTCATGACCGAAGGAAATGTGAAGGACACTATACACCGATGGGTTCAACCGATGAAAAGAAAATAAATAAATAAATAAATAAGTGAATGAATATGGGTGTGTTGTTCGGTCATGTCTCATGGAGTGTAAACAATAAATGTCGTTCGGTGAAATGGAAAGTGACCGAACGGCTTCTTTGAAAATGAGATTTGTGTCCGAACGGTCTTGCAAATATTTGACGGGAGGTGAAATCAACTATTCGGTCAAATATCGAAGGGATGAATATTAGAGGGAGTTTTATGACAAAATGGATTAGCAAATCCCTGATGGGAAATGTAATGAGTACCGTTCGGTCAATACTGAGCGAAGGAATATTGGAGAAAATTTATAACTGAATGGATTAGCAAATACCCAAAGAGAAATGAAATGGACTGTCTGGTCAATGAAGAAAATTATGCTGAATGGGTGCAGGAGCAAAATTGGAAGGCACCGATAAGAATTATTTAAAATTTCTAATTTCATGTGCCGAATAGAAATTTTCCAACAGTGCCAAAGAGAAACAGAAGACGCCGATTGGAGATTGGAAATGCTAGTCGGTCAACGGGCTGATGAGAAATAGATATTTAAACATATCAGTGAGGTAAAGATACCGATGAGGTTTCACTTATAAAACAACAGAAGGTTATTTTCAATTACCGATGAGAAAATCAAAATCTAAAAAACTGTTCAACCGAACACTAAAATTTTACTGAGTACCGAACGGTTAAAATCCACCAAGTACCGATTGTCGAACACCAAAGTAAATGATGGCTCTGTTGATCAGGATTCTAACGATCGGTAACTTAAAAATCTTAAAATCCATCGACTATGTATTTAAAGAATTTCTGACCATTCTAAATGAGAAAAATTCACATTTTTGTTCCCAATAATCATTCTTCCACATTTTCATAAATATAAAAATTTTATAATAGTTCCTTCAAACTAAATATCATAATTCAAATTTGTTCGGTATTACAGTAACCCTCAGAGGGGACTCAGTTTTGATACATAAGAGAGAGACAATTCTATATACCATTCAGAGGGGGTTTCATATCCAAATCTATATACCATTCAAATGGAGTTTCATATAGAATTTTACATATTGTCATAGATATGACTTAATAGCCAAGTCTATATCATCTTAGAGGTATGGCTCCATTCGATTTTTATACATACGGGTATAACTTCATACTTGATCATACATATGTGGTACATTTATTATCTCTCTCTACATACATATATCATATCAAGACTATACAAGATTGTATTTGAGAACTTTTGGTTATTCTTTTTTTATTCTTACTAACTTGAGCATCGGAGTACTCCTACTAGGCAACTCCCGGTGGGGTCTTCTTAGGTTTCTCTATCAATGACGATCCTGTCGACTCACCAGCACCAATCAAACTATACATATATACATTAGGACAACATAGGGTTATATCCTCTGGGCTCTCTCAGTCTTTTCCTTATTTCATTATAATTCTATCTGATTTGAGTATCGAAGTCCTCTCACTGGGTTTGTAGGTTTTCATTCAACAAAGACTCAGCGAGCATTTCACAATCAGGTTCCCCGTTTAAGTTGGAAGAGCAATCACCTGTACAGTAAAAATCGACTCCAACAGGTTTTATCCCTTAATATTCATGCCTAATTACAATAGTTTAAAGCTAGATAGTCAAACTAGTTCAATTGAGGTTTCAAGTCACATGTTGTGAAACTAAAGCTTGGGGGAGTGTGATGACAGCAGGCCTTTGCATGGAACATATATAGAATAACCAGAGTCCCGACAAAGAACAGAATAGTTAGAATAAAGTGTAATTAGACATCTAAGCAAAATAAAATCAGTAAAATGATTAATTAACCTATGTACGCTCAAGCTTTACTAGCATTCAAAATAATTTCAAAAGTAGATAAGGACAATGCCGTCTTTTCTGATATCTTGCCTAGGTCTTTCTTAAGGAGTTTACCTAAAAATTTGAACAAAAAAATCGCACCTACCACGTTTTGTAACATATCAATAAGAAGATGAGTAATTTGAAGCATAATTCTTGAAAGCTTAAAGGGGAATGCCTACTCCAAAAGTGATATGGGATCATCAACATTTATGGATAGCAAAATAAAGCAATCATTCCCAGAAGATGAAAAGGAATTTTAGTATCGATAATGGAAGAGATGGAGAATCCAAGAATAGGAGAGGGAAGGTGGTTTGAATTACTGGTTATAGCCTTTGAATAAAAAATTACTCACCTATATTTATTTGTCAATGTGATGTGGCAAAAGAATGTTGTTTTGGATGAACAACCCTGAGATATTTGTCAGCATCTTCCATAGTAGAAGCTTCTCTAATTGTCATGTGTTAGGAATTTTTAAAAATTCAAATTCATTGAATTAATGCATTCAAAATGAAGTTAATGGAAAAAATATAACCGAAAAAGATTAAATATGATGAAAAATGAAAGGAACCTGAATTAGAAAGTATTTGGTCGAATTTTGGTGTCTTATTCAAATCTCCACACAATTAATCTTATTTTTTTTTATTTTGAATGTTTAATTCTCTTCCCATAATATTCAGCAATAATTTATGGTGACAATTATAAAATTTTAATGGTTTTTTGATAGTTGAAATCCTATATAAACTCCCTCCTAATACATTGAGTTCCTAAATCTAAATTTCTCAACTTCACACCATCTATTGAGTGAAATTAAAGGGTTAAAAGGCTTGCACACATCTCAAGAATTATTTTGGTGGTGTTGTAGTCACCAGAAGTGAAGGAGAAAAATATGGCTGAAGGTAACCTTAAATCCATTTTTCGCTACCGTTTTAATTTTAGCTCTATTTTTACATTAGAAATATGCATTAATTTTTTATACATTCTAACATTTGGAATCAGAGCTAATTTTATCTTTATCTATAATTTTTTTGACGAATTTTAAAAGTTTTCAAAGGTTAGGGTTTCAGATTTTTGAATATTTTATCCAAAATATTAATTTTTCTTAAAAATTGAGCCCAAAATTAGAATTCTTGCATCATTATAATCAAAATCATATTTTCAGAATTTAAAATGAAGTATTTTTTAAGTTTTTCGGCTTCCATTATCGGGATCCGTCGAAATCAACAGTGCGCAGGTCGGGATCCTCGGAGGTCTTCCAGGTGAAGACGACATGGAATGAGGGTTCAAGTGCATTGTGTGGGAGACACGTGGTTTGAAAAAATACAAAGACATTGATTGTTTGAATTGTTAGGAAAAATGATGGCCCCACCACGTCTTGACAATTAAAAAAAAAAAAAAAAAAAAAAAAAAAAAAAAAAAAAATTCTTCTATGCATCAACATTTTGTCTCATCCAGGTGGGTTTTGTTTGACCCCACACCCATAAATGAGTAATAGTGGGTAGTTTTTAATTCATTCATATTTTTTGTACACAATTAAAAAAAAATGTGATTTTGTACATAAAATCAAGTATAAAATTGTAAAATACTCTTATTAGTTTATGAAATTTTGAAATAATTTTGTACATAAGAAGGCATATAAAATTATTAAAATATTTTTTTGATTGAAAATTTTCAAAAAAAAAAAAAATTCAAGATATTTCTAAGCCCATATTTTGAAAAATTGTGTATAAAATTAATTATGGATATAATTTTATACATAAGGGGAGTTACATAATTAATAAAATGCATTAGGTAATTTGGTTACATTTTTATATTAAAATTTTATACATTTTGGTATGACAAAATTAAGTAATATTATTATCCTATGATCAATATAATTTCTAAAATTAACTAAGGTTTAGCCAAAGTAGCCATAATTAAATAGGAAATTATATATAAAGACATGATCATTTTAGAAAAAGAAAAAAAATTTTCATAAAAATTATTTTTATGTAATGAATTTTATCCTACAGAAATTTTTTGTTGTATGAAAATAATAAAATTGGATATAAGATATCAAAATAGCTATTTTCAATAGTAATCCATTTGATTGAAATCTCTTTTCTATATAATATTATAAGTACGGTTGATTTAGAATATATCTAGACTGGTTTTATAAAAAAGACGGGAATAAATTTAAAACTGGCTGATTTTTAAGCGGTTTCATATAATCCATCATCTACCTGAGAGCCTATCTATTGCACTAGAAAGATCATCTTATAGGGCTAAATAGAAAAGGATAAAGTGGTCAAAAAAGACTAACTATTGGTAGTTTTTTAATTAATCGACAGGTATCGGAGAATGAGTTATTTTTTATAAATCTTATCATAAAGTCAAACAAATTTAATACAGTTAGAAATTTAGCTCACAAACAATTTCTATATCATAGATTTTTATATGTTTGCATTGGCAGACATATATTAAATACCTTATATATAATAAGTAAGCATATTTATTTATTTTGCAGTATTCCAAACTATAGATTTGAAATCCAATTTTTTCGATTTAAATGGAGAGAATTATAGGGAATGGAGGGAAATGGTGCTTCTCCATTTGGACTGCTTAAACATTGATTATACTATTAGAAAGGACGAGTCACCTACGGTGACTGATACCAGTTCCAAAACTGATAAAACTCTTTATAAATGCTAGGAGCGATCTAATCGTCTAAATACCATATTTATAAAGAGTAAAATCTCGACTGATATCCGTGATTCGGTCAATCAGCATAACAATGTCCATGCTCTTATTAAGACCATATATGAGCAATTTGTGACAACAGAGAAATCTTTGGCCAATTCCCCCAATATGCAATTCTCCTCCATGAGATTTACTACTGTGCATAGTGTGCGCGAATATATCATGTGGATGCGGGATATAACGGCTCAACCAATAAAAAACCTAAAGGTTAAGATGTTAGAATCTTTTCTTATGCATTTTATTTTAAACTATCTCCCACAGGCCTATGGTCATTTTAAGATCTCCTACAAAACGCATAAGGAGAAATGGTTTATCAATGAGTTGATAACCATGTGTGTGCAGGAGAAAGGAAGGTTGCTGATGGAAATGAAGCAAGGTTCTGCAAGTGAACATGTAGCAGTGCAAGGGAAGAAGAAAGGCAAGTCCTAACCGAACCAAAAGGGCACAAAACTAAAAGTGGATATAAAGAAAGAGTTCAAGTAATTTTTTTTTTTTTGTAAAAAGTAGGGACATATAAAGCAGAATTATGTCAAATATAAACAATGATTTGAGAATAAAGGTACAAAAATCTCATTAGTTTATTATAAATCTTGTATGAATGAGCTTTTTTATGACACATGGTGGATTGATTCTGATTGTACCATCTACATTACGAATGTATTGTACGGTTTGCAAAACCTAAAGAAGCCAGTGAGTTATGAACAACTCATCTATTCGGGCAACAAAATGAGCTCACGGGTAAAGGGCATTGGCGATTGTGAGGTTATTCTAGTTAGTGGGCATGTCTTAAAATTGGAAAGAGTGTCTTATATACCTAAGTTTTCTAAAATATTAATTTCCGTTTCAAAACTTGTTCTATTTGGTTAATCTTTCCAATTTAGTAATAAAATAGTATTGTTCTTTCGTTTAATTGTCGTTGGTTATGGTTCATTATTAGATGAAGTGTATGGTATTACTTTACAATACCATACTTGTATGAATGTAACATATACAATGATTACAAAAAGTATCATTAAAGAAAACTCTTCCATATTATGATATCGGAGATTATAACACATCTCCATAAAGAGGATAGAAAAGTTGGTAAAGGATGAGTTACTTGATATCCTAAACTTTAGTAACTTTGAAACTTGTGTAGACTACATTAAGGGAAAGTAGACCAACAAAATTCAAAAAGATGTTAGGAAGAGCTCAGAATTGGTTCAAAATCATACATAAAGATATTTGTAATCCAGGTACAGAGTCATACGATCATAGGTATTTCATTTCATTTATAAATAACTACTCACGATACATGTATTTCTATATCCTTCACCATAAGGATGAGACGTTGGATGTCTTTAAAATTTTAAAACAGAAGCAGAGAAATAATACAGTAAATAAATAAAAATCATGAAATCAGATAAAGGTGAATAATACTATGGAAGGTATACAAAAGATGGACAAAGACCAGACCTATTTACAAAGTTTCTTCAGGAAAATGGAATTATTGCCCAATACACCATGCTGGTTCACCTAACCATAATAGGGTAGCCGAAAGGAGGAACAAGACTTTACTTGATATGGTTAAGAGTATGATGGCTAGACCAAACTGTCTGAATTCTTGTGGACTAAAACTCTCATTATAACAGTGTACATCTTAAATAAAGTTCCAACCAAAGTTGTAGCTAAAACTCTTTTCGAGTTATTTAAGGGTTGGAAAGCTAGTTTAAGACATATACACATTTGGAGCTATCCTGCAGAGATAAGGGTTTATAATCTACGACAAAAGAAACTGGATCCAAAAGCCGTGAGTGGATATTTTATCAATTATATCGATAAATCCAAAAGATACTGGTTTTATTGTCCATCCTACTACACTAGGTTTATAGAATCTAGAAAAGCTAGATTTTTAGAAAATGACTTGATTAGTAAGAAGGATTACTTTTGAGATTTAACTTTTGAAAGGGATCCATCAAATATCCCATCAAGTTTAAATATCAAATTCATTATCATAAAAAATGACCCTCAAGTGCTTATAGATATAAATCAGGGTACAGATGATAATAAAAAAATTTCACAAATAGCCGACCAAGATCAAGTTCGTCAACCTTCTCCTATGGAGAATGTTGAACCAACATTAAGAAAATCTACTAGAAAAAGAAAATCAACAATACCTGATGACTATGTGATATATTTTCAAAAGTCTGACTATAATATCAGAGCAATAGAGGACCCAGTAACATTTTTACAAGCTATGAGTTTTAAGAACTCGAACTTATAGATGAATGTTATGAAAGATAAGATGGACTTTATGAGAAGTAACGGAGTTTGGGATCTTATAGAATTGTTAGATGGGGTAAAACCCATCGAATGTAAATGAGATTTAAAGATTAAAACTTGAGAAATACAAAATCAGACTCGTTGTTAAAAGGTTTACCCAAAGGGAAGAAATCAACTATTCGGAGACATTTTCTCTAGTATCTAAGAAAGATTCCCTCTGTATCATTCTAACACTTATTGCACATTTTGACTAAGAATTGCAACAAATGGACATAAAAACGGATTTTCTTAATGGGAAACTAGAGGAAGAGGTTTACATGTGTCAACTTGAAAGATTTTCCTCTAGTGGTAGTGATCACTTGATGTGCGAACTCAAGAAATCCATATATGAGCTGAAACAAGTTTTCGCCAGTGGCATTTGAAATTTCACAATGTAGTCACTTCATTCGATTTTAAAGAGAAAACTATGTATCAATGCATATACCTCAAAATCAGTGTGAGTAGATTTTGTTTTATTATCCTGTATATAGACGATATACTACTTACTACCAATGATAAGGGGATGCTATATAAGGTGAAACAGTTCCTCTCTAAAAACTTTGAGATGAAAGATTTAGGTGATGCATCTTATGTTATCTACATAAAAATATACCGAAATAGATCTCATAAGATTTTAGAATTATCTTAAGAAATATATATCAACAAACTACTTAAAAGATACAAGATGGAGAGTTGTTCACCAAATATAACTCCAATTATTAAAGAAAATAGGTTCAACTTGGACCAATATTCTAAAACAGATTTGAAAAGACGATAGATGGCTAACATTTCATATGTTTCTGTTGTTAGAAGTTTTATGTATGCATAACTTTGTACAAGATCTGGTATAGCGCATGCTATGGAGATGTTAGGAAAATATCAAACTAACTCAGATTTAAAACATTAGAAGGCTGTAGAGAAGGCGTTGAGGTATCTACAAGGTACCAAAAAGCACATACTTACATACAAAAAAAAACTGACAGTCTAGAAGTAGTCGGGTGCGCAGATTCAGAATTTGCCGACTGTATTAATTCCCGAAAATCAATGTCGAGTTATATCTTCATGATAGCCGGTGGAGTTGTATCGTGAAAAAGTTCTAATCAGACATTGACTACGACATCCACTATGTAAGTTGAGTTCGTAACGTGTTTTGAGGTTACGTCACACGCGATATGGTTCAAGAGTTTCATATCCGAGTTTAGAGTTTTAGATTCTGTATCTAAGTCAATATATATATTTTGTGATAATTCAGTTGCTATATTTTTTATTAAGAATAATAATAATGGTAGTCAAAATAAACATATCGACATAAAATACTTATCCATTAAGGAAAGAGTATTGGCAAATAAAGTTGTAATTTAACACATTAACACTGATTGTATGTTGGCTGATCCTTTAACCAAAGGCATGTCACTAAATAAGTTTAGGGATCATATTGTAAATATGGGTTTATTGCATTATTTAAATGAAACTTGAAGTTAAATTTTCTCAATTAAGTTGTGTACATGTTTTTGTCTTGAGATAAATTTATCAAGTTTGGATTTCGAATAAATGTCGAATTTATTCATAAAGTAAATGTCACTATAAAATTAAAAAATAGAATGTATTGTGGTAAGCGGAAGATGATACTTGCTTTTACAAGACTTATTGCTATGGCTCATGTACTCTATTTTCATCATGAATTGATTTGGTTTTGATTTTAAGCCAACTTGTTGGGTCAAGCGAGAGAATGTTAATAATTTATTAAAATTCAAATTCATTAAATTAATGCATTCAAAATGAAGTTAATGAAAAATTATAATCGAAAATGATTAAATAGGATAAAGAATGGAAGTAATTTGAATTATGATGCATTTGACTGGATTTTGGTGTTTCATTTAAATCTTTATACAATTAACTTTACACCATCTATTGAGTAAAATTGAGAATTTAGAAGGATTGAGCACGTCCCAAAGATTATTTTGGTGGTGTTGCAGTTGTTGGAGGTAAATGAGAGAAGCATGACCAGAAATAATCCTAAATCTCCTTTTCGCTTCCGTTTTAATTTTAGCTCTATTTTTATGTTAAAAGCATGTATTAAATTTGTCTTGTATTCAAACACTGTGTATGTATTCAAACACTGTGTACGTTAGCAAAGGATCGTGCTTATCATCTGCTGAAAGAGGTCCAAAAGCACTAACCTCATATGATGCATGCAAATAAAAAGGAGAAAAACTACAACAGCACAACAGGGAAAATGCAAGACATCAAACATCCTAAAATAGGACGTGACACGATTTGGACACTACAACAAAGATAATGATCTCTTCATGTTCATCACAATTAGTTTTCAGATTTCGCTAATGAATTTTCACTTATACATGTTTCATACATATCATACTCTATACAATTCTAGTGGATCAATACTAAAAAAAACATGATTTTAGTGACGGAATTTAGTCAAAAAAAATTCATCGCTATTTAGCTACGAATTTAATGACAAAAATTGAATTCATCGCAAAATAGTGAAAAAATTTGCGACGAAATAGATTTCGTGACTAATTAGCCACGAATTAATTTTTGTTGCTAATTTAGTGATGAAAATAATTATCCGTCGCTAATTTAGTAATGAAATTTATAATCCGTCGCTAAATTTAGCGACGGATTATCTTTTATCGCTAAATTTAGCGATGGATTTCATATCCGTGGCTAAATTTAGCCACGGATTTCAATATCCGTGGCTAAATTTAGCCGTGAATTTTAAATCCATCACTAACTAGCCACAGATTTCAGGATCTGTGGCTAATTCGCTACGGATTTCAGATCTGTGACTAAATTTAGTTACAGAATTCAGAATTCGTGGCTAACTTTAGCCACGGATTTGAAATCTGTGGCTAAATTCATCGCTAATTAGATGAAATTTTATTAAATATAATTTTATATTTTTATTAAATATAAATTTGTATTTTATATGTTTATTAAATTAGAGTAGTGATTTTTATTAAATATAATTTTATATTTTTTTAAATATAATTTTGTATTTTTATTAAAGATAATTTTATAATTTTATTAAATATAATTTTGTATTTTTATTAAATATAATTTTGTATTTTGTATTTTTATTAAATTAGAAAATTATATTTTTAATGGTAAGAGTTAAAAAGAAAGTAATGAAGTAAAAAAAATGGTATATCAGATAAGTTAATATGACATAGTAGTTGAGAACACTGTAGACGTCTTCTTAGTCCCAGATTCGAATATGGGCAAGTGCATATTTTATACAAAAATATAAAGCAACAGAAAGTCGACTCATACGCGAGCGGGCAAGGGCGGGCATAGGCGGGCAAGCAGTAGGGGCCGGGGCAGCGGCCTGTGCGTGGGCCGACGGATGGGCCGACGGGCTCTAAAAATAAAAATATAAAATGCGAATTTTAGCGACAGATTCTAATATTCGTAGTTAGGGAATAGGCGGGCAAGCAACAGGGGTCGGGGCGACGGCCTGCGTGTGGGCCGACGGGTGGGCCGATGGATTCTAAAAATAAAAATATAAAATGTGAATTTAGCCACGGATATTAGAATCCGTCGCTAAATTTTTACAACGCGTTATTAGTCACGGAAATTTTTTCGTCGCTAAACAAATTAGCGACGAATTTTTCTAAAATTTCTGTCGCTAAATCCGTCGTTAATTCCGTAATTTTTTGTAATGCAACTAATAACTAAGGCCCAGAGTCAACAATGAAAATCTACAAAAATTAGAGCATCCAAGATGCATGGTAGCAGTAACTGTCCAGCATTCCTTAAGCATTCAACAAGTGTACAGTGTTTAAAATAAGATGTCAAAGGTGCAAATTAAACATGTATCGGTCTAAGAATTGTATTTGAGACTTCCATATCGAAGATTAGTGATTCATGTTAGGTATTGACAAGTAAGAGTGAATAGCAGATGACATTTTTCAATCTTGATTTTCTTGACCACTTCAAGCCAAAAATATGGGGAAAATCCTGGTAACAAAACCTTAAATTATTTAAACCTGAAAAATCATATTCACAAAAAAGAAAAAGGAAATGCAAACCAGGCGCTGAAGAAGGTGTAGGTGGACATTCAGGATAGGTCCTATCCAATTGAATTTCGATGATGTGAGCCCTCTGCTTTTTATCTCTACCGCTCAAAGGACTCAAACACGAGGCCTTGATTCATAATGTAGCACATGGGTCGGTACAAATCACAAAACAATGAAAAAAAGAATACACCATGAGATGTGACAATTAGTGATCCGTTAGGTTGGGACCCTCCATTATTTCCTATATCAAGTTAAAGAAGCTGGTGCTCAATATTTTAATGTGTGCCAACTAGTTGCTAGCATTTCAAGCGCCTTCAAATGTTAGGGCGTACATGTAATAGACCAACTGCTTGAAGCGGTACTGCATTTTTTTTTGCCCTGGATTTAGTCTATCATTAAGTATCTAGAGTTTCGATATGAGAAATCTCCGTTGAATTACTGTCAGGTCTGTTATAAGGAGGAAATTCTTTTAATATGATTTTTTTTTATTTTTAAAAAAACTCAAACTTTAGCACTTGATTAAGAAATTACAACATTTTTTCCACTGGGTCAACCAAAAGATGGTAGCGGTACTGCTTCTCTCTTGCTTATAATTTGCCTCATCAAATTCTTGTAAGAAATGCCTCACTTGCTAATTTTCTCGTCCCCATTTTCCCTTTCCTTTTCTGCCTTTAAGTTGTCCTGATTAAAACCAGAAAGTACAATTAAGAATCTTAGCCAATTAGTAAAGCAGCACATTAGAGTTGGTTAAAAATTTCAAAAAGGGTGTTTTACAAAAAGCAGCTAATTTCTTGGTACATCAATTTTTGTTCAAAAAGTAAATTGTTAACTCGGTATATAAAATGTTTCTCAACTTAGAGAGAAAGTAAGAGGAGGATGAGTATATATATACACCGCTTCTCCTTGCATTTTGTAATAAGGCAATTTTATTCTCGAATTTGTGATCTCGACGCTACCAAATAAGCAATTCTATCGTTACACTAAGATTCACTCTAATTTTTTTTTTTTTTTTTTTTTGTTCTGTTGAGTTTATCTTTCTTCTGTTTGGGCAACTAGGATTTTCGTGTTTCCATGACTCGAGTTGCTTAACATTGAATCATGCACGGGTACAAGAGTTACCACCACTTCCTTGAAAGTGCAATATATAAGAAACCCCCGGTGTATGCTTGAGGAGGACGTCTCCGAAGAAAAAGTCTCACTGAGAGATAAAAGAACTCCAGAGAGAAGAAACTTTGAGCAGAACAGAAAAAGTAGAAAGAATCTTACAAGATACGAAAGCTAAGAACCGCTAGATCTTCAGCCAAGCTCACCAGATGATCCCCACCAATCTCTTCAATCTACATAGACCAAGACATGGTTGACAATATATAGCATGGAACATATTACGTTGGCATAATGCAACTAGTGCAATTCTCTGCGGTTTAAGGTCAGAGTAATGTAAAGATAATCCAGCATGAACAGTTAGACATACTCCGGGAAGAACAACATGAGACTGAAAAAAAAAAAAAAAGTGCAGAGTAAAGATTTTAAAGACTCCCTTAATTATCAGCCAGTTGATAATTATATCAAGCAGCTGCATTTCTATGGGTAATTTTAAAGTTGATAATGCAACTAGTGCAATTCTCTGAACCAAAAAAAAAAAAAAAGAAAAAAAGAATGACGACAATAACAACAACAATGGCTTTCCACAAAAAAAAAAAAAAGACCCAACTATGCTCATGATTTTCATCGAAAGTAGGCAATGATAATTGATTGATTGAGATTTTAATGCAGCAAAGAGTAGGAGGAGAAGAAACCAGGGACAGAGTGGAGAGACATGAGGAATGCCAGCCCTAAGCTTTCAAATATTATTCATTTTTTCAGAGCCTAAATATTAAGGGTATGTGAAGCCTATTTATAGCTCTTCCCATTCCCATCCTAATCAAAATAAGGAAATGAAATCAACGGAAAATATTTGAAAGCTACCTAAATATTTAATGAAAATTTTAACATAATTTCTGAACCTAAGAATATCTGAACATTAGGAAGCAATTATTACACAAATTCCTAACCCTAGCGCATGTGCCACATCATTTCTCCCATGCTTGCTGACTTTCCTTGGGAAAGTAAAAGCTTGCAAGTATGCTGAAACATCTAGAGCTGCATTTCCTAGTAATGCATGAGCAGGTGCATGTAGAAACATAGATCACAAGACAATGAAAAGAGTCTAGGAAATGAATATAACAGAGAGAGGAATAGAAGAACAAGAAAAAGAACCAACACGGAAGAAGTAGTAGAATAGCCAAGAGGAACTTGTGAAATAGAGTGAGACTAAAGGAAAGAGGAAGAGAGAACTAGGGGAGGGGTCTATGGGGTATGGTCAGGCCTTTTAATTTCACTTTTTCCCAATCGAACCAAAAATCTCGGTTAACCATTTATATAAACCGCTTCCTATCAAAAATATTAATAGCCGATTGATAGTAGTACAAACATGTCGGGTTGGTCCTACACTATTAATCGTTAATCATATTTAAAAATATTAGTTACTAATTAATAAATTAATTAAGTTAGTAATTAGATGAATTAAGATATGATAGTTATGGATTTAGTTAAAAAGATGGTTTTAAATAGGAATGAGTAATGTAAGAGAATTCGCACAAACTAAATCTTTTTTTTTTCGATTTTGATATTTGTCTTTCATATAACCGACCCTAATTTTTAGAAAAAAATGTTTAGATTGTTGTTGTAGTAGTTAGATGAATTGGTTAAATAATTAGTAGAATTAGTTAATAGAAATAATATAAATAGTAATCTCCAAGATATATAATAGCATTGAATGGAATTGAATGAATTGATCTTTGATCTCTCTCTAGTCTCTCTCTCCCTCTCTATCTCTTTCTCTCTAGTGTTTCTCTTTCTCTCTATCTATCTTTTTACCACTCTTTTGAGTTGGATTATGACAAATAAATATCAGAGCATATGATTTTTGGTATAATTAATGGTGGAAAATAATTGGTTTGAAGAATATGAAAAAGAACAAAAATTTCATAGGCAATAATGGAAGAAAAAATAGAGGAACATAATAAAAGAATGAACACTCTCATCACGCATTGATGATAGATTAAATATTCTATTAAAAATGTTTAGTATCGATAAGGATGTCAAACCTTGGTAAAAAAGGTGTAAGAAAATGAAAAAAAATTGGTTATCAGCAAAGCAAATCAAATGACAAAGAAACAATATCAAAATTCATAAAAGAAAAAGGTATCGAAACACTTTTTGAATCTTTTATTCTACTTCTATTGAAGAAAAGTTGAGAGTAGAAGAAGAGTTTTGGATGTCCAAAAAAGAAGTTGATGATGAGTTTTTGCCAAGACCTCTGAAGATTGAACTTTCGGAATTTTTCGAACAAAATTTTTCACCAAATAGAAGTTTAAGAAAAATCTCTCTCAAACTCCTTCTTCTCCACTTTCCTCCCACTACTTTCCCTACAACTTAAGTCATATCCACTGTTCATCTCCATCACCTTATCTCCCAAGATAAATGTAAATCTTAATTCGAAATTCATAGATTTAAAATCTCAATTCTTGGTTTTCTATATTTGAGGATAAGGATGTTTTTAAGGGAAAAGTATTGTAATAACTATACTTAATAGTTAATTATAGTTAGAAATATTAGTTAGTAGTTAATAAAATTAGTTAATAGTTAATATATTGATTAGTAGTAAGATTAAGTGATTAAATAGTTAGTAGAATTCATTAGTAAAAATAGTATAAATAATAATCTCTAAATTACGTAATGATATTGAATGAATTGATTTTTGATCTCTGTGTAGTCTCTCTCTCTCTCCATCTCTCTTTCTCTTTAATCTTTCTTTTTTCTCTTTCTCTATCTTTTTACCATTCTTTAGAGTTAGACTGTGACACAAGGGTAAAAACTAGTGGGCCTTCTCCTAGTGGATCAATGAGGACTAAGTCACTGGGCTTGCTTCACTTGGAACCAACTCTGAGAAAATTCGACCGCCTCGGACCGCTTCCAACAAATGCTTCCTTTATGGAGACTCTTCTTCTGTGAGAGTGAAGGATTTTGCAAGGCCTGAAAAGGGAAAGAGGAAGACTTTGTCCTCTAATTCTTCAATGAGTAGTGATTTATTTACTAAGAAAAAGTCTGTTGTCTCTTTCTCCTTTTACAACTACTTTGAATATCCAGAATAGCTTCATGGCATCGGTAGAGAGAAACAGGAACAGAACTTGCGAGTCTGGTAATGTTAACCTTTGGGAAGCTTATCTAGAATAGCTTCATACCTTATTCAATCTCCAACCATTATCAAACCTCTGAAAACGATGAATGAGCTCAGTAAGGCTGGTATGTTTACAAATTAGTCCACCACAGAAACGACGGCTTCAGATTGGAAGAAAAATGCAGGAATACTCGACCAACTTCCAAAGAGAGATGTGGCAACATAATGTTACTGAGCTCATTGGCATTACAGGTCAATCTTCTCTGAGCTCAAGTGAGAACTATCTCAATTTACACACTGTACAATTAATAGCATCTAGTGTTGTCTTTGAACCCTGATCTCAAACCAACTGCCACTAAACTTTTTTGTGGGTTCTTCTGTACAATATAAAACATGTGAGAATCACTAGTTTTTAACACATTAATAACGTTGGGTTTCTATTTGTAAGAAATTTGAACTCAATTTCCAATTAGGGTTTAACAACTTTTGACCAAAAAAATTGTAGTGCATGCAATGCAAATAAGGTAATCAAATGTGCAAGAAATTGAAACCCTGACAATAATTTAAAAGAAAGGAAGAACATTTGAAAGAGATCTTTTAATATTACCTTCACCAGAAATTTCCGGGCTGGGCTAGAGCTGGAGTTTTGAGGGAGACGCGCGGTGAAAGACCGAACCAACCCTTTCTGATTCTGGTTCGGCCCTGTTTCTTTGGGTTCAAATTTAAGTGAAAAATAAAGCACCCACTCTCTGTAGGGGCGGAGTTGAGCCCAGTCTAGAAACGTGGCCGTTGTGTGGGCTAACTCAGCTAGTGATCCATGTGCTTTTATTCTTCTTTATTTTTTATCGGACCAGAGGATGCAGAAGAGGGATTATGAGGAGAGGTTGAAGATTGAGAACGCCAAGGCGGAGGAGAGGAGGAAAATGAGTCTGTTGGAGAGGGAACTGCAAGGGTTAGACAGCGCAGAGGATGGAAGTGAGGATTGTAAAGGCAAGAGCATTGCCTATACGAAGATAGCAACTTAGTTTATGAAATTCTTTGCCCTTGTTCATCAAGCACACAATAAGAGAATTCCATAGTATTTGGGATGATAAGGCTTGAGCTGGAGGAGATTGTGAAGCTTTTAACGCATGGGGAGCTGTATGTATAGGCGAAGAGAAGTAGAAACACCATGTCAGATTCTTAATGTTCTTCACCATGAGAGTTTCTGCTTTATGTATTTGTTTGATCTAAAATTTTGCTCCGCGTTTGACATTTGTCCTACATTTGGTATTTTATTTTTATTATTCAAATTAAGATGCCAGGGACGAGGGTGGGGATGAATAAGGTTGCTTCTTCTTTTCAGGTTAACTTTTTAACTCTATTAATCCTCTAGCTACTGGGTCTTGGGCCTAAACACAACCAAATTGTGAAGTTATAGAGATTGAGGGGAAATGCAGAAGAAATAATGTGATACACTTGCTTACGTATTCTCATCTAGCCTAAAATGAAGTAGGGATGTGAATGTGTGCCGTGTCTCATTCCACTTATGGGAGATATAGAGTCAGCAATCCATGTGTGGGCTCAACATGGTGTGAACAAGCTGGGGGGGACTGGTTTGTTCAGGATCTGAACAAAATTGTGGCCCAAAAAGTGGAGATACAGGGTAATGGTCCTTCTACCTTACTTCCTAAGCAAACCCTCGTACGATCTGAGCTACATTCCCACATGTTTTTCATTCAAATCCTCATCTGCATCAATTTTTGTAGTTTATCCTGTCATATTCCCCCTCCCCCAAAAGACCATGAAAGACCATGTAAAATCCTATCACTCTGAATTCCAAAAACACCATGACGCTGGTGGTTTTGTAATAAACCCACCGGGCGTAACCCCACTGCATCAAAATGTTATTACAATTTTGATTGGGTGTCCTTGTTTGTGTCAACTTTACTATGATTTTATCTTATTTCATTTGTAATATTTTTCGACAAAGTAAATTTTTTTAAGGAATATAAGACTTTTGTATGTAAAAATTAAATTTTTTTATAAAACTGATTAAAACAATTAATTATATGAATAAATGTCATGATTTACTTAATCTCAATTTATTCGAACGGAATCTAAAGGAGTGATTTTCTTTTCCTTTAATTGCTAATGCTAATCAACCAAATACATCTTTTCGAAATTGGCTATATTCGTTGAATTTGCTTTTCAATGTGAATTCCCTTTTTCAATGATGGCCTCCTCCCACTTAAGGCATTGCGCCCTCAAGAATCAAAGAAAATTTTAATGGGCATGTTCACTAGTTTTTCATTCCCCCCCCCCCCATTGTTTAAGAACATAATTTATCTAAAAGAATTTCAGTATCGTGAGATAACATACAACAGAGAGAAAACAATGAGTGGAGTTGATAGAGAGAAGTCAAAAAGGGCCAGCTACTACTACCAACATTCTTCTTCTTCCCCTTGATTTTCTTGAAGTATATGCATCCACCACAAGCTTCCCACTTTAGATGTAGACTTCAAATCATGCTTACAATGAAAACAAAACCATAATAAAGGCTTATTTAAAATGATAATGATGATTCAAAATATGTGTGGGTGTTAATATTAACTTAGTCGATCTATTATATTTGTACAAAGCACTTGGCAATACTAACAATGATGTCACCGATCAAGCTATGCAATCATTAATTTGCTTCCTGAGCATATAGTCACATTCTTCTCAATTTCAAGATTTCAATTTGAATTTGGCTTCCTTAGAGAGCTCATTCTTCACGCGTATACTTTTAAGAAGTCAAAAGAAAAAGCAAAACTTTTTAATGTGAATATGACGATTATTTTGGCTTAATTCTAATTGCAATAATTGTTGATCGGGTATTAAATTCTCTTAATTAAGGTCTCAATTTCAAATTTTAGAAATGACAGCATTGGAAGAGCAAACTTTTTAACGAGTCTCACAATATTTAGTTGGATTAATAAGGTTAAATTTAAATATCGATTGGTAGTAAGTATCCAATTAAAAAAATAATAATAATATTTACAAAGTAACAATCATTAAAGTAGAAGAAGAAGAAGCCTCGTGTTTAAATTTATCAGATTGTGGACATTAGCATAAACCTCCAAGGGGACTCCACCCCCGTCTTTTTCGATATTAAAAAAAAAAAGTGTTTATACTTTAAATGTGCCGATGTTTAATATTATTATAGTTTTCTCGAATTCATTTTTTATTAGAAAATAAGAAAAGTCACATATCATTTACCAAAAAATATATAAATATACCAAAAACAATCATATATAGAAATAAACTTGTCAATTAATTATTTATATTGGAGGTGGATTTTACTCCATAGATAATGACTCTGGTTACTCAAATGAGGTGAATGGTTGTTGGATTGTTTGGCCGACGAAAACTATAGAAAACTGCCAGAGCATGCGAGCAAGAGTCTGACACTCAAATCAAATAGTAGTTTTCGAGAATAAAAACATATTAAAAAAGAGAGAGCAAGAGTGAGATTTGTAATGCCTTTGTATGTTATGTGTTGAGTTGAGAAAACATACATGGCTGACAACCTCTGTGATATATATATAGTTTATACGTATGGTGAGTCCTGTATGATATTGGGTACGAAAATCTTAATTTTTTTATAAAAAGTGTCTCGAGACAACCGGAATAGCAATATTAAAAATTCCCTTTCTTATTGACAACGATTAAAGATTTGTTTTTTAATTACGGAAGATTATTTCTATAATTTAAGAAAAAATAAAATTATCTTAATTAGTCAAATAGCAATACCGAATACTTTGAGGTGCCAAACCTATCAGCCAAGCAATGCCGAGAGGGTGAGTTATGTTTGCCTGACTAGGATATACATGCTGACTTATTGGACTGTGGGCCTAAACATCCCAAATCGCATGATGGTGTGCCTTTGGTCAATTTATTCCATCAATTTGCAATATGTTTGCTATTTTTTTTTTTTTTATAATGTTTCTATCTAGCAATTTCTATATAAGAACAGAGACCGTAAAGTATTTTCAGTTTATGCTATTTATGAAAATTAGATCCAATGGGACACTACTACTATAAACTCTCATTTATCATATAATCAAATTAAAGTATAAATTTTTTTAAATTAAACCTTTCAATGAATATAACCTTAGCATTTTTTTTGTCAATAAATTTTAATTCAAATAGTACCTTTTTTTTATCTTCAATCTTCTCAGATTTGAATCTTATTATGTTAAAAAAATAGTTTTTTTTTTTCGATTTTTGTGATAAACAAGCAAAAGTTTAAAACTCCCCCCCCCCAAAAAAAAAGTAAAAGAAAAGGTTGAAATCTTCAAGAAGATGGTTAAATTCCGGACGTTATCCATGATTAATGATGGACGGGCATTGATTATGCTCTAAAGTCTAATCATAACCCTAGATTTCTCCAAAAATAATCATTCTTTTTTATTTTTCTTTTTTCTTTCAATTTTTGCTTGTTTTAATTTTAGCCCTTTAATACATATACTCATTTATTTCACATGCCCAAAACTAGGGTACAGTCCATATGTTTTTGGACCCTGTTCGGCTTAGGAGACAACTATTAGTAACGAAAACAATGTGCCCTATGAATTAACCGACAATTGATATAATGAAATAGGGTATTATATTTTTTAATTAAATTTAAAATTTAAAATTTAAAAATAAAAAATATTATACGAAAAGAACTATCCCTAAATAGGGTTCTCACAAATACTCAAATAGAATTAATTAAAATATAACTATACGTTCTAGTGATAGGAAAAAAAATATATAAGCTATGAATCTTTTGTACGTGTGTTGGGCATCTATAGCAAATCATTGGAACATGCATAAAACTCTAAATAGATTTAATTAATGAACGGTCAATTAGGTCACTGAATATATAAAAAAATAATACAATATAGTTATACTGACATCACAAGAAAATTATAAATAATTTTTACAAACTTCAGTGGTAAAATATCTTGTTGCAATCTGTGTTTTCTTTGTGATGCACGAACGTGATGAGTTACCTTCCTAGTATGCAGTATATGAACCCCACATGAAGGGTGCCCTTAATAAGATGAAGCCTACAATTTTAATTGGTAGCTTTAATTTTCGTTTTTTTAAAAAAAAAAACAGAACAGGGCATTCGCTCTGGGAGGAGGTGGGGGCTTGAACAAAAAATGTTGTATCAAAGGAAGAGTTTTAATATCATTTTTTTTTTGTTAATCGGAGCTCCAAATCATAGAATTGAAAAGAAAGTTTTAATCATTGGACCGTTCCTTTATTAACAAAGTTTTTTATATCATTAAATCTAAGCACTTTGGTAATAGTAGATTTCATTTATCTATATATTATATATATTATTGTAAGATAATATAATGATCATAATTCTTCTTATCCAATTCTATAATTTAAGGTTTAAATCTCATATAATAAAAAAAAATATTAAAGAAATAAAGAAAAGAAGTCCCCAAAAATACAGTCTAGTAATTATAAATCCCTTCTTCAATCTTATAATTTGGAATTCAAATCTCGTATATAAAAAATAAATAAATAAAGAAAAGGAGATAAAATATTTTTTTGTCAATTATTTGAGACCTATATTAAGTCAACTCGCCTCTTTTGGTGATCACATCACATTTTGAATCAATCTTTCACTTATTATGATAACGACCCATTTGATTTCTAATATTGTCGATACAACATAAATATTAGATTCATTAATCATGAAAATCTCCCTTTTCCCAAAAAAAAAAAGAAAAAGAAAAACATTTGTGCTTGGAACAAAATGAATCCCATGAAACTTGTGAAATTCAATTCTAGCTAGCTCCCATATTTGTCGCTTGGATGTAATAAAGTGCAATGAATTTTAATTCTAACTCATGAGAATGAGAGACTATACATTGCCAAAAATATAATTCAAAACAAACTCTAAAAAAGTTGATGAATCTTATAATATATATATATATATATATATATATATATATATTTTATAAATACTATTAGATCACAATTTTTATAATTAAAATACAAGGTTATTTGGTTTTCAAGCACAACGTAGATAATAGTGACCTTGAAACGTTGAGAAAATTATAGCAGACAGAATGCATGTAAACAGTTTTGTGTTATGAAGACATACAATGTTATCCTATTTTTCCCCACCATTTTTTTTATTATTATTTATAAAAGAGGGGTGATATTTCGGGAATCATCCATTATGTCTTGTGTGTATCATTTATGTTTTTCCTATTTTTCTTTCTATTCTCATCAACTATTACCGGAAAAATGCAGACAGATGTACTTGTGTGAAAATAAAAATAATCGATAAACTTTTGGCTTAGATATCTTTCTCGATCTTTTGGCTAAGATCAAGTGTGAAAATAAAAATAATACCTTTCTTGGCCTTTTGGCTAAGATCAAGTGTTAAAATAAAAATAATCGATAAACTTTTGAGTTGGGTTGTAGTGTATAGAAGAGGAAAGAAGAGAGATGAAATGAAGATTAAGTTAGATAAACTTTTGAGTTGGGTTGTAGTGTATAAAAGAGGGAAGAAGAGAGATGAAATGAAGATAAGTTATCCATCACTCTTTCCTTTGGCGTTAGAGATTTGAATTCAAATTTTAAAAATGAAAATAATTACGTTAGGAGAGCTTCTCTAAAAAGGATTCGATAGCAGTTCGGATTGAATTAGTTGAAATATGACTCCATACACTGATTGATTCAGTATAATAAATAGATATATGTACATCTTGTGAAGGCAAAGTGTTATAGAATATCCAAGATATACATAAAAAAAAGGTACTTACTGCACTTTTTCTCTAACTCTTCTCGCACAATATTATTTATATTTACTCTGCCTTCATAATGTAATCAATGTAACCCCAATAATATTTGCTAACCTTATGAAATAATTGCTTGTTTTATAGTTTATAATTATCACTTTTAATAGGGTTCACAATATAGTTATAAATATATTTTATTTCACATAAATTGGGTGATGTGTCATTTTTTTTTATTTTCATCGATCAGTATTTGAGTTATTTCGACTAATCCAATTGAAAATTATGAGATTCATTATAAGGTTGACTTTTTTAATTTCTTTCCTTTTATTTTAAAAAACAAAAATTAGAGTTTTGCTGCTACATTCACGTGGGAAACTTTCACTAGATGTGCCATCTTTTACAAAATGGTCAATTCTGATGGGGCAATCGTCTACAAGATGAGACAGGAGCACGTCGATGTTGGGAATTATTTTTTAAAATTATTTATGCACATAATTAGAGGGCCTAGGGGAGCCCTCTGTTGGTCACCAACCCACGACAAGTCTGTGATCATAAGGTGAATCAGCACCAAATCAAGCACTTGTGGACCTTTTAGGGTTCAAAAAGTTATGCACCATCTAATGTTTGGGCTAAACATAAATGTGGAAGCATATAATAAGAGGCATGATTATAAGAAATATACAGAAGCTGACTCGAGTTGATGATTGCAGCTAGCTTAAGATTATGATTTAAACGATGGAAAATAGATTTGTTTCTATTATCAAAGAAATTTATTTTAGTTTAAAAATTAATTTTTTTACATGAAAACCAAAAAAAAAATTATAAAAATACATATGTTCATAAACGTTCAAACACTAGATTTTAAAAAGACATTTGAACAAAAGTTCTCTACCACTCCAATGTCCAGGCAAGAACTTAAAAATTAATTATTAAAGTAAAGAGTTTTTGCATTCTTATATTCTTTTAAATTTTAAAATTAATCTATATCCAATTTACCATTGTTATAAATAACTAACTCTTCAATCATAATTCATACCAACTTTTAATTTGAGTAATATACAAAATTTCATGTGAAACCTACAGACTTAAATTAAATTTCACGTAACTCTGATACCATATGAAAATAAAAAATAAAAAATAAATTTCATGTTCAAAATTAGCTGTTAGCGGGATGATTCTATATTTACATGTCATGTCTTGAATTTTAAATTAACCAATACGAGATTTAACAGTTTAAAGAGCTGAACCAATTTTACAAATGATTGCTTCCATTCTCTTCGACAGGAAGAGAAAAAAAAAGTATATATATATATATATTTGATTTATTTTATTTTATTTTCCCTTGTAAAATAATGGATTTCTTATTAAGAATATTTTAATTCAAAACTGAAAGTTGATAAAAAATAAAATAAAACAAGATAAATTGGGACACATTAAATTAAATTAATGTTTCCCAAAAAGGGCATCTTCCATCAAATCCTTGATAAGAATGGTATCTTATCCAAAGTTGCTTTCAAATCATATGGACTGTGAGATGATATAATTGCATTCTCATTATAAACCTTATATTGTGGTTTGATTATACGAAATTAATGGAACATGTGAAGTGCCGACAAGGTAGCATCCTCAAAGCCCTTTTGCTTCTTTGTAGTATTCTGAAATAGTTTCACGTATACAAAACACATGCAAATGGCACATATGGGGGGAGGGGGAGGGGGGGGGGAATCACTGCGCCAAATAGAATGGTAAATAAGTTAAGTTCAAAGGAAGGATTACTTAGTTCAAGATTTATGCTTCAAAATTATTGACATTGGCCCATTTTTTTAATAAAAGTTAAAACTCGAGATATTTAAGAGTAAAGGATGATATCAATTGAATTATAGTTTATTGACTTTTTAAGGTTATGTTTTGTGTAGGTAAAATTTGCATTCACCGCCAAATTAAGACACTTTCATGTTTTCTTTGTTTTTTTTTTCTTTTATCACTACAAGAAAAACATGTATCAATAACGAAAATATCCGTCACTGATACTCAAATTTTTATCGCTAAAAGTATTAGCGACTGAAAATTCCATCGATAAAAATCATCTCGCTAATTTAGCGACGGAAATTTTTCGTCGTTAAGAAAATCCGTTAGTAATTAACGACAGAAATATTTCCGACGTTAATAATCTGACAGTAATTTAATTTTTAATTTTTTTTAATTATTTTTAATTATCGACGGAAATATTATTTCTGTCGCTAAAGTGAAAGAGCCCAAGTGTATGTGCCTGAGAGACCGACCCGACTGCCCAACCCGACCAACCCGCCCTCACACGCACCTGTCTCGGGCCCAGCCCAGCCGCCTGCCCCCTGTCCATCCGCCCGCTTTTAATTTGTTGTAAAAATACTCAAACCTAGGTGAACCTAGGTGTGAGAGAGAGATATTGAGAGTCTTAATCACCATGTCATCTTCATATTTGTATTATTAGTTTATTTTTTTTTTCTATTTTTATACTTTATTTCTAACTCTCAATATTAAAAATACAATACCCTAATTTAAAAAAATATCAATTTTATTTAATAAAAACATTAAATTATATTTAAACAATATAAAATTATATTTAATAAAAACACAAAATTATATTTAATAAAAATACAAAATTATATTTAATAAAAAAAATTATATTTAATAAAAACACAAAATAATATTTAATAAAAATATAAAATTATATTTAATAAAAACAAAAAATTATATTTAATAAAAACAAAAAATTATATTTAATAAAAATACAAAATTATATTTAATAAAAACATAAAATTATATTTAATAAAAACATAAAATAATTAAAAAATAAAAAAAATGAAAAAAAAAAAAAAGAATAAGGGCGGCTCCATCGCGACACATGCACGGTGGAACCGCCCTCCTATTTTTTGTTCTTTTTTTATTTTGTATTTTATATTTTTGTATTTTTCTTTTTTTTATTATAATGGTAAGTTTGGTTTAGGGTAATTAATAGTAAAATAATGGTAGTGATAAAAATATAAAAGATAAAATAAAAAAAAAACAAAAGAATAAAAAATATAAAATACAAAATAATTATAAAAAAAAACAAAACAAAAAAGGGGCGGTTCCACCGTGTAACTTTTTTTTTTATTTTTTTGTTTTTTTATTTTTTTTATAATAATGATAAGTTTACTCCTAACTAAAATATAGTGGTTTAGGGAAATTAATAATAATATAATGGTAGTTATAAAAACATAAAAAATTAAAAATTAAAAATTAAAAAACCCAAAAAAAAAATAAAATCACAAATGGGTGGTTCCACCGCCCACATGCACGGTGGAACCCCTTATTTTTAACTTTTTTTTTGTCTTTTATTTTTTTATTTTCTATTGTTTTTTATTTTATTTTTTATTCTTTTTTATTAGATTGTTTTTTGAGGTTTTTTTAATAAAACAATACCCAAAATTATATTCAATAAAAATATAAAATTATATTTAATAAAAAACAATACCCTAATTTATTAAAAATAGAAAATACAAAAGTATATTTAATAAAACACACAATTAGCATTTAATAAAAATATAAAATTATATTTAATAAAAATACAATAATCTAATTTTAAAAAATAAAAAAAATACCGATGACAAGATTTAGCGATGGAATGAATTCTGTCGCTAATCCTTTGGAATTAGCGTCGGATAAGCGATTAAATTATTTCCGACGGATTTTTCGTCGTTAATTCCTTCTCTAATTCGCGAGTAATAATTTCGCACTATTTTTACCGATGGATTAGTGATAGAATTTTTTGTGACGGATTTTTTCGTAACTAATTCCGTCGCTAAATGGTCTGTCGCTAATCGGTCGCAACTCTATCGTTAATTACCGACGGATAATAATCCGTCGTTAAAACTCGATTTTCTAATAGTGTATAAATATTTAAAAATAAACACGCCTATTTATAGTTATTAAATAACAATCCTACTTGAACGATTTTACGATTTATTATATGGTTAGATTCAAAATTTTCATAAAATTTTGATTTAATCCAATAATCTTAACTCGGAAATTAATTATGTAGAATCTAGGTTTTAATAACTATTATTATTTTGAAAATATAAAGAATTTATATCATTATCAAACTCATAGACAACTTAAGAGTGGTTCATCGTTTTGTTCATAATCATGTTCTCCTAGTGTGGTGTAATTAATAGTTATTGAATAAAGTTAGGCGTTTTCTAAAAGCTTTTTTTTGGCTTGCAAAACTCAAACAAATTTATTTTGTTTAATCTGGGAGGGTAACTTCTGAAATAGGATATTGTAAGTCTTAGACTGGATTGATCAGAATATAGTTTCGGATATTGATTGATGTAGCACCAAAAAAATTATTAATTTAATAATTTTCGGTTAAAGTAAAATAATTTTAGTAGAAATGTAGGGTTTTCCAAATAAAATGTATTATTTCATAAGAAATTATATTATCAATATTCTGATAATTTTTTTGACAGTCATATCTAACCTTGGTTAAGTAGGTGTTTGGCATAACCTTTGAAAAATGCTTTTGACTATTTGACTTTTTCAATAGTTAAAGTGTATGTCTAAAAATACCAAAAAGTCACCAACCGCACAAAATAGTTTTTGACTCTTCAGACTTTACTTTTGGACATTTTTTATTTACTATTTTATCTATTTTATATTAATTACAACACACAAATTTAAATAGTTCAAAATTATTTTATCTATCTTATATTTTTAATTTTTATTATTTTTACCCTCTAGTTTTTATAAAATAAAATTTAAATTATAATTATGATGCTTTATATGTTTTGTATCAATTTTTATAATATATATTTGAATTAATTATTTTTAAAAATATTATCAATATTATATTTAAAATTTTTTTATTTTATTATATAGTAATAATATAAAAAGAAATATCTTAAAAAATAAAACAAATTTTATTAACATAAAATTATTCTTTTGTCATTTATATATTATGAACAGTAATTCATATCAACGGTATAAATAAATATTAATATCATTCATTCATCACCACGGGTCTTTGGTCATTAATCATTAACGTCAGCCATGACCCTATCAACTGAGTTTCCTCGGTAAAGCAAATAGACTCTAAGTTAGGATTACATTTTCATAGAGAGGGACAACATTATAAATGAAGCTTGACTTTGTTGGTGCGTCCCAGAAATTTCATGTTTTACTTTCCGTCATGATTAAAAGAGGATCTTTTCTTCATCAACTTGTGCAAGATTGCAAGGAATTTTCTTGAAATAGAAAAGGGCCAGGGCACAAAAGTCTTTGTGGAAAAGAAAAATCAAACTTTCAAGTATACAATGATCACGAAGGCACATTATATTTATTTTTGTTTTTTCAACTTTTCAACTTTTCTCTCTCTCTCTCTATATTTTTGCTATATGTTAGAAAAGAAAAGTTTAAAGGGAGAGGAAAGTCCTGTCGTATTGAACTAAAAATAAAAAATAAATTTTAAACTAATTTTTTCATAACATAGTCTAAAAAACTCACATTCAAATTTTACAACGGAAAAATAAAATACTAATTTTTATTCATTGTGAGACTATAAATCTAAAATAACATATCATAATAATATTTTGTATAATTATTAAATAAATTAAATTCATTATAATTCAAATGTGTTCTACTAAATAAGGTTTTACTTGTTAATATTATTTTGTTGTTTAATTTGATATTATCTTTTTTTCTCCTAAAAAAGGCAAAAGATAAAATATGGAGAAAATAGATAAATTTTATCTCTTAAAATCTAAATTAACTAGAATCGAGTTTAATAAAAAAAATGTAAATATCATATATCGATCCATTAAAAAAAAAAAAGAAAAAAAAATCATCTCTTTTCTCTTTCTTGCGTTTGCGCCAAAATAATTGGTGTTATGTTGAGGGCCTTGAACCTCCACGAGATAATGATAAAAAACAGATAGATGGTGACGATATTTTTTGGGGGTGGGGATTGATGATGAGGCTATTGAAGGCAAGTGCAAGTTCGCGGAAAGTCCCTCTCATCATTAAGTCGTCCTCTTCATCATGTGTCACAATGAATGGAATGGGTGAATGAGAGTGAGAGAACGCCAAGAGGCCAAAAGGCTAAATATAGAAAATTGAAAAAGCAAAATATATTTTACAAAATACATATTGGGTGAGGGTTTTGGGGATGCGGGCTATTTTCCTTTATGCCCTTTTTCTTATTCTACTTTTCTCCCTTTTGAAAATGGAGATAGCAGTTTGTTTGGATTATTTGTAGGTCAAATTTTGTCTGAATTAACTCATTTCATTTTAACTTGGTTTAGTAAAAGAATGGTTTCGGATTAATTCAAGAGATTTTATGAAATATTATAAAATTAATTTTATAGATTTTTTATCTTGTTTTATTTTTTTTTAATAAACTACTGGTATACGGTAATTTTAGAGATATATGTGTCTACTTATTAGGCCAACCAGGCATCAATTATCTCGAGAAGGGTTATGGACAAGTCTCATGCAACTTAGACCAAATACAATTGTAAGAAAAATGATTTAATTTAATTTCTAGTAATTTATGTTATCATAAGAAATTATTAAAAATACATGATAGAATTTCTTCGTACATATTTCCTTTTTTATTACGTTCCTGTATAATATTTTACAACCATAAATTTGCAGTGAGCATAGCATAATAGAATCTTCATCAAATTGCAGTTCAACAAGTTTCTGCAAGGTGAATAGTTCGCAACATTATGTTTACTTTCTCTTTTTTCTTTACAAACATAGACAAATAAACTATACTATAAAAGAAGATTACAGTTATGTGGAGATAGTATTCATTGGGTACTCTCCTTAAAAACAGTTTAGTGATTACAATCTCATTCTCTTAATCTGATAACCCCACTTCGAATTTTTGTGTAATAAAAAAAATAATATTCATTGGGTACTCTAATCCTAGGAAAAGGGGATCAAAATACAAAATATTTTCACTTATATATTTTGCAATTTTGCTGAGGTAATAGAATTACAAGGTTGGTGAACCCATAAGGAAATGAGCTGACAAGGGAGGTTTTAAATAATCATATTTTGCGGTTTTACTTGTTATAAGAGAAATTTGAATATGATTCTGATATTATATTAATAATAATAATAATAATAATAATATTGAAACTCTAATGATCTATTGTTTTAATAAAATGTTACAATAGATTTAGTTTATATAGAAAATACATTGGTATAAATATAAAAATATAAAAATATAAAAGTTAAATATATTTAAAATCAAATGATATGTTATAATCATAATATTAAATAATTGATTTTATTTTAATAAATAATATCGTTGACACTTATAATTATCTTCTACAACTAAGTGGGAAATGCAAAAAAATGAACTAGGCTTTATAGAACCCAGTGTCCGCTGATATGAACAATTACCTTGTGCTTCCTTTTAGCTCAAATGAAATTCCAATCGTCATATCTCCAAAGAAACAATTTAGTGATTATAATCTCTCTCCCCAAATTTAGTAATTTTGGGTTCAAATATCAATATAACTAAAAGAAATTCTAGTCGTCATTAAGCAAATGCGCCCAACTAAGGCGTCCGGTCCTGATAAGTTCCCTCTTTTCTACCCTAAGCTTTGGCCTATTGTGAGGGAACACATGGTTTCTATCGAGGGTCTTCGTTTGTGTCTCTTTTCTTTGCCAACTGATTTCGTCTTAATTTCACACACTACACCTAAAGAAGCGGGTGCCATTTCTCGAGTTCTACAGAGGTGTGAGTAGTAGTTGGGTTAAAAAGTGAATTTGCACAAATCTGAAATATGTTTTAGCTCATATGTTGGGAGGAAACTTGGTGCCTTTTTGGTTCATATACTCGGTGTTCGAAGGGTGCAGAGTCATGCAATCTATACGGTGCACCGACTGTGATTGTGCATTCTAAGACTCTGGTTTTCTCTAAGCTGAAAGAGCGAGTTTGGACACTTTTGCAGGGATAGAAAGAGAAATTTCTCAAATGCAGCTAAGGAATTTCTCGTTAAATCTGTTTCCCAAGGAATTCCAACGTATATCATGCAATGCTTTTTACTTCTTTATTATGTCAAGATGTTAAGAGTGATGATCACCCTGTTTTGGTAAAGCCAAAGAAAATTAGAGCTTCGGTTGCCCTTTTGCACTTGGAGCAAGCCATGTCAACCCCCCCCCCCCCCAAAAAAAAAAAGAAAGAACGTGGCTTGGGGTTTTGGGACTATTTTGTTAGAAAACAGACTTGCAACGAAGATTGCTAAATGTAAGATACTTCCAAAGATGTGACTTTTGGAGGCTCCCTAGGTTCATCCTATGATAACCTAATTTTGAAAAAAATATTTAAGAAAACCCTAACCAGTATTTTCAGGAATAAAACTTTAGAAATTTAATTTTGGACAATATATTTTGAAAATGAATAAAAAGAAACGATCTTAACCTGTGATTTGATATAATAAAAAAAAAAAAATTGTATTTCTGTACTTAACTTTCATTTGATCCATCTAATAAAATTCAACACAAGTCTTGATAAAAGCCCTACAACTGCCCCTTTCTCATCCATTAATGTATCTTCTTCACAAGCTAACCATGTGTCATTAACCTAAAGAATACACACTTGCCTTGGATGTAAACTCTAGATGGTTCAATTCCCATTATTAATTCGTCTTGTAGTTACCAAAAAAAAAAGAAAAAAAAAAATCACATTCGACATGATGCAATTTTATTAGTTAAAAAATTGTAGCTTGAAGTTTTAGAGTCTTCTAATCACCTCATTCTCCTCTTATTCGAAATTTTTTTTATGTTACTGTTGGAGATATTCGAAATCAATTTTTTTATAAGGTTAAAAAAAAGAATAAGATATAAATAGAATTTCATTAAAGATTTGAATTAAACCCTTAATCAAACTCAAATATTTGGCATTCACAAAACTTTACCAACGTGAACGGATAACATCACTATTTTTTAGTACTCATGATATGGTTGCGTCTCAGGATCATTTGGATTTAGCTTTGGTGGGACCCACAAAATAGAAAAGGCTCATCGCATTCATGGAGAAATCCAATAATAGGAGATTGAGAAACTGAGAGATTTTGGAGAGAGAGAGAGAGGCATAAGCGAAACGCCTTTTGGGGACATCACGTGGGGTGTGACCCACCGGTCCCTGTAAAGAGGGAGCATCTCACGCAATACCCTCGTGTGAATGTGTATCCATGACTTTGATGAAAATAAATTCCTCTCTCTCTCCGCTTGCCGCCACGCCACTGGTTTCCTCATTTTTATCTTTAAAAAAAAAAAAAAAAAAAAAAAAAAAAACTCCCCATCTATCTTCCTTGAATTTTTTTGTAAAATTCCGATAAATATATTAATCTAAATTTAAATATATATTATTATATATTTTTATAATTAATAAATATATATTATATATATTTCTGGGTTATTATTTTTTGGGTATATATTACACGTACATTCTATTCTTTTCTTTCTTTTCACGCTTCTCACCTCTCTCCCTCTCTCCTAAGGAATAGGACTAGCGACACATACACGTGAGCCAACCTCTTTCTCGTTCTTGCAATCATAACCTCCAACTGAAACATCATTATCTCTATCTTTTGTATTTATGTATTTTTTTTTTCTTTTTTTTTATTTTTTCAAAGGAGGGTATTTTCAAAAATGGAGCACCATCGCTTTTTCAAAAAATTTAAGTGGATAAATCAGAAATCCAGGTCTTGTGCGAAGCGTCGACTTTAGATTTTGCTAAAATGTAATAAAATTTAAATTTATAAAAAGATTGAAATTTTATTATAAAATTTTTTCTAACGATTTATGATTTTATTTAAAAAATATATGTATATATATTACATAAAATAGGGAAAATTAAATAAAATAAGATAAAATAAAATTCAGTAAATGGGTTCATATACTGCATCAAGTAAACTATATAACTTTTTGTGTTAAATAAAAAAATTCTCAAAATAAATAATTTTTAATTTTTGAAGACAATTAAATTACAAAATTCTGAGCAAAAACTATGAAAGTCTAAAACAATAATGATATATTTTTAAGGAATGAATAAGTTATGAAGCGGTCTTTTTTTTTAATACATGGAAGAAAGTCGAGCTTGAAATCTTCAAAAAGAAAAAAAAATATATATCTATATATATATATATATATCAATTAAATTATAATTCATTAATACTATGAAGTGATAAAACAACATTTAAACTTGAAGGGTATCACCGACAAATTAGATTGAATGGCTGATGGTCTCAGTTACATGTATCCTTCCTTGTCAAGGTTTCAAATACCCACAAATCTTTTTTTAAGTGACAAAAAAATCTGTGAATTTTGTAAAGCAAAATAGCAAAATGTGAGAAGAAAAAAAAAAAAGATATTTTGCTTTGAAATGAAGGGACGAATTCTCAACATTATTACAATTATTATTATTATTATTATTATTATTATTATTATTATTATTATTATTATTATTATTACAATTATTATTATTATTATTATTATTATTATTATTATTGTTATTATTATTATTATTATTATTAAGAAAACTAGAATTGCGTCTACCATGGTCTCTCTGTCAAGTTTGGCTCAAAGCAAAGAAGAGCACAGGACACAAAACACATAGTATACTAAATTAAGGTTGCATTATGGAAATAGGGAACAACTTTAAGAATGGCAGAGCAATAGTATGTACCATGAATAAATTAAGGTTGCCCAAATCAGGGGCATCATCCCCTGATGAAAATGATACTTCAGAAGATTAAAAGCTAATGAAATTTTTTTTTCCAAGCCCCAATTTTTAATTGTGTTCTTAGTGTCAAACTATTTTTCTTTCTACAATTTTTCATAGTTAGTATAGTCCAGTAATTGCATTTAAAAAAACAAGAAGTTTATAAAGAGAAAGCATGATAACAAATAATTGAACTACAATCCATAAATAAAATAACATGAAAAAAATACAAAACTATGATCAAAAGAACAAAATATTGAGTATTTATCCCTCTAAAATATAAATTTTTATATTCTGATTAGAATCACAGGAAAAAAAGGGCATCAAGGGAAAAGAAAAAGAAATACAGAATCGTTGATCAAAAGAACAAATAAATAGATACTAATCCCTTCATAACACTATATCATCTAAAAAAGGATTTACAAGCAAACACATTTAAAATATATATATTTCATCATAATCCCTTTGTATATATATTATTTATAATTCTACAAAAGCTAATTAATTGCAACTACCTTTTCTTTCTTCATTACAAACCCTTAACCAAAAAAGAGGAGGGATTGTGAAATGGGTCATGTATCATCAACCCATCACCTTCTTCTTCTTCTTCTTCTTCTTCATCTTCATCATCATCATCATCACCATCATTATCTTCTTTCTTCTTTTCCTTTTTTTTTTAATATCTAAAAATATCTAACAGGCTGCAGAAGGATTTGTGAAGGGATTAAAAAAGTGAGGCTTAGGGGCCATGGTAAAAGGGCTCTTGGAGGAATTATCGCCGCCGACACCGACGCTGTTGCCCCCAATTCTCTCGCATGAAGGACACATAGTGAGAGTTGCTGCTGGCAATTGCATGTAAAAAGGTTGCGCCAATTTTAATGCTCTAAGCTCTTGTAATTCTTTTTGTAATCTCCTATTCTCATCCGTTAGAGTCTCGCAACATTTTTTCAAGAACTCACAGTCTACTTCTGTTTGTTTCAGCTTTGTCCTGTTCACAGAAAAAAAAAAAATAAAAAAAAAGAATGATTGGATTCACAATAACAATTTTGAAAAATATATAAATTAATTAAAAAAAAAACATGTAAATTATTTTAACCTTGCTCTGCGATTTTGAAACCAAACTTCAACTTGTCGAGGTCGTAGATTCAATTGCTTTGCCAAAGCTTGCTTTTGCTTCTGCATAATATAATTCATATAAAGAGGGGGGGAAAAAAACAAATTAGCTTTTAATTCATCAGATTAAAAAACCCATGAACAAAATTTATATTAAGGGCAGTATGGTTAACAGTCCTGATTCTGTCCGTACAATCTTATGCCTTTATAACTATTTCAACTTGGGATTTCTGTAAAATCCCTTCTACATAATATACTAAAAGTTCAAAACTAGTTACTCAAAATTCTAAATTTAACCACCGTGACCGTGAATCATCGCTATCAATTATTGATTATTCTATCGTTCTGGTCGGTCGATGACAATCAATGGTCACAATCTTCTTGGTATACCATAGGTCTCGCACATATATGTATATGTATAGATGTCTACATACCGGATTAAGAGTGCTATGTTGCTTGAAGCTTTCTTCGAGAAGAGCAGATTGTTCTTTGGTGAGTCTCAGTTTCTTCCTAGCATTATTGCCATCATCATCTTCATCACTAACTCTAGAAGAGACCCTCTCCAAATTATTCTCAACCTCTTCACTGCAATTAAGGTCTCTCTCTCTCTTGACAACACTACAGGTGTTGGTGTTAGAGAATGAAGAGACTGCACTGTGCGGATCAGAGGCTTGTGTGTATAACTCACGATCACAAGAAGCCTTTGTAGAATCACTCAAAAGCCCCAAAGTAAGATCGAATTTGTTGAGATTACTGTTGTTGCAAGACGGCTTTTTCGGCTTGATAGTCTGATTTTCGATTGACCCGGAGAAGCCTAATCCAAGACCAAGCCCTATATTACAAATACCATCGAATCCCATTTGATGAAATGAAATGAAATTATGATGAGAGAGAGAGAGAGAGAGAAGGGTTTTGAGGATATATGGAGAGAGAGAGAGAGATGAGAAGAGGAGAGTGAGAAACGAAGACTTAAGAAGGAGAGTTTGTTGTTTGGTTTGGTGGGTGGGTGGCTATGATTATTATTATTGTGAGTTATTAATCAAAGGGAATTGAGTAGAGGAACGAATCTTGTTCTGTGTTGTGTTGTTTGTTGCAGAGGAATTATGAAAGTCCTCTCCATACATAGGTTGACCATTTGAACCCCACAAGCGTTTAATACCCCCAACTGCCCCTCTCTCTCTCTCTCTCTCTCTCTCTCTCTCTTTCATACACACTAGTCAGAGAGAGAATAATTAGATAACCAAAAAAAATATGAAAGAGGATAAAAAGGAAATGAATGGGGGGGTGGATTCACGAGATAGTGGGGAAACACATCAAGTGAATGATTCGTCCATCTCGCCACCCATTAACATACCAAAAACTATTTTGTACCCACTTTTCTTGCTTACCTTTAACCCCCCACCCCAAAAAAAAAATTTCCATGCCTTTTATCTAACTTTTTTATTTCTCCAACACCAATTGTTAATCACCCTCTTTCTTTTCCTTTAAATTTATATAATTTGTTTATTTACTTCAAATATTGGTAATATCTAAGCAATATAATTATCCCTAAACTTATGCTCTAATTTATTTATATTTACTCTAATTCACGTGGTATATAAAAGTTTTTTCCTGTCGTAATTTCTTTACAAACCATTTTAAAAGTTATATAATAAAATTAATGTTTTTTGATGCAACACCAAGTAGTTGAAATAGTTTCACTTTTCTTGGAGGCCAAGCAAAGAGTTTTGATGTGAAGATCAACTTTGCGCAAACTAGGATATGGGTATTCTTAATTTTCTTTGTCTATTTTATTAGAGACCATGTGAACTGTCTCCCACTCCATTTCAAGTTTAACAAGCCTCTCCATAACATATTTATTTTCTTTTCTTTTAAAAAAAAATTGTTGGTGTAGGCAGCTTTTTCTGTTTTTCTTGTTATTATTGATGAGGATGGTGGGCTTGGCTAGCTAATTCTCTTCTTTTGTGAAGTTGGGAGGGTTAGAAAATGATGTGCACTAACAAGAATTTAAATGAATAATTTCTTCTTTGTTGTTGTCTTGTTTGTTTCGTGAGTAAGAAAAAAGGGGGATAAAAAAATACAAAAAGGAAAAAAAAAATAAATTAAATAAAGTAGGTAGAAAATAAACACCATATTGGAGTTTCAAAGGAGTTATAATGGGTAGAGTTTTAAGTATCTTTTGCTTAACTAGAAAGTTGATGGAGAGTGTCCTTGGGACCTACACACACAAACACTTCTATATACTACATTATATAGACAAATTCAATAATGCTTTGTCGGCTATGTTGATAAAAAGTTAGTTCACCTGTACAAAACATGATAGTCTTTAAATTATTAAAATTTGGGAAACATGTAACACCAATAACATGGGCTTGTCTGTGGTTTAATAATTACTTTGTGGGTATATTTTTAGAGGGTAAAATATGCTATTTAACAAAAAAATTAAAAATTAATAGACAGTTAATTTAATAAAATGAAGAATTAAATTTCTTAATTAAGTTTTGAATTCAAAATTTAAAAATAAAAAAAAAACTACAATCGGAAAGGCACGCCCCTGAATTGGGTTCTCATAGACACTTGAATTAGATTAATCAGAATATCATTCCGAACACCGATGATGATAGATAAAAAAAAATAATAAATAAATAAAAAGATTGGATCCTTATATGGCATGGAAGGTCGCTTTTGGACCACTCATCAATCACTGAGGATGCGCATCTGTTTCCACTTGATATAATGGCTGCAATTATGTGATTCTTTCTAAGCTGCTGAAGTTTGAAAAATCAAATCAAATGTGAATAAGACACTTCAAATAATGAATGGTAAAAAATTTTATTAGTCATAAAATTTATTAAGAATAAATTATTTAAGAAATAAACAACAGATAATTTTTCTTTATTCGTCTGATAATTTATTATTTATCAACTGTTTTATATATTTAATAAGTCCAGTCGGTGTAGATATGAAGTATTATATGGCCGAACATTTCTTTTATTGTTTAAAAATGAAAAAGGACTTCAACAAAAGCCATCCCACGTATTGAATTGAACAACCTTGGAATATGTTTCATCAAAAAGAAAAAAAAAAAAAAACCTTGGAATATGATGTTGGTCATGTATCATTCTTGAATAACATGCTCCTAATGGATAAGCAAACCTCACCCAAAAAAAAAAAAAAAAAATCTGAGCAAATTCTGTAATCAAACCATGTCAAATATAATCCAAGGATCCAAAGGGCTTCAAAATTTCAATCATTTTCAAATAAAATATGGTCCACACGCTTGGAAATGAGAATGTTTTTATTTCTCTTTTTCTTTTTTTAAAAAAAATGTTGATATACAAAGAGTTGGAGACATGAAGATCTAATCGTCTTGATTTATTTAATTTCCCATCCTCCACGGATCTTTAATTTCACCCACTAATAATGGAGAATATGCTGCTTTAACTTTATTCAACACTTGTTGATCTAATGGGTAAATCACTAGACTTATTCAAAAGGTTTCGAATTTGAATCTCAGATGGAACAAATGTGTTGAGAAGAGTTCTACCCCCTCAAGCGATTTTAGTAACTTGATCCAAATTAGTTGAAGTGAAGTTTTAAAAATCGGACAGTGGTGAAAAAAAAAATACAGCTTTAGCTTTAATGCACTGCATGATCTACGCACACAAAACTTAGATTTTAGGCACAATAATAACACGAAGTATTAGGTTCGTGCCACTTACATACACATACTTCTATATCAATGTATAGTATAATTATAAAATAATTAATGTCATAGTCGCGCGTGAGATATATTCTATTCTATAATAATAATAATAATTAGGATTTAAAAAAAAAAAAGGATTATCCATGCTTTTGTCGACAAGTACAGCATAAGCAAGAAGATAGACATTGACTTTGACAGGGGTTGAGAAAACCCAAAAGAAATATATTATATTAATATTAAAATACTTGAAAAAATTGGGCAGATGTGGGATCATCCCTAACTTTCACTTTGAAGGGATGATTGGGAATAATTACAATTGCATTAAATTAATCAAAAATTTCAAATCCCGTCCACACTCAAAAATGCCAAAGAATAAGTAATGAAACCCACCAATCAAATAGAGGGTGGTTCTGAAGTTGTCATCAAACCCATCTCATTCTTCTCCAAATCTTTCAAATTTCCACAATTAACAGTGCATTAGCTTTTGAAATTTTTAATAAAAAATTACCTCATTATCTGCAAATTGACAAGACACTTGATTTTATATCAGAAAATCTGGTTTGAATACCAGGGTTTTATCTCTTTTTCATTTTTCAACAATAGTTTATCTTTTTTAGGAAAAATATATCGATCATAATTTCTTTAAAAATAGGATTAAAACGTAATTAGCAGATATTCTTTAAATAATTTTTTTTAAAAAAACAGCGAACGGAAATTAACAGGAGTGATATCCACGTGTCGAGCGTGGAGAGTCATAACGGGTGAGAGGGTGTGAGACACGTGGACCCCACAAATGATTTGGTATGATGGGGCATTTGATTCGGTGAGGTGTTGATGATTATTGTGGAGCTTAGAAGTTGGCAAAATGCATGATGTGAAGGAAGAATTTGAAGGGATAAGGTTCTCTCTCTCTCTCTCTCTCTCTCTATGATTGTCTCTCTCTACCCTTCTACGCCTCCTGGCTTTAAGGCCAGCCGACCATATTGCTTTTTATGTGTTTTTTTTTTTTTTTTTTCCATTATATACGATTTTTACTAATATTCTTTTCCCCTCATAGTCTCCCCCACACACCAAACGGTCCTAATCTAAGGAAACCGAGACTTTTTGTCTACATTATGCACCTTCTCTTGTCTCAAATCGGGTTCCATTCTATTCCACGGTCGAGTGACTCTCACTCTCCACCCAATAGTCAAAACATTTCTTAAGTGCCAAAAGAAAAGAAATAATACTACATCATGTACAAAATTCGATTCAGTTAAGTTCATAAAAAGAATTAATAAATAAAATTCATAAATTAATAATAACTATTATATGACTTTTTCATCATCTTAGTTCAAATTCCATCATATTATAATTTGAAACCACACTATTTTTTTTTTAAAAAAATAGATTTAAAATTTAATTAAAAAATCTAATACTCTTTTCTATTAGAATAATTGTTTGTATTTTTTTTTGGTTTTTCATCCAATATTCAGAATTTTACCTTGACTAATCCGGATCGACCTACTGTAGGATCATTTTTAGGAGGAGGTCTCTCAATATGATTTTTTCGTATTTATAGGGAGTCAAACTCAAGATCATAATTAAAAAAATTTAACTCCCTTTCAACTGAGCAAAACGTAGATGAATAATTGTTTGTATACATAAGCAGATAACTTTTGGCTTTGACTCAACAAGCTTGGCAATTGAGTTGACATTAAGCGCCTCGAAAGCGAGTGGGAAAAGAAGTGGCTGATTTACTCCAATAATGTGCACTCTATAGGGTTCTTTTGTTTTGCATAGAGAAGGGCTCCGATGATAATAAAATGTGCCAATGATTTGGTTCACACATGCTAATTAATATGACCTTTTTCTCATTTCAAGCAAGTGTTTGGTATGCTAAACTCGCATGATTAACACGACCTTTTCTCATTTTTCTATTTTTATGTTCTTAATTTTGATTTGAAACAATAATAATTAAGGGTATTAGTTTTCTAAGATATGATTTGACATCTTCTTGTCCCTAGGCACGCGCTTCTTGAAATTAAAAAAAAAAAATGTCTAACTATTTACTCCCAACATTTTCGTATGCTACAAAAATATTAATTCAAAACCCTCCATCTAATTTAATAGTTATAATAAAATTTGTTATGAAAAACATATACTAATACCTAATTAATTCAGTGATCGAATTCTGATACCTCTTAAGTAAATTTTTGTATTTAAGTCTTATGTATAAAGAAAATAGTTGTTAGAGGGATTTGCTCCCGTAAGATCCAACTCAACTTAAACCAAATTTAGTTGAGTATAACATGGTTATCAAATATCGGTGTTTTATAAAAAAATTAACTTAAAATAGATATTTGGTAATAAATAAGTAAATCTAGCTGTAAATACCTAAAATAAATAATATTAGTTGCATTGGTTTATCATTTAGTAAAAATAAAAAGAAAAATTATGTGGGGTTCTATTTAGTTAATTTAAATACATGATTAAAATCTACTATTATTATTATTATTTGTTGGAAAATATGTATTATAATTTGTAAAATCCAAATGTATGTATTAGCATCATTGAAATTAATTATAGGAGAATAATAGTGTATGTCCTTTATGGCACGAAGGCATGGTGTGTGTGATTGGAAAAGCGTGCGTGTTTGTAATCCTACAAAAAGTTAAAAGGAAATATGCGTGTAAAACCAGTTGCCTGAGTTGATGGGATGAACTTATATGAAAAAAGTATTTAAAGTGCGTTGAGAGAGAGAGTTGAAGTTTCATATGGAAAGTGAGAATCAATCTATTGGGCATTGGACAACAAGAGTCTAGTCAGAGAAATGCATATGTAGCTCAGTTTTATTTTATTCATAGAAGGAGCATCAAACATGCATCATCAATGCACCGACTTTTCAATAAAGCAAATCTACATGGGGACTTTAGCTTGCCCCACTTGGACACTCTCTCTCTCTCTCTCTCTCTATTTTCTAATCACACCTTGTTGGAATGATGAAGGGTTTCATATGGAAGCATCATAACTTGCGTTTAAAAGTAGAGAATGGTGAGACTAATGTGACACCTCCACTTCGGGTGTCTTCCTCCCAATCATCTAATTTATTACTCTATGAGAAAAGAAAAAGAGCAATACGACATATATGTTCAATTTATACTATGTACTATTTGCTTTTACTTATTTATATAAAATTATAGGGTTCAGTCATACTAGGTTTTAAAACTAAATTTTACCTACACTAATATTTAGGAGATTTGTGCAATTTAATGATTTAATTATTTTGAATAAATGATAATTCTCTATTTTTTCAATAATTAAAATTGGATGTATGTATATACTCTTCTCCAAACGGAGAGGGAGGGAGGGAGAGAGAGAGAGAGGTGACCCACAAGAGTGTAATAGGAGGATGGACAAAAATTTGACTTGGGTGGTTGGGTTAGAGGAGCAATTATAGAGTGGATGGGTTTTGCCGGGTCAATTGTGGCACAAAGTTGGGGCAAAGGGGCCCATATTAAGGTCCATGATGCCACTAAAAAGGGTTTTTAATTAATACTCAAAAATGAAGAACAGTAGTAGTCTCAAAAATCAAAAAGGCATAGGGAACTTCTCGTTGCTTCATAACGTGGTTGTTCCTATTGTTGCTAATTGGTGGCGTTGAAACAAACAATGTGCCCTCTCCTTTTGTTGTTGATGTGTGCGCCCACGTCAATTGCTCATATTATGTAATCACTAATCACGCGCCGACGGATGATTTAGTCAAAATTAAACAATCATCTTCCTTTTTTTCCCTTTTTTTTTTTTTAACATGGAGGGTAATGCCCCCAATGAGAGAAAAAGAGGGTTCAAATTTGAGATTTCAGGCCAATAGAGGAGACTAAGATATCATTAAACCCAATAAGACTAATAGAGTAATTTAGACAGTGTAATAAGGGTTTGTGGTTGTAGATTTTTTCTTTTCTTTTTTTCTTTTTTTTTACATAAATTAATTAATATTTAGAGTCATACTAATTCGGTCTGAGTATTGTCAAGTCCAATTTAAGAGGAGAATTCTCCCACCGTAGTATTTTTTATTTCTAAATTTCGAATATAAAATTTAATTAAGGAATCTAACACCCTTAATCAATAGATTGACTATCCATCAGTGTGGTTGTATATTTATTCAAATTAGATCTGCAATCTTTACAACCCGCTTAGAGAACTCATGAACATAGAAGAATAACTACCAGTAGAAAGACTATTGTTTGGGCAGTTATTTTATAATGTTAGTTTGTCAATATTTTCACTATTTAGCATGGATTAATTACAGCATACATGGTAACTAACACTTTGCTTGAATATTCTTCATATTTTTATTTTATTTTATTTATAATATTTTTACACTAAAATAAAATAAAATAACTATTGTTCATCGAGCAAAATTTTCATCAGATTCTGTCAAAATATCAGTAGTCTAACATTATTTGCAAAATAGTTGATTCATTAACTTTTATTCTAGGTGAATACAAATTTATCAACTTAGGGGTTTTACTTACTAAATTTTACTATATGATTATCAATGATTTTTAAGATGTGCCATGAGATTTTTGCAATCTATGTTAGCATATTCTTTTGTGAAGTTATGTCAAGTACACAAATCAAAAGGTGGTGGGCACAAATAGTACGGTCATGATGACAAGTTGTTTACATGAATTTGGACCCATTTCTACCCGGGTAAACACCCACAATCCTTTCCCAAAGTGGGTTTTGTGAGCTTAAGAATCTTAAAATCTCATGGCCAATGTGACATTATAATTTTTCCCTTTTTCGTGTTTGGTTCACAGACATCTTTAATCCGAATATTATCAAAGTATATAGTCAAACCCACTTGAAATATGTCTAGATATATGCTTCTCTCAGATGTTTCCAAAAAAGAAAAAAAAAAAAAAGGAAAGAAACTCCAACATTTTCAAATTCTATTTTGTAAAAAAAAAAAAGTTGAATGGGTTTGCTAAAACAAATATGATTTCGTAGACCTGATTAACTTTTTCTTTAAAAATATATTTAAATTTGAGTAATTTCAAATTATTTTGTAATTGTATAGAAACGATTATCACCTTTTGTATAGTTTTAATTAATTTAAAATCTTCCAATAAACTAAAAAAAATAAAAACTATCTGGAATAAACTGTCTATAACTGATATTCTTAAAGATTAGCGAGATGTCAAATAATAAATAATTATGATAAGCATATTCCTTTTTTAGTTTTTCTTCGTGGTACATGCATGACAATGGTGCGAAACATGTTTTGTGGGGGCCGAAATTGAATGCAAGTTATTCGGATTTGGTGGGAATATTATTTCTTTTCACACTTTAAGAATTTGGAAAGAGTTGGTGTCTTTTGTTTTATCTTATATTCTCCTTGGTTTTTGAGTTGCATATTCTTATTCGCCCCGCCGCGGGGGTTTGTGGGGGGGGGGGGGGGGGAGATTTCCCTGGAAGGTTCATATGGGTTGAAAATTATGCTTGGTTCGGGTATATATTAAAGTTGTGATTTTTATTCTTATTCGACTTGCAATGATTGATGGATGAAGATAATGCTGAAAGCACATAATCTAAATAAGTACAAGTCCTCCCCTCTCTCCCATAGAGATAGACAGAATACATGAGATCGTTTGCATTTATATAATATATGAGAAACGATTTATGAATTTAACGACAGAACACTAAATTGACTTAATTATAATCTTAAATTCAAGTTTTAAAAATAGAAAAATAGATATTTAAAGTGTTAACTATTAAATTGGATCCCATAATCGTTTAAATTGGATTAGTTAAATTTTTTGAAATCGATGATTAAGTAAAAAAAAAATATATGAAACAAAAATTTTACTTTTATTGTAGTTTAATTTTGCAATTTAATCAAATTTTCGAAATGCAAAATTACTTATTCACTAACTTGTGTAATTGTAGAAATATTCTTAAACAAAAATTAAAGCTGACAACGTTCATTAAATACTTTTTAACTCTCCTCTCCCTCCTCGTAATAATCACATCCTAACGGTGGACAGTGAAACAATTTTAATTCTTGTTAATATGATAATTTAGACTTCAAGCTTTTTCTGCTTCCTATTATAAAAATAATAAATAAATGAATAAATAAGACAAAAAAAACCCCAAATCCCTCGCTATCTCTCCCATTAGCCTTTTTTTTAATAGGAGCAAAAATTCACTCGAATACTCAATGAGTAAGAACTCTTTATTATTCGAGTGTCCTTGAAACGAACTCTCCATGAATTATCCCCATCCTCTTGCAATACATTGATAAAGTTATTCTCTTTTGCTTTTGGGAGTAATTAATGAAAGAGAACATTCTCAACATTAATTGAAATTATTATGCCACTAAAAGAAATACGTAAACTTCTTCCATGGATTTTAAAAATCAATTATAATGTACAAACAAATATAATCTGCATTCACTATAACTTTCTTTAAGCAGCGGATTCAAATTTTGAGGATTATGATTTATTTAGTGATTGTATTAGAAGAGATACCCCTCACTGTGTAGCCTTCAACGAGCTAAAAATAAAAAAGGGAAAAGGAAATCAATTATGCAACTTGTCAGCCAACTTTCTAGTCAGCTTTTATTTTGCAAATATACATTTATTTGGTTGCCCTAGGAATAGTATAGTGATCATAATCTCCTTAACCAATCCGATAATCTCGGATTCATTCTTTTTTTTTTTTTTTTTTTTTTTTTTTTTTTTTTAAAAGGAATGGGACCAAGGCTAAATTGAGCCTGACAACTAAGATTCATGGCCTTCTTCAGTCAAGTTTTGGGTCAAGTAAAATGAACAGGCCCGTGTTTTGTTAATTTGGGCTAGATATTCTGGGCTAGGTGGGCTACTCAGCCCATGCAAAAATCAATACTTTAAATATTAAAAAGTAAATAATAATTCTAAAATATTTCTAGATATATAATTTATTGATCTCATGTGTGGGGAAAAAAAAAAAAAAAGCAAACCACTCCTAGGTACTATCAGGTGTCATATGAATCAATCTCTCTTCTTTTGAACCGGACGATTATCCTCGTGGAATGGATGGTGGGAACTGTCAGGTACAGCAATGGTAATAGCGGCTTCTCTCTCTCTCCTTTTCAATCTCTGGGCGATTTTTTCCAAGGGATGCTCTGCTCATTCTCTCTATTTCTCCTTTACAGACTTGCACTGTGAGGGTTATGCCGGTGTCAAGCAGCCAGGAGACAAGCAAGTTCCCGGCTTACGATTTCAATTTCTCTTTCCTTCGAGATGAATGTGATATAGGATAAATTTTAAAAAATTATTAGATTATACGATGTGAATTTAAGAAAGGAAAATGACTTTATTAATTTGGTTTTAATTAATTTCTAAATTTCTCTATTTTTTTAATTTTATTAATTTTTAATTATTTTTAGTTTTCATATTATCTTGGTTTCCTAATTCTTCTAGTTTTTATATTTTTCTAATTTTATAGATTTTATAATTTCCTAATTTATGAGATTTGTATTTCCTATAAATATTTATAATATTTCATTATTTTAGCATACTTCAATAATAATTTTTTTTAGAGTAATTTTTTTTTTAGAGTTTTAAGGTTTTCTCTTTTACAAATCCTATTGTCTACCTTCTATCTCTTACGTGTTAGGTGGTGTCAGAGTCAAGATTTTTCCTTGCAATAGCCAACCAGGATGGTAAAGATAGTACTCTTACTGACGTGTTCAGGGAGTTACAAACTATGACGACTGCAATTTAAATTTTGTCTATTCGAATGGAGCAGAGAGAAACAGAATCACAGACATTGTGAGCAAATCAGGGCAATCTAAGAGGTGAAGGTGGCGTCAGGAAAATCACTGAGGAACCTCACTTCAATCTTATATTTTCACAATAATCTCGTAGGGTTCAAATCAACGAGGTTGATTTTTCAGATGAGGAGATTGTTGAGTTTTTAGATCATAACCCTAACCCTAGGTAATCCGTCGATATCGACAAGTTTCAGTTAAAAGTGGATGTCCCTTCCTTCAACGAAAATTTAAATATTGAAAATTTTCTGGATTGGGTAGTGGAAGTTGAGAGATTTTTTCGATTTTGTAGAGATTCAAGAGGAAAAACAAGTCAAATTGGTGGCGTATCGATTAAAAGGTGCAGCTTCATCATGGTGGGAACAAATTCAAGTCTAATGAAAACGTTTGGGAAAACAGCTAATAAGGTTTTGGCCAAAGATAAAGAAGATGTTGATGGTCAGATTTCTTCCTCCAGATTATGATCAATTTTTGTTCCATCAATACCAGACATTGGTGTAGGGGCAAAAATCTATGACTGAATATATTGCAGATTTTTTACAACTATCGACATGAAATAATCTAAAAGAGACTGAAAGTCAACAGGTAGCAAGATATATTCATGGATTGAAACCTACAATTTGTAATAAAATTGGCTATCAAATCATTCTAACCTTCAGCAAAGTCCAGAGTATGACTCAAAGAGCAGAGTCAATGGAGTTTAGAGAATATTAAGGAAATGAAGGTACCCGTAATCTCTTAGGCGAGGCATCTAGGGCAACTCCGAGAGTCAGTACATGGTCCAGTTCTGAATCTGTGAAGAAAGATATGATAGAGAAGGAACATACGAAGAACCAGCCAACAACAACCCTTACTCGAAGCCAACGTGAAATAAGTGTTACAGGTGCGGGCAAGTTGGACACAAGTTTAACAATTGCCCTCAGCATTGTCAAATTTATCTGGCTGACTATGGTAGGGAGGATGATGAAAGGTCTGCCGATGAAGAAGAAGGGATCTGTAAGCCAGATGGAGAAGATGAAGTGTGTAGATTCTGATGGTTAGAAAGGTACTGTTGATCTCTAAGCGAGATGATACATAACGGAATGAGCTCTTTCAAATCAGTAACGGTAGTCTTGTTATATGTGTAGATTCAAACTCATTGCGTGGTACGGAGGACATTGGCTCATCAAAACCATTACAGTTTGCAAATGTCGTTATTTTATTTGAGGCTGAGACACAGAAGAAAGTGGTAGTGCTTGACACAGGTTAGATAAAAACATGCTTTTTGAAAAATCTGGAAGATCCGTCATATAAAATTCTGGTGTTATTATCTCATAACTATTTTATATTCACCCCCTTAATACCAAGTGTTACATGTGGTACAGTGGAAGTACGCAGTATCGTAGAATCAGTTCACAACATAGTTAGAAAGAAGGTAGATATTTCTTATTCAAAAGTTAAATGTTTCAAAATTGATTCAGCAAATAGTAAAGTTTACGGTCACTCCAATTCAGACAAGCATGTGAGTGAGGTAGAAGAATTTGAGGTTGATTATGATTACCTAGTTATAACAATTCGAGCAGTTACTTTGATATCTGTTGTGTTCAACGTATGTTTTTGGACAAGAAAATCAAATGAGAGAGTTGAGAATATGGTTACAAGTCATCGGAAGTGTCACTCGAGGGCGAGTTCTTTTCAGGAAGGAGAACTAATGTGGGATATATTTTAAATAATTATGAGGTTATGAGAAATCAATCCAAGAAAGGAAAATGGCTCCATTAATTTAGTTTTAATTAGTTTTCAAATTTTTCTATTTTCTTAATTTTACTAGTTTTTAAATTTCTTTAATTTTTATATTACCTTAGTTTTCTAATTTTTCTAATTTTCATATTTTTTTTAGTTTCCTAGTTTTTATAGTTTCCTATTTTATGGTGTTTACATTCCCTATAAACACTTGTAGTATTTTATTATTTTGGCATACATCAATAATCATTTTTTTAGAGTAATATTTCTCTTTTGAGAATTTTATGGTTTTCTCTTTTACAAACCCTAGTGTCTTCCTTATATCTCTCCCGTTTTAGAATGCTGGGAGCATTTCTAGGTGAAACCGTGGCCCAGATGGATAACAACAGAAATTGGTGGACATGTAAGAAAAGACTTGCCTTTTTTTTTTCATTTTAGCAAAATGTTGTTTCTGTTAAATGATAATTTGTAATTGATTAGCTGAAATATTAACTGTCTATATGTTTTCCTAAATTTGTTAAAGTTTATTTAGGTTCTTTAAGTATTATTTTTCTAAGAAAACTTTTATTCTGCATTTTTTTATAAATTGATGTTTGCATATGTATTGATATATGAAAAAAATTAATAAAAAAATAAAAGCAGAAGTTTTGAATCTTCTAAAAAAAATTTCTCATTTTTCTCTAACTCCAACAGTTTCTCTTAGTTGAAGATTTTCTTTGTTGAAGCAAATTGAGTTAGAAGATCTTAAAATAGAGAAGGCCATCGTGTCTGGGAAGGAGACAGAGGAGGTGGAGAAAGAAGTGGAGTCTGTGGGTGTGTCTGTCTAGATTGAAGATTTTTAGAGAAAATCTTGCTCTTGGTAGAGCTTTTTAAAATAGAATTTTTATTACTATTTTTATTTAATAAATTTTCTTTTTATTGCTCTATTTAACATAGTTTTTCTCTACAAAAGATGTTTCTATATTTTTATATGTTATACTATTTTTATCCTTTTGGCACCCTTGTGAGCACCACATGGACATTACATGGTGAGTTTGAAGGTTGATTTCATCATAGAACTAAGTTGAAACTTTTGTTGAACATTTAGGACCCAATTGAAAATATTATTTTATTTAGGACTAAATTAGAAGAATAACTAAAGGTTTAGGATCACATATGTGATTATGCCTTGGAGGAAAGAGGAATCTAGACCACATGAAAAAAAAGGAATTTACTTACTTTAAAACAAGCCATTTAAAAGACTTCGGAGAAAAAAAAATGTCTTCCCTATTAATTGGAAGAATCATTCCACAGATCTACTTTGTTGCTGGCCATCTTGAACATCTGTTAGACACTTTGTTAATGGGATTTCCTTCAGTATGGGCAAACTTTTTATACCCTTTGATCACCACCCTGGTCAAGACCAAAGTAGTTGGTCTTAAGTTCTTCTGCATCTGATCACTTATCTTGGGAGACAATCCTTATCACTGTCATTTTCCACATAATGAGTGTTAAAATAGACCCAAATGAGACTCATTAATTGATCTAGTCAACCATTATGACTGATTTAATCAATCATTATGATTGATTTAATCAACAATTAACCATTCAATCATAATGATCGATTAAGTCAATTATTATGATTTGATCAATTATATATTTTTTGTTGATTTAGTCAATCATTAAGATTAATTTAGTTAACCATTTTATATTTAGTTGTTTTAGTTCTTAATTTATTCAATCATTATATATTTAGAAAATTAACTTTATTTCAATTATTTTCCTTTTCACTAGTTTTATTTAAATCTCTTTCCCTTCTCTACTAGCTAGTTCTTATATAAATAGAACCCATCTCTACACTTTCTAATCAAGCATGGAGAGACAATCTTCTCTTTTACAATTAACTTTCTTTCTTCTCAAAGGATAATCCTTCCTCATGTAATTCTCTTTAGCACACAGCACAAAGAAGATTCTTTTATTCATTTTCTTCTTCTTCTTCTTTGACTTCTTGATATTATATTCTTAATTTTATCTTGGTATAGTTTTCCTATGTAAGATTAGTTCTAGATTACATATCTAGAAACACACGAGAAGTTTAATATTGAGATTAAAATTTTTCAATATGGTATTAGAGCAAATTTTGATTTGTTCCTCTATGAGATTAGATGATCATCTTTTTCAAATTAATTCTTTTCATTCATAATCATTCTCTTACATTCTTCTTACCTCAAATTATTTTCAAGGATATTCTTAAATTCAAGAAATCTCTTAGGTCACATTACAAAGGACTCTCTTGAGGAGTCGGACCCAAATGAAAAATGAGGGATGACCAATGTTCATCCTACTTACAAGTTCTATGGATCAAAATCATAGAGCTATGGTTATTTGCTCTCCAAACTCTGAAGTCCTGTGGGATAAAATGTATAATCTTTATGGGCAAGAGTTAAATTTAGGAAGAGTTTTCGAGATAAAAAGACAAATTGCCAATATCAAGAAGGATGAGAAGGCTCTCTCCCAACTATTTGGCAAATATGATGACATTTGGAACAAGTTCAAGATTTTGAGGCCAATTACAACTGATCTCAAAATTTTACAGAAAAGAGAGAATGAAGACAAATCCTTTGGATTTCGAATCTCTCTTGAAGAGCAATTCACACATGTTTACCAAGAAATCCTTCGAATGAAGGATTTTCCTTCCTACCAAGAAGTGAGATCCATGATTCAACAAGTAGAAGCAAGTATAAAACTTGAGAATGCTTCTCAATCCAAAGTAAAAGGGCATGGTTTCAATTCGACCATAGAAGGGCAAGTGGCCAACAAGGTGTGACACGTGGCAAAAAAGGTATGTGCTCACTGTAAAAAGCCAAATCATTCACAAGAAAGATGATGGTTTCTTTATCCTCACATAAGACCTAAGCACCTGAAGAGAAAAGGCCAAATCTTCTCAAATGTGGATTAAAATGCAACACTTGAGTCAACCATTCAGAGCATTGTATCAAAAATGCTGCTCAAGCAAGCGACGACCAATCCAGATATTTGCTTAAACTCAACTTTGAATTTTCAAAATTGGTTAGTAAATTCTGGTTGTGACTATTATATGGTTAGGGACAAAAAATAAAAAAAAATAAAAAACTAAAACCTCTTTCAAATCATAAGACAGTCAAGGTTGTTAATGAGTATAATTTAAATGTAAGAGAACTCGAGAAAGTTAATTTTTTTTAAAAAAATCTCTAATGCTATATATGTTCCCGAATTTTCCTTTAATCTTATATCTATTAGCCAAATTATTAGAGACCAAAATTATAAAGTTACATTTAATCCTAACACTATTATTCTTCAGAATCTCAAAACAAACCAAGTGATTGGTAGGGATTCAAAAGAAGCGACCTATATTTTTTAAATCAAGATAACCATGCACACATAGCATATCAAGAAGGGAGTTATATTTTGTGGCATGCTAGATTAGGTCATCCCAGTAAACAAGTTTTGAAATGCCTATTTCCAACAAAATATTGTGAAGATTGTCATTGTGAAGCTTAAATTTTTGGAAAAAAAACTCGAATGTATTATCTGATTTCAGAAACAACTTATAAAAATGCTTTTAATTTTATACATTCTGACATTTGGAATCTCCTATAGTATCTAGACAAAATTTTAAATATTTCATATCTTTTATTGATCACAAAACTAAATACACATGGGTATATATGTTCACTTTAAAAGCACAAGCATTTGAAACATTTAAAATCTTTTACAATTACGTCACTAAACAATAAAACGTAAATATAAAAATGTTTAAGAAAGACAATAGGGAGATTACATGAATCATGCATTCACAAATTTTCTAGATGAAAAGGAAATAATCCACCAAATTTCATGTCCATACATCGCCGAGCAAAATGGAATAGTCAAAAGAAAAAATCGATATTTACTTAAGATAGCAAAAACAATCATGTTCTAGCTAACATACCTAAAATACTTTGGAGTGATATTGTTAGTACTACCACTCACCTAATTAATCGCTTATCTACTGAGATACTCTAAGAAAAATCTCCTTTGGAAATTCTCACTAAGACCAAACCAAATATTACTTACTTAAAGTGTTTGGATGCATATGCTATGTATATATGTCAGAACAATTTAGAAATAAATTGGATAAAAAAGGGAGATAGTGTATTTTCATAGGATATGGGTCATTTCAAAAGTGATATGATTTTATGACTAACAAAATATACACATCAAAAGTATGATATTTGTAAAAAAATGAGTTTTATTTTGCGGATACAAGTGAAAAGAGAATACCAAAAAAGAAAGATCTGTAAGTATTTTTTTTAACTTCAAAAGAAATTAGCAATCCTTCTTGCCAATCAAACCCAAAGGAGAATTCAGAGCAAGATCAAAAAAGAAGATTATTAGAAAATTCTGAACAAAGGGAAGATAGAAAATCTCCCAAAATAAAAGAAAGTAAGAAACAAGGGGGAGACCAAATCCAAGAAGACTCACTTCCTCCAGAAGCAAATGAGGAGTCTAATGACTTGCCATCATCTCCACCACCACTCAGAAGTTTAACAAGGCTGAGGTTCCCTCCATCAAGATGAGAACACTACATCTCTAAGGTCATATCTTATCCAATTGCTGACTATTATACTAATACTAATGTTTCCTCAAGTCATCAAGTATTTTCGAGTGGCATTGATCAAGTATAGGAGTCTAGAAATTTTAATGAGACCAATGATCACCCAGAATGGAGAAAAGTAATGAAAGAAGAGCTAGATGCTCTCTTAAAGAATAAGACTTGGGAAATAATGACTCTCCTGAAAGGAAAGAAAGCTGTTAGATGTAAATAGGTCTATAAGAATAAGCATAAAAGTGATGGTTCAATTGATCGCTATAAGGCTAGACTTGTAGCCAAAGGGTTTATCCAGACCTATGGAGTAGATTTTATGGAGACCTTTGCACCCATAACAAAGATGAATACTATAAGGGTCCTCTTGTCTCTTACCACCAACAAGAGCTGGCCAATGTATCAGATAGATGTAAAGAATGTTTTTTTACAAGGGGAGCTAGAAGAAAAGGTTTGCATGCATCTACCTCAAGGGCTCAACCAAAGTCATGAAGGAAAAATATGCAGATTAAAGAAAGCCATCAATGGTCTTAAATAATCTCCTTGGGCCTGGTATGCAAAACTAAATTCTGCACTTCTTAGTAATAATTTTAAAAAATGCAATAGTGATTCCTTCTTATTTAGTAAACTTGATAATAAAAGAATCATTATTATACTCATATACATTGATGATATCATTATTACTAGAAGTGATATGAGTCATATTGATTAAGTTAGAAATTTCTTAAATCTAACTTTAAAGTTAAAGATTTAGGGCTATTAAAGTATTTTCTTCGAATAAAACTTGTCTACTCTTACAAGGGGCTTGTTTTATTCCAAAAAAGTACACTCTTGATCTTTTGCATGAAACAAGTAAATTAGGAGCAAAACCAGTCATTAGCCCTATCTCAACCTCTAATGAAGTGAAAGATGTTGATCAACTTTTCATAAATATACAGAGGTATCAGAGACTCGTTGGAAAGCTCATTTCCTGACTATCACCAGACATGACATTGCGTATGCTGTGAGTCAAATCAGTTAGTACATGCACGCTCCTAAAGTATACCATTCGAAGTCGGCTGAAAGGATTTTTAGATATTTTAAAGGGTCTCCTGAGAGAGGAACATGCATAAAAAACAATCAAAATTCAGAAAATTGTAGGTTATTGTTATGCGGATTAGGCCGAAGATTCAATGGACAAAAGATCCACCATGGGTTATTGCATGTTTGTTGGTGGGAATCTCGTGTCCAGGAAGAACAAAAAAACAATCCATAGTTTCATGATCAAGTGTGAAAGTTGAGTACAGAGCGATGACAGTAGCAACGAGTGAAATCATTTGGCTAAAGGCTTTAGTTGAAGAATTGGGATTTCCAGTCACTTCCCCTATCAAACTCTTCTATGACAATTAGTCTACTATTTACATTACTTCTAATCTTATCTTTCATGAGAGAACAAAATATATTGAAGTTTATTGTTACTTCGTGCGCCAGAAGATTGAAGACAAGACCATAATCACTCATTACGTGAAGAGTAATGAGCAGTTTGCTAATATTTTTATCAAAAGAACTGTGGCAAGTCACATGCAAAACATTCTCAGCAAGTTAAACTACATAAATATCTACTTGCCAAACTTGTGGTAAAGTATTAAAATAGACCCATATAAGGTTCATTGATTGATCTAGTCAACCATTATGATTGATTTAATCAATCATTGTGATTGATCTAATCAACCATCAACAATAATGATTAATTTAATCAATTATTATATTTGATTTGATCATTATGATTGATTTGGTCAATTATATATTTTTTGTTGATTTAGTCAATACTTAAGATTGATTTAATCAACCATTATATATTTGGTTGATTTAGTTAATGATTAATTTATTTAATCATTATATATTTAGAAAATTAAACCTATTTCAATTATTTTCCTTTTTACTAATTTTATTCAAATTTCTTTCCATTTCTCTATTAGCTAACTTTTGTATAAATAGGACTCATCTCCATACTTTGTAATCAAGTAAGAAGAGATAATTTTCTCTCTTGCAATTAGCTTTCTTTCTTCTCAAGAAATAATTCTCCCTCTTGTAATTATTTTTGGTAATCAATATACAGAAAACTTTTTTCTTCATTTTCTTCTTCTTCTTCTTCTCCTTCTTCTTCTTCTTCGAGTTCTTGACATCATATTCTTAATTTTATTTTGGTATAATTCTCCTACGTAAGATAAGTTCTAACTTGCATGTCTAGATATACACGAGGAGTCTAATACCGAGATTAAAATTTTCCAACAATGGGTAATTAGTTTTCAAATTTTAAAGGTTTCTGCAAATATATCTCCTTGGTCATAAGCGCTTGATGTACAAATAGGCCGTGCAAGCATTCCATCAAACCTCTATCTTATGCCTTGAAAACACATGAAATTCCCATCCACATTCAATAAGCTGTTCATCTCAGATCCCTCAGAGCGGATCTAGTTAAGGTATTTTCTAAAATGATATGATTTTACCCACTGTTTATCATTGTCCAAATGATTTATTAGAATAGAGAAGACTTTAGGGACTTAAACATCGTTGTATTGCAGATCAACCATTAATTTATTCTTTACTTGAAAAGAGTCATAATCCTCCTACCCTCCATCTTCCAGTCTTCACCTCAATATCCTATCTTTTTTCTTCTTTGATACCTTATGGTATCTGCACAATTGTTTTTCCTCCTACAAATCCCTTATTATTTGCTCTCTTCCCTGTTGCGACTATAATAATTTTTTTTTAATCTCTGAATGTCACTGCACCACCTCTCTTTATTTTTGTCAACTACAATCGCAATCCCCCACCCTTGAAAGAAGCAAAATGTCTATTTCCTGATTTGTTCTGTATTTTATCACCCTTTCCTCACTATGCTCCATAGTATCAAAGTTGGCCCCTTAACTATTCAAAGAGTCTACATTAAAATTTACAACCATGTCTTTTAAAACCAATTGATATAAGGGAACTAGAAGACCAACCTTAGATGAATTCTTCAAATAGGAACTTAAATCACACTATTGCAATGAAGCCCCTAATGTAGTCTGCGACCACTACTTAAAGCCTATGTCTATGGGTCAGCCTTGTATACAATATCCATAAAACCACGCTATGATTTACATGTTTTTGGTGCAATTTATGAGGACAATCAGGCTCCCCAAGCATCAAGACAAAACTTCAATTGGTGGGGCATTATAAGCTTGAGAATTGTTACTCGATTTTAATACTATCAAAAAAGTTGACTTTCTTCTGCAACCAGCCTCTAATGCATACATTTGGCCACTCAGTATAGTGCAGAGAATCATCTTCCCCATGTAAAGGTTATGTTTTGGAGGTCGATATTAGTAATCAAAAAGAGATGGAATGTGGACAACCTTAAAGTAATATGTGCACTGTGTAATAAACTTTTATTATAGTTAAGGATATTCTAATCTTTTCATCTCTTTTGCAGGATTTTACGTCTTATTTAAAAAAGTTTGGTAGTAACATCATCTTTTCGAATGGCCTATTAGATCCTTGGAGTGATGGTAGGTGATGGTGCTCTCAGCTTATGTAATAAAGTGTTGTTGCAGTATTTTTGTTACCTGAGGCCTCATGAATGTTACTAAAATCTGTTGCAGTGTTCTTCAAAATGTGTTGGATGCAATTGTTGCTCTAGTTACAGATCTAGGTAATGTTATACCTCAATATTACCCCTCTAGACTTGTGCTAAAGCTAGTGTTCATCCAATTGATCCCAATTTTGAGATGGCTTATCTTTGGAACTCTTTTCAGTCTTAGTATTCAGCTTCATAGACTTTGAGGTCCTTTTAGTTGTCACCTTTAGCATTATGTTTATATGATTTTGGTATGTTGAATTAGAGAATGATCCTAAATAAACCTTAGAGTGGTCTCTTTTGGCACCATGTTTGTTTGCGTTAGGCAAGTTGACATTTTACGTCCAAGAACAAATCATCAAACCTTCCCCCAACTAACCTTATAGGATGAAATGGGAATAGGATGATACAAACTACAGAATGGGTAGGATTCAGGATCATTTAAAGTCAATAATCATCACCTTACCTTCACAGAAGTGTTAAAGCATCAACCTTACCCAAAAAAAGTGTTGAAACTTATGGTTTAGCAGCTACTTTCAGGTCTTTCGGCTATTATTAGACCAAAATGAGATTCATTGATTGATCTAGTCAACCATTATGATTGATTTAATCAATCATTATGATTGATCTAATCAACCATCAACATTTCAACCATAATAATTGATTTAATCAATTATTATGATTGATTTAACAATTACAATTGATTTGATCAATTATATATATTTGGTTGATTTAATCAATTATTAATATTGATTTAGTCAATTATTATATATTTAATTGATTTAATTAAATATTAGTTTAGTCAATTATTATATATTGAGAAAATTAACTTTATTTTTAATTATTTTCATTTTCACCAATTTTATTCAAATTTCTTTCATTTTCTCCACTAGTTAGCTCTCGTATAAATAGAATTCTTCTCCATACTTTGTAATCAAGCAAGGAGAGACAATCTTCTCTCTTGCAATTAGCTTTCTTTCTCCTCTATCTTGTAATTATCTTTAACAATCAACACAAAGAAAATTCTTCTCTTCATTTTCTTCATTGAATTTTTATCTTAGTATAATTCTCCTACATAATATTGGTTCTAGATTGCATGTCTATAAACATGCGAAAAGTCTAATACCAAAATTAAAATTTTTCAACATGGTATCAGACCAAATTTCGATTCCTTCCTCTTCGAGGTTAGGTGATTCCTGTCTCAAATCAATTCTTTTCATTTACAACTATTTTCTTTTATTCTTCTTACATCTTCAAATTATTTCCAATGGGTTGTTCACGTTAAGAGATCCTTAAACTCAAGAAATCTCTTGGGTCACATTACAAACGATCCTCTTAAGGAGTCGAACCCAACATTTGAAGAATGGAAAATGAGCGATGACTAAGTTTTCATCCTACTCACAGGTTCTATGGATCAAACTCATAGAACTATGGTCATTTGCTTTCCAAACTCAAAAGTCCTATGGGATCAAATGTATAATCTTTATGGACAAGAATTAGGAAGAGATTTTGAGATAAAGAGGTAAATCGCTAATATGAAAAAAAGAAAAAAAGACTCTCTTCTAACTATTCGGCGAATATGAAGGCCTTTGGAATGAGATCAAAACTTTGAGACCGATTACAATTGATCTCAAAATTTTACAAAAAATAAGAGGATGAGGACAAATCCTTTGAGCTTCTCAATTCCCTTGAAGAACAATTCGCACATGTTCGTCAGGAAATCCTTTGAATGAAGGATTTTTCTTCCTACTAAGAAGTAAAAGCCATGATCCAATGAGCAAAAGCAAATATGAAATTTGAGGATGCTCCTCAATCCAAAGTAGAAGGGCATGGTTTCAACTTGACCATAGAAAGGCAAGTGGCTAACAAGGTACAAATGTGGCCAAAAAGATATATGCTCATTGCAAAAAGCCAAATCATTCGCAAGAAAGATGTTGGTTTCTTCATCCTCACCTAAGACCTGAACACATGAAGAGAAAAGGCCAAATATCCTCAAATACGGCCCAAAATGTATCACTTGAGTTAACTATCGAAAGTATCAAGGATGCTTCTCAAGCAAGGAACAACTAATCTAGGTATTTGCTTAAACTCAACTTTGAATTTCCAAGATTGGTAGGTAGATTCGGGTTGCGATCATTATATAGTTAGAGATAAGAATAAATTTAAAAAACTGAAATCTCTTCCAAATCATAAAACAATCAAAATTGCTAATGGGCATAATTTAAATGTAAGAAAATTCAAGAAAATTAATTTTTTGGGAAAAAAAAATCTAATACTTTATATGTTCGTGAATTTTCCTCTAATCTTATGTCTATTAACCAAATTACTAGAGACCAAATTGCAAAGTTACATTTAATTCTGACATTATTGTTTTTTAGGATCTCAAAATAAACCAAGTGATTGGTAGGGAATTCAGAAGAAACAACATATATTTTTTGAGTCAAGATAACCATGTATACACGGCACATCAAGGAGAAAGTTATATTTTATGACATGCTAGATTAGGTAACCCTAGTAAGCAAGTTTTGAAATGCCTATTTCCAACAAAAAATTGTGAAGATAGACATTGCGAAATTTATATTTTTGGAAAAAAATACTTGAATGCATTATCCGATTTCAGAAATAACTTATAAAAATACTTTTAATCTTATACATTATGATATTTGGATATCTCCTATAATATCTAGATGAGATTTTAAATATTTCATATCCTTTATTGATCACAAGACTAGATATACATGGGTATATATGCTCACTTCAAAAGCCTAAGCATTTGAAACATTTAAAAACTTTTACCATTTTGTCACTAAGCAATACAACACAAATATAAAAATGCTTAGGACAAACAATAGAAGGGAATACATAAATCATCCAATTATAAATTTTCTAAAAGAAAAGGGAATAATCCATCAAATTTTATGTCCATATACCACCCAACAAAATAGAGTAGATGAAAGAAAAAATCGACGTTTACTTAAAATAGCAAGAGCAATCATAGTTTATGCTAATATGTCTAAAATATTTTGGAGCAATACTGTTAGTACCGCAGTTCACTTAATTAGTTGCTTACCCACTATGATAATTTAAGAAAAATTTCTCTTAGAAATTCTCACAAACACCAAACCAAACATTACTCACTTAAAAGTGTTTGGATGCATATGTTATGTATATATATCAGAACAATTTAAAAATAAGTTAGATAGAAAAAGGAGACGGTGTGTTTTTATAGGATATGAGTCATTTCAAAAGGGTTATATATGCTATGATCTTATGACTAACAAAATATACACATCGAAAGATATGATATTTGTAAAAAATGAGTTTTATTTTGTAGATACAAGTGAAGAGATAACACCAGAAAAGGAAGATCTGTGTGTTTTCTTATTAACTCCTAAAGAAGTTAGCAACCCTTCTCGCTAAGCTAACAAAGACGAGAATTCAGAGTAAGAGCAAAAAAGAGGATTACTAGAAAATTTTAAGCAAAGGGAAGATAGAAACTTCCCCAAAACTAAAGGAAGTAAGGAGTAAGGGGGAGACCAAACCCAAGAAGACTCACTTCCTTCAGAAACAAATGCGGAGTCTAATGATTTGCTATCATCTCCACCACCACTCAGAAGCTCAACAAGGCTGAGGTTCCCTCCATCAAGATGGGAACACTACATCTCTAAGTCACATCTTATCCCATTGATGACTATTATACTACTACTAATGTTTCCTCAAGTCACCAAGTATGCTTGAGTGGCATTAATCAAGTACAGAAGCCTAAAAGTTTTAATGATGCCAATGATCACCCAGAATGGAAGAAAACAATGAAAGATGAGTTAGATGCTCTCACAAAGAATAAGACTTGGAAAATAATGATTCTCCAAAGACAAGAAAGTAATTGGATACAAATGGGTCTACAAGATCAAGCATAAAAGTGACGGTTCAATTGATTGCTACAAGGCTAGACTTGCAGTTAAGGAGTTTACCCAGACCTATAGAGTGGACTATATGGAGACATTTGTACCCGTAGTGAAGATGAACACTATAAGGGTCCTCTTGTCTCTTACCACCAACTAGAATTGGCCAATGTACCAGATGGACGTAAAGAATGCTTTCTTGCTAGGAAAGCTAGAAAATGAGGTTTTTATGCATCTACTTTAACGGTTTAACTAGGGTCACGAAGGACAAGTGTGCAGATTGAAGAAAGCCATCTATGGTCTCAAACAATCTCTTTGGGCCTGGCATGCAAAACTAAGCTATATATTTCTTTGTAACAATTTTAAAAAATGCAATAGTGATTCCTCTCTTTTTACTAAATTTGATAATGAAAGAATCACTATTGTTTTCATATACGTTGATAATATTATTGTTATCGGGAGTGATATAATTCATATTGATCAAGTTAGAAATTTTTTTAAACCTAGTTTTGAAGTTAAAGATTTAGGCTTATTTAAATATTTTCTAGGAATAGAACTTACCTACTCTCACAAGATGCCTGTCCTATCCCAAAGAAGTACACTCTTGATTTTTTGTAGGAAACAGGTAAATTGGGAGCAAAACTAGCTATTAGCCCTATCTCAACATTTGATGAAGGGAATGATGTTGGTCAATTATTCACAGATATACAAAAGTACCAGATACTCATGGGGAAGCTCATTTTCCTGACTATCACCAGATTTGACATTACATATGCCATGAGTTAAATCAGTCATATATGCACGCTCCTAAAGTGTGCCATTGGAAGGTTGCTGAAATGATTCTTAGGTATCTTAAAGGGTCTCATGGGAGAGGAATTTGCATGAAGAACAATCAAAGTTCAGAAATTGTGGGCTATTGTGATGTGGATAGGCTGGAGATTCAACAGATAGAAGATTCACCATAGGCTATTGTATGTTTGTTGGTAGGAATCTCGTGTCTTGGAAGAGCAAGAAACAATCCGTAGTTTCGAGATCAAGTGTGGAAATTGAATATAGAGCCATGACAGCAATAACCAGTGAAATCATTTGGCTAAAGGCTCTAGTTGAATAATTAGAATTTCCAATCACTTCTCCAACTTTTCTATGACAATCAGTTTGCCATTTACATTGTTTCTAATTCTGTCTTCCATGAAAGAACAAAACATATTGTAGTTGCTTGTCACTTCGTGTGCCAAAAGGTTGAAGACAAGACCATTGTCACTCCTCCCATGAAGAGTAGTGAGCAAGTTGCTAATATTTTTACCAAGAGAATTACGACAAGTCACATGCAAAACATTCTCAACAAGTTAGACTCCATAGATATCTACTCGCTAAACGTGAGGAGAGTGTTAAAATAGACCAAATGAGGCTCATTGATTGATCTAGTCAACCATTATGATTGATCTAATCAATCATTATGATTGATTTAATCAACCATTAACTATTAAACCATAATAATTAATTTAGTTAATTATTATGATTGATTTAACTATTACAATTAATTTGGTCAATTATATATATTTAATTGATTTAATTAATTATTAATATTGATCTAGTCAATCATTATATATTTAATTGATTTAATTAATGATTGATTTATTCAATCATTATGTATTTAAAAAATTAACTTTATTTTTGATTATTTTCCTTTTCACTAATTTTATTCAAATTTCTTTCCCTTTTTCCACTAGTTAACTCTTATATAAATAGGACCATTCTCCACACTTTGTAATCAAGTAAGAAGAAATAATCTTATCTCTTGCAATTAGTTTTCTTTCTCTTCCCTCTTATAATTTTCTTTAACAATCAATAAAAAAAGTTCTTTTATTCATTTTTTTCTTCTTTTTTTTTTGAATTTTATCTTGATATAATTCTCTTATATAACATTGGTTCTAGACTACATATTTAGAAATATATGAGGAGTCTAATACTAAGATTAAAATTTTTCAACATTGTTTCCTAGTTGAAGTCTATATTACGTAGAAAACCGTTGAAGTTACAAAGTTGCATATGTATGCATGACTCAAGTTTATTTCGTAACATTTTGGCTTCCAAGTTCTAACAACTGACAGCTTCCAAATTTTATCAGGTGCGCATCACATAGATTTGCATGCTGCGACTAGTAATGATCCTGATGGGTTGGTAGAACGGAGGCCATTGGAAATCAAACTGATCGAAGGCTGGATCAAGAAGCACTATGAGGAAAAAACTGCAGTCTACAGCTTGTAGATCTGAAGAGAGCTTTATTTCCATAACATTGACTGGTCATGTTCATAATGGGCGACTATGATTGGGTACTTAGGTTCAGTCTATTCACCTCTGGAATACTTTGATTACAGAGAGATGATGCGGGTATAGTTTATAAATCTAAAATGCAAATCTCTCTCTCTCTCTCTCTTTGCTCTTGTATGCAAATACAGACACGTTGGTTCTAATTTCTAAAATTATACTCCCGTATAAATTTTTCAAAATAAGAGAGAGAGAGAGGGAGAGAAGTAATTGTTTAGAGTTCAACGATAAAAAAGCTAAGAATAAGATTAGAAGTTGTTTATTCAAAACTGCTGAGGACTGTTTCCGTAATTTGTTACATAAAACTAAAGTATGTTAGGACATTCCTATTTTGAGGAACACCCTTCTCGCAACAAATGTGCTAAATTTGATGCTACTACATTTAGCCAATGCACTAAATGTTATATATAGACAAAAACCCCAAATCACCTAAAAACCCAAGTCCGAAAAAATGGCCAACATGCAATTACTTGCATTTTTCTGCATTTTGGGATTGACCCAAGTCCAATTTTCTCTATCCCATTGGACCCCAAAAGACTTCCTTGTTCCTCACAATGAAGCTCGCAGGGAGGTCCATGTTCCACGTGTTGTTTGGAACCGAACAGTTGAGGCATTTGCTAAGGACTATGCCAAGGTCAGGTCCCAAGATTGCGAGCTTATTCACTCCCACGGACCCTATGGCGAGAACATCTACTGGGGCTATGGTGAAGGGTATGAGGAGCCAGCATCCGCGGTGAAGATGTGGGTTGATGAGAAAGAAGATTATGATTATTTTACCAACTCTTGTGCAGAAGGGAAAATGTGTGGGCATTATACACAGGTTGTATGGCATGACACAACTAGCATTGGATGTGCGATGGAAAGGTGTCTTTCTCGAGATGCCGTGTTTATTACATGCAACTATTATCCTCCTGGTAATTACATTGGAAAAAGACCTTATTTGAAAGACTAGGTTCATCTGCATTGAACCTCGGATGTCTTTTTATAACATTAGGCTCAAATTCTGAAATCTCAAGAAGATGATTCTTTGTGACGATTTTGACTGCAATACCTTGGACCTTACAATGATTTGAACGTTGGGAATACATTTGATCATGTGAAATATTGCGAGAATGTTGTGGGCATAGCGTATGAAATGTGAGAATAATATCTTATGGACACATATTTTTCTATAATTTCCTCCCGAGACAATGAAAAAGATTGAAATTCTACCAAAGACCTCTTGACCGGAAGAGACATTCCTCCCCATAACTTGGCTGGGGTTTAATTTTCCCACCCCAGAATATTTATTAAGCCACAAGCAAATATATATAAAAAAAAATCTGGGGACAGCCTCGTGGTAGCTCTTGTTCTAATGTCTTTCCTCAATGTCTCGTATTCGAATCTTTCATAGATGCATATAATTATCGCGCGGAAGTAGATTTAAATATATATATATATATTTTAAATTAGAGGGAACATAGCAGAAAAGAATCACTGATCAATCTCTTAATATGCCATGAAATTGCAAGTTGCAAGAAGAATGATTTTGGAATCTGCAGGTGAGAGATTGAGGAACGGGCAATCTCATTGTGGATCGGTCAATAACGTACAGGTCTACGACCCTTACTAATTTACCAACCATTAGCTTATCACTAACTAGTTTTGATTCATTTATTAAACAATTCAAATCTGAATATATTTTTATGGGTCAACTATAAACAAATATATTCTAAATAAATACATTTGATAACTTTTTTTAATAAATTCAATTTAAATCTTAGTAGTAATTTTAATTTATTTACTAATTTTATAAATAAAATTTATTTCATTATATAGTTTTAAAAATATATATATTTCTTATTAAATAGAAACCAAAAATAGATTTGGCTTATTTTAAAAATAAATGAAATTGAAAACTTTCTAAATTCACATCTCTACTCTTAGTCCCAGAATATAGAGCAAAGCCCACCCATATTATTATTAATTAATACTTGTAATAAATATTACTAGTTTGTGCCCTTAAAATGCTGTGTCACTTGACAAAACTTATCAAATGGTAATAACTCTTATAGGTGTAGTAGTTGGATATTATACTTTCTTAATCATTAATTTTGAGTTTGAATCATAAGAATAGAAAAATAGGATTTAAAAGAACCAATGTCTCCACAGAGAGCCTATAATATTCGGATCGGAATAGCCAAATAAAATTTTAATATTAATTGATGGAAAATAATCCACTTTCATGAAAAAAAAAGAAAAAAACTTATCAAATGGTAAATCTTCATTTTATGGTACTAAGATCCTACATTCATGCACTAAGGAATTTATTTGCATTAAACCTACATATGATATGTCTATCGGGGACAGTTCAAATAGTAGAGTTTTCTCATTTTTATCCTCCATTTCTTGATAATAGGGTATAAATTAGTATAATATTTATAATTGATTTTATTTTATTTTTGAATGAATATTATATTAATTGTTGTGTTTTATGATAATTGATATATTAGGAATGATGAAAGAAAATTATGGAAAAAAAAAAGGAAGGAAAAATGGCGACAAATTTAGAGATACGAAAGATTTATAAATATATTGATTTATTTCTAAATATTTGAGAATAATAATTTTAGAAATTTCAACTCTTATGATATTTTATTTGGTAATTATTTAAAATTTAAGAGGATTTTTTTTAAAGGTTAAGTCAGCCATATATATATATAAGTGTTACATGAAAGAGAGAAGGCAGCCCAAAAAAGGGGGCAGAAGCCCCATGTTCCAACAATACGGGCACGTCCAACAGCAGCCACAATTTAGTTTTCCTGTAGAACTTTATTTTCTAACAGCCATTAACGTCCATGTAGGGCATCCAACACATGTTATTTTAATTTTCGACGGTAATTTATTTATTTTGTGACTCTTTCTTTCATATGTTTTCTTTCTAAATTTATTTTTTAGCTAAAAAATTATTAAAATCTTGATAAATAAAGATCGTGAGATTTAAATAAAATTATTAACTTAATATTTTGTTAGTATTTATTTAATTTTAATATCTTAATATTCATGATTATTTTAGATTTATTAAATAGAGACCTATATTTGATAATATTAGAATAATTTACAACCATTTAAAAACAACTAAGTTTATTTATTTTTAATAACATGACGATTGATATAATTTTATGAGCTCGTAAATGATTTAACTTATATCAAAAAATTAGATAATTTAATTTAAATAAATTCATATTAGAATTTGTTAGTTAGAATTGGATCTCTTTATATCGTAAGACTGTCGAAACACTAAATCCAATGAAAGTCTCTTGGATTGTCTTTCGATTAAGAAAATAATTAATGGTGATATATTGATTATCAAGAAAGTAAGGAGAGATTGGTTATTTCGTGATATTTAACGGTTATAACTAATTTATTTATATAATATTATTGAGTAATTTTTATATCAATGATCAATTAAATGTATCAAGGTCGCAATAATTTATTTGACTAGAAAATTAACTTCCCATTAGTTTTTATTCTTTTAATTTCGAGTTCTTTATCTCTAATTTATTAATTTAGTTAATTTTCTAAACCTTATATTTTTATTTTTATTTTCTTAAAAGAAATAAATCAATCATTTTCTAAGAAGACGACCTTATTCGCTCTATACTATTATTTAATGAAGTAAATTAATTTATTTTTGATTATTTGACGACACACCATCTAATTTGATTCTATTTGAATATATTTTAATGTAAATAAAATAATAATAAAAATAAAAATAAACAAACCTACATATGATAAAAATAACCATTTTCACTTTTTTTAATCATTTTTTTTGTTTTTATTTTTAACTTTTTGGAACTATAAAATTTTTAATCACTACTTTTTCGATATATATCAATTAAATATACAGAATAATTTATATATTACTTGTATTAAGCCAAAATATTAGGTAAATATTTAATAAATTTTGGTATTAAGACTGATTTTGGACATTGAAAATGTAATTTTTTTTCAAAGAAACAGATCTAAAAAATAAAAGATTTTTTTGACAATATCTCACTGTAATACCGTAGCATACCCATTATCCCATGATCTGGCAATGAAGTGCCAGCTAGCCCATTTTCAATTACTTCCCAACCCAAAAAAAAAAAAGAAAAAAAATAAAAAGGGCCATTATCCCATTTTTCATTGTTTTGACTTCCCTCACAAGAATTTGATTTTTCTGCCTAAATTCGATTAACATATCAAAATATCAATTTACTTTAATTAATCCCAGTTTTAAATCTCAAATCACCCCCCTCAAAACTTAAGGGAAACGGCGTGATAGAAACGACGTCGTATGATTATCTGAAACTTACTAAACACCCGTCGGACTCGGGTTTTTGGTAAATCTGCGTCAACACCGTTTCAGAGCAAAAAGAATCAAAACAAAAGGAGTAAGAGAAGAGAGAGAGAGAGCGAAAGGAGGGAGAGGGGAGAGAGAGTGTGTGCGTGTGTTCAGAGTACCCTGTTCTAGATCCTCAGGCACAAAGTCAAAGGGAAGAATCAAGAGAGAGATAGAGAAATTGGGTTTATCTTTGCGTTGAGTCGAAGAAGAAGAAAGACTCGATGGCGACTCCACAGCAAGAGCGACCGTCGAGTAGGCGATTTTCAATTCCTTTTTCTCCGAGACTTCTTGAATCTTCTACAACGCCCTTTTCCGGAACTTTTCCTTCTGCTGCTCTTCGAACGCCTCTCACTGATGATTCAATTTCGAAACGGCTCAAAGATGCTGGATTCGACGAAGAATCAGTGAAAAGGAGAGACAAAGCTGCTCTCATCGCTTACATCGCAAAACTAGAGGCCGAGGTTTGATTTCCGATTTTCTTGAATTTAATGTGTGTTGAATTTGGGAAAATTTGGTGTTTGAAGTAGTGTATCTTTTGGTTTTTTTATGGTTTTCTTTTTTGCAAGATTGTGAGTATGTGATCATTGATTTTGTGTTTCTGATTTGAAGTCAAGGATTAGATTCTTTCCCGAATTGGGTGTCAAATTTCTAGGAAAGAATTTTGATGCGTGCTTGTTTAGAGAATGTAGCACTTTAATGACCTTCTGCAATAAATTCTAGTGATAATCTGTTGGGAATTTTTGATTAAGTGCCTATTTAAATATTGTATGACTTGTTGGAATTAAAAAAAAAAAAAAGGTTGATAAAAAACTACATCATTTTTTTTATGAAATAATTTGAATTTAATTGAACTGATACTTGGTACTTGGTAGTGAAAGGCAATTTACAATTTATAATGCTTCCTGGGATGCTTTCATTCAGAAGTTTCACTATTATTTCTGGTTTTTGGTCTTATACTATGATAGAAAGTTCATATTCAAATTAGGTTTACATTTTATATAGTTCCAAATGGGCTGTCAAATTACTGGACTGTGGGGATTTATGTTAACTATTGTGGTGCTGAGAAATCATGCTTCCATAAAATTTCTATTGTAGGAAGTAAAGCCACTGAAATGGAATTTGATTTTTCAATTTTGGATTGGTGCATGGGATAAACTCTGATTATTCCGGGGTAGATGTCTGATCTGATGTTAAGAGGAGTCATCTGAATTTATAAGATCCATTTTGTTTATAGGTTCTTCGATGGCTTTATCACAATTACAAGTGACTGTCACTAGATAATCATTTTATTTTATTCATCATCATGATGGGTATTTATGAGTGTCAACTAGCTAAGTTTGCTAACTAAAAGTTATCTTGATATGCAACCTAATTTGTCTATGGCATTTTCCTGGGTTTGTTAGCCTCAATAGCAGTTGATCAGAATTACCTTTGTGGGGGAGAATAATTGATTACAACACTAATGTAAGATCCATGCGACAAGTTATTTATTATACTCTAAGATTATGATAAACAACTTGATTGTTACCATTTGATGTACTTTTAGGTGGCCTAGATATTGAATACTACTTTACGTGATAATTGTGATGAGGGTGCTCTTGCACAGTGTTGACAGATTTGGCACAAGTAGGGTAGCTACGCTGGTTGCCTACATGTATTATATACCTGACTAACTTAACTTGACATAGATTTTTGACTACCAACACCACATGGGCCTTCTCATACTGGAAAGAAAGGACTGGAATTCCAAGTTTGAGCAACTCAAGGCTGCTGCAGAATCTGCTGAGATAATTCACAAGCGTGATCAAACTGGCCATGCATCTGCATTAGCTGAAGCAAAGATCCGAGAAGACAAGCTGAAGAAGGCATTAGGTGTTGAGAAAGAGTGTGTAGCAAATGTGAGTTTTTCATTTCTAATTTTTTTTTTTTTTTTTTTTAAATTATTATTATCAATCTTCAATCTGTTCTTGCTTGTTTATCCTCTATCTTTTAGAGTTATTAGTCTAGATTTTCTGCTCTAATTGTTCTGCAGCTTGAGAAGGCCTTACATGAGATGCGTGCAGAAGCTGCTGAAGTTAAGGTTGCAGCTGAGAGTAGTTTAGCTGAAGCACGAAAAATGGCAGATGATGCTGAAGTGAAGTTTGCCGAGGCTGAGGCAAAGCTTCTTGCAGCAGAATCTTTGGAGGCAGATGCCAGCAGATATCATCGTGCTGCAGAAAGAAAATTACATGAAGTTGAAGCTCGTGAAGATGATCTTAGGAGGCATATTATATCTTTCAAGTCTGAGTATGTGATTTGTAAATGCTTATTTTTTGGTTCAGTTAGTATTGAGTTTTCATGAAAACTTAATGAGGTATAGAATCAGATGTTGAGTTCTTGTGACAGAGGAGATAGAAATTATACCGTGGCTGCTGCTTTGTAGGCATTTGTAGTGTTTAATTTTAAAAAATCAGTGTCTCATTCTGATGCATGTGTTGAGTGAGAAGAGTGACTTCATCAGCTTGGATATTTATATATATATATATATATATATATATATATATATATTTATATATATATATATATATATATATATATATATATATATATATATTTATATATATGTCTTTTCCTCTATATTGATTAATGCTCTTTGAATATGTTCCAATCTGCATAAAGTTTAGTTTACTTCCTAAAGGTAATTAAGTCTATATTTCATGTGCTTTAGTTGTGAAGCAAAAGAGAAAGAGATGCTTCTTGAGAGGGAATCTTTACATGAAAGACAGAAAATACTGCAACAAGGACAAGAAAGATTGCTTGATAGTCAGGCTTCACTAAACAGAAGGGAAAATTATTTTGCTAAACGATCTGAGGAGCTTACTGAGCTGGAAAAAGAGTTGGATTCTGCAAGAGCAAGCATTGAGGAGGAACGTAAATCCCTTTGCGAGGAAAAAATGAATCTGGAGCTGAAAAAGGCTTCCTTATTGACAAGAGAAGAGGTCCGTGAATTCACTCTTTCATGGATTATTTGACAGATTGATGTTCTGGTATGCAATGAGCTAACATATATATAATTTTTTCTTCCGATGGCAGGCTGTTATTGACAGGGAGTCTCATGTCCAGAAGAGAGAACAAGAGCTACTTGTTTTGCAGGAAAAGGTTGCAAGTCTAGAATCAGTAAGTATTATATTTCTTTTTTCATCTTCATCATAAGTCTCCTAACATTTGTTTTATTTATTTATTTATTTTTTTGATTATGAACACCAATAATTTGTTTCTTTTCATACAAAGCTGAAATTGACTGTTTTGTGGACCATGCTACTGCAATTTTCATGAATATTCATGAAGTATATAACATTTATTTTTCTTACATATGCAGGAGCAACAGAAGAAGGCTATGGCTAATCAAGAAACTGTGTTCAAACTAAAAATGTCAGAGTTTGAAGCAGAGCTAGAGAGGAAGCGCAAATTGGTTGAACATGAAATTGATGCCAAGAGACGAACATTGGAGTTAAGAGAATTGGATCTTAAACACCGGGAGGACTTCATCTCGGAAAGGGAGCATGAATTGGGGGTACAATCAGCGACATTGTTTGATAAAGAGAAGGATGTTGCCGAGAAGTGGAATTTGCTCAATGAGAAAGAGAAACGTATTGATGCTGCAGAAAAGGAAATTGAGGCAAATCAACTACTGTTGATGAAAGAAAGGGAAGATATCAATGGCTTGAAGCAAGACCTTCAGAAGTCTTTGGAGTTATTGGAACTCAGGAAGAGAGAAGTCGATTGTGCAGGGGAGAAAGTGGAGGCTTTGAAAAATGAAACAAGTGAATTGTTGATTCTGGAAACAAAGCTCAAAGAAGAAATTGACTTGGTCAGAGCCCAGAAGTTGAAACTCATGGCTGAGACAGACAAGTTAAAAGCAGAGAAGGCTAAGTTTGAGACAGAGTGGGAATTGGTTGATGAGAAAAAAGAAGAGTTTCGCAGGGAAGCAGAGTATATTGCCAAGGAGAGATTAGCTGTTTCTGAATTCCTGAAGGATGAGCGTGAAAGCCTTAAGCAAGAGAAAGATGCTCTGAGAGCTCAATATAAGCTTGAGAGTGATTCACTTGCCCGTGAGCGGGAGGAATTCATGAATAAAATGAGGCATGAACATATTGAATGGTTTAACAAAATGCAGCAAGAACGCTCAGATGTCCTGCTAGACATTGAAATGCAGAAAAAAGAATTGGAAAATTGTCTTGAGAAGAGGCGGGAAGAAGTAGAAAGTTTGTTGAGGGAGAAAGAGAGGGCCTTTGAGCAAGAGAAAAAGAGAGAACTTGATCATATAAATTCTCTCAAGGAAAAGCTGACAAAAGAACAGGAACTGGTTGCACTTGAGATGAAAAAGCTTGAAATGGAGAGAACAGAGATCAACATAGACCGTGAACAAAGAGGTAGAGAATGGTCAGAGCTGAATGTTTTAATTGAAGAACTCAAAATGCAAAGAGAGAAGTTAAAAGAACAAAGGGAGCTATTACATACAGATAGAGAAAAAATTCATGTACAAATTGAATATTTGAAGAGATTGGAGGATCTGAAATATGGTATCGATGAGATATCTGAGCTTGAGCAACAATCCAAAGTGATCTCTAGAAGGAAAGAAATTTTGACAAAAAGCTTTTTGAAGCAGCAGAATGCATTGCATAATGCTATACTGGACTCACATGAAAGACTTAAGGTTTCAAATGGCGGTCTTAAACTTGTTCCATCTCAAGCAGGAGTGGACAAAACTTCTCCCAGTAGTACTCCTTTATCATTTTTCAAACGGTGTACCAAGTTCATATTCAAGCCTTCTCTGAACCTCCCAATTGACCTTGAACGGAATTCTCCCCCATCATGTGACGAGAAAGCAAACTCTAATCCAGATGGTATCAAAAACTCTGATTATGCCCAGGAAATTGCAGAACCAAAAGTTATACTTGAAGTTACTACTATGAATGAAGATGCTAATGGTGGAGTCTCTGTCCACTCTCTCTTTGGGTCTGATGAGCAGTCTGATAGGAAAAGAAGAGATGAAGCTTCAACACGTAACAGTGACTACAGTCTGCTAGCTCAAGGGGCGAGTTGCAAGAAAAGGAGACAGCAGAAAGATGCCACTGGAATTGCATCAGAAGAAATTGCTTTGAACTGGTAAAATTTTTCATTTGATTATGAAATTGACAATGAATCAATTTTGCCGTCTTATTTTTATTTTTTATTATTCACATAATTTTGCAATAATATTTTTTTTTCTGCATTTTGAGACCTTTTTACCTGTTATTTGGCTTTTAAGTATCATTTTCAACACTATAGCTTCTTTCTCCTTTGGCTAGTGTGTTGTCAACAGAAGAGGATGTACCAGAGAATCCAGAGTCTGTAAATTTAGTGGATGAAACCCCCGGAACTTACGAAGGCAACAATGATACTGTGGAAATTGATGCTGAAATTCTAGAGACAACTCGTGAAGTCATGGTTGTTGATCCCTCTGCACTTCATCATGAAGTGAAGTGTCAGCAGAATTTGGTGTCAGAATTTGGCGAGGAGATTCTTGAAGCTGGTGGATCAAATGGACATGCTGATTCTCAAGGGGTGGGGAGTGGTCTAATGTCCAGTACTTCCAGTGAGCAGAAAAAGCAAGCAGATACCCTCCTGGTGGATGGTCGTGGACTAATTGGTCCACAAAATCAGGTAATTCTTGTTGGGATTAAGGTTCAGATTGTTGTTATTGTTGAATTGACATTCATCGCTTGGCATAATTTTTATGAGTATTAAATGTTGCAGCATTTCTTTTCATGCATTTTGATATTTTATTGCTTGATTGTTTTATTGTTACTTTCTTTCCTATTGTTATAACTATTTATGATGTGTCAAGAAAAATCTTCATTTGTTAAGAGGCATTTGAGTGAAAATGCTGGCCTTATCTTCTACATATGTCAATGCATTATGGTTGAACACCACTCTTTGTCAGCCGCTTGCCCCCCCTTCTGCTAATTTGATCTGTTTTTTTCAGTTTCATAAATTTGTTCTTATACGGATTTTACTTTGTTCTTTTATGATTCTTCTTTTGAGGTTTCAGATCGAAGATTTTATTCATTTATTTACTTTTGGTAGCAGTTTCATGTTTCTGTTAAAATAGCAATTTGTGGAAAGATATTTGGACTTTGTTTCTCATCTGATGTACTGTTCACCTTTCCTTTGGTATATCACCTTTTTCATTTTGTTCTTCAAGGATTGATTACATCAGTGAGTATGTCAGTTAAGTGAGACCGAACCCTTCAACAAATCTAAGATGATAAGAGTTTTCATCTGTTGATACTGCTTAACTTCACTGTGATGACATGTTTAACCGGCCAAGAGAACTATAAACCAAGTTGAAGTTGTCTCTAATTCATGTAATTTCATCTAGTATGCTATCATCATAACTTTCTCATAAACATAAGTTGGCGGCTAATGACTCCTGTTTTTGCTGTCACGATGGGGATCCTCTCAGAAAAATGATAAAAAGTGTGGGTAGTATGAGGTACCTGATTCTGAGACAGAAAACAGCATAAAAGTTGGCGAGGAAGTGGGAAGTAAGGACGAGCGAAGTGGAAATTGTGAGGTACAATTAGTGGTGCCTTGAGAGGAAACATGTAACTTATCTTTCCCTCGTTCAGCTGTTTATCATTAATTTCTGAGTTTTATACAGTATTTGGAAATTTGATATATACTCATCAATACTCTTTTCTTGTATGGCAGAATTTCGTTGGAGGACAGATGCTTCATCTCAGGCCCGAAATTTGAATGGGTCTCTGCTAACATTGATATTCTGGAGATAAATATATATTATATGCTTTCCTGCTAATACTGTATTTTGTGGGGTGGTTTTTTCTATGGTGAAGAAATGGGTCACTAGCAGAATACACAGAAGCGGAGGGATGACCCTTGTGTCTATTTTTTGGGTCTTTTACCCAGTTGGGTTTTCTCTTGTGGTGTCCCTTTTTTTGTTCTTTTTTTTTTTGGGGCCGGGGGGTGGGGGGTTGGGTATTTTTTATTTGAGGAAGCTGTATTTTCCAAAATGAGATGTTGGAGGCTCTGGTATTCTGTTTTCTTGACCGTGTGGAAGAGGAGTGGATATGTTCGACAGTCAACACCTGAGTTGTGGTCTTTGGGCGTGCATGAGCTAGTAACTTTAGAAATCTTGTACCTATTATTTTAGGTCCTTTGTTCCTTCGACTTTTGCATATTTCAAATGAAATGCTTTAGGTTTGAATTGCAGACCTCTTTTCCTGTATTCTTTTGGTCATTTTAAGTAGGATAATGGTTTCGGTAAATAAATTGAGAACAAGATGCTTCTCAAAATAGGGTAAAGATTTTCATTCCTTTTTTTCCTCCCCCCCAGACCCAATATCTCAATATTTTTTCTTTGTGATTATATGAAAGCCGTACCCGTAATTGTTGTGTTGCAGCCTTTTTTCTATTATAATATAATCAATCGGTATTAAGAGTAATATTCTGATTCATTTGATTGAGTGTTAAATTCAATTTAAAGGGAGTGTTTTTAGTGTAATTTTTTTCATTATCAAATTTTAAATTTAAGATTTGATTAAGCGATTTTGTATTTTTATGCACTAAATTGATTATCTGTTGGTTATTGCAGCTTTCATCTGAACCAAATGTGACTAATTTGAAATTTGAGAAATTGTAGCTGGAACATTTAATTTAATTGGACGTTTATAGCTCTTTTGGTGGGGGGGGGGGAGATTGTAATTATATAACATAGCAAAGAACATGGAATTTTTTCTTCTACAATCTTCCAAAGATAAGTTCTCTATAGAATACTAAACTCTTTTATCTAAAATCTCAATTTTAAATTTTAGGAATGAAAAAGCAGGTGATGGGAGAGTTAGTTACTAAATTGGGCTCTATAAATGTTTGAACCAAATTAATTAGTTTTTAGAGTAAAAAAAAAAAAATTAAAAAAAAAAATTCTTCCAAACATGTTTTCGCTTGGGGCGGTCGCTCGTTCTTTCCTCATACTAAGCATGACATGAGCTCCAATGCGATACAAATGGGGTACTGTTGGCCCTAGACGCTAGCATGGGCTCGCCTATCCTCCCACGAGACATATTTGGGCCACACCATCTCTCTCTCTGGTCTTACTGAATTTAGATGCCCAGCTGCCATGTCAATGGTGAAAGTTTTTAGTTTTCGTCTCCATGGGTCAGCTTGCTTCCCATGTCAATCCAAGCAGGGCAATTATGTGGAGTTATTTATTTTATCGAATAAAATAAAATTCGCAAAATATTTTCGTTGAAAGCAGATTGCTTTATTGTTCCAAAGCTCTAAAGACTTTGAAACTTTCATCCATAAATAATTAAATTAAACCATCGTGACCTAAAAAACATCTTTCTACCCCATCTTACCATTATCCTTAAAGTCATATATTTGATATTTATTTGCCCAAAAAGTCATATATTCTTTTTCTAGTCGTGCACTGGCTTTTATTTGTGTGGGCATGGTCTGATCATCTACAACTCTTTTCAATGTACATCGAATATTTCCCACTTTAGCTCCAAAATATAGCGAAAGGAAACCGCGTTTTCTTTCCCCGACTTCACTTTTTTTTTTTTTTTTAATTTTTTTTCTTTGTTTTTTTCCTGGGTAAAGTGAAATCAAAAGGTCGCAACACATTCAAAGGAAAATCTTTCACTTTATACGATGGAAGGAATAATAAGTTTGAAGTTAAGTCAATCCTAGAAAATTGACCCTTTCCTAGCTCTCTCGAAGGATTTGCTTCCAAAAGCTGCCGCACAACTTTAATCCACTACAATATTTTACCTCCCATCATTTCAAGGATCTCTCTCTCTCTGTGCGCGCAGAACCTTTTTTGATGAACAAGGGCTAGGTATTCAGTGTTCCCGAGAGAGAGAGAGAGAGAGAGAGAGAGAGCGCTTTTCATGGTCTAATGGTGGGGGAGCCATTCAACATTGTTCATATCAAAAGAAACGACACCAACAAATAATCGATTAAATGAAATTTAGCCGATCTAATAAAGTGTGATATTAAATTTTTTAAATAAAATTTAAAAATAAAAAAATATACTAGAGGAGCCATTCTTAAATAGGACCTCGCATACATTCGAGCAGGAAATTCTGGATACCAATGATAAGGGGGAAAAATATGAAAAAGGATGGCACAGGACATAGGAACACTTTATTTTGAAAGATATTTATAGTCCTTATTATGAATTTCTTTGTTTAGGATTCCTAAGTGATATTCTAATGATTATAATCTCCTTTCTTAATCTGATAATCTCGGATTTAAATCGCAATATAAAAAAAAATAATTCTTTATTTAGGATATGAAATAGTAAAAACGAAATTCCAATTAATCTAAGTTTTTCAGAACTAAGCTCCTTTAAACCCATATTGATTTATTTTACGTGTTTGAGACTCATTTAGAAATACCATTCAAATACGAAATAATATTTATAAATAACTCTTTAAATTTTAGGTTTATTTTTAAATAATGTTTAAAATTTTTATGGTCACAAATTTTTTATTATTATTTTTTTTAATGTAAGGGAAGTTCTCGTAACGTAGTTTTATTCATTTTCAAGTTTCGAATCCAAAATTTAATTAAAAAAATTAATAGTTTTACCTAAATCAACTCTCTATTGATAGTGTCAATACTTGCCCTAAGGTGGCCCAGAAAGAATTCCATATGTGGCGGCACTGGTACGCACTTGTAGCCCATTTTCTGCCGGTGATTGAGTCCTACTAAATAGGATCATAAGCAAAAATCCATTCACGAATTTTATAATAGGATTAATTCATTACAGCTGTAATCTGTGGAAAATAATTGGAAAAGTTAAGATTTGGGATAGTTCAGTTTCATTCTATTCATGTAATTTGCACATGGTATTGTTAATGTCTGGGGTCCATTTCTTGTCTTCTCGATTAATCTTGGAAAAAACTTCAAATGCATTTAATTCTTTCGAAAGGGTTACCACACATTTAGTAGCAAGTACCACCATTCTCCTTAGTCTTGTCATCTCATAATGTTGGGAGTTGTCTTGATATGGATAGCCGTAGAAGATTCTTACTTACAAAATCTTAAAGTTCAAGAGTTAAAATAGATAGTCCTTCACTTCAGCCAAAGAAAACACTCTCAAAACATCATTATCGTGTTTAATTAGCTTGTATTTTAATAAGATTGAAGGAGTTCAAATGGATAGAAAGAGTTAATCATCAACAAGAAAGAACTCAAATATTCTTCATAACCTGTGGTGGATGATACCTTTGCGCATGGAACTTTTGTCGCGCTTAATTGATCGGTATTACTAAATAAAAGCCTTTATTTTTCAAAAAAAGAAATTACAAAATTTAGCATAAGTTTAGTTGCAAGGTATAAATACAGAATAAAGAAATCAAAAGTTTTATAATAGAGATCAGTCCATAGGAGTACAAACTCGGCACAAATGGGTGGTCTAATCAGAGATGGATTTGGCTTCTGGATTAGAAGATTCTCGGTGAATTTGGGGGGCCATAGATCCATTCACGATTGAGTTGTGGGGTATTCAAAAAGGTCTACGTTTCTTAGATATGTCTAATCTCTCCTCGATGATTGAGGAACTTGAATCGAAAGAGCTGGTGACACTACTTACATTGAGACTAGAGCCGCATCATTCTACCTATCATATCATAGATAAGGACGGTATTGGTTCAAACAATGTTATTTATCCCATGTGAAGCTAATAGATGTGTAGACATATTAGCTCGGCTTGGGCACCAGATGATGTCCCATGATATCCATGAATTGTTATCCCCTCCTAATGAGGTTTATAGAGCCCTGAGACTAAGCTTTCTTTAGGGTTTAGGATCTTCACTCTGTTGGATCATTAATCCAACATTGGGTTTATATGTTTAAATAATTATGTAATTGCATACTGTCAAACCCATTAGTTAAGCTCATATGAAAGTGATCTGTTAAATTTGGAAAATTCGGTAATTTGGGTTTAAGTATCTCAAAGGATATGGAAATAAATTAATGTGTAGATACCAATGGACATTTGTTATTTATGATGGGTTAAATAGGGAATATCGGAGGGTGACTTGAAAATAGCAGGAAAGTTACCAAATTCATGTGAATTCGGTAAGGTAACTGGAATAAACTAAATAGGCAAATTTTGTTATGAATTTGGAAGTAAAGGTCATCCCTACAGTTATAAATAGGGTTATGGTCCATGGGTCAAAGTATCACTCTTCTCCCTAATATCCCATCATATACAAAGACTCTGTGAGAATACTTTTGATCTGGAAGGTCGTACTCGGATTCTGCCCAGACAAAGTTCGAATCAAGACTTCAATTTTCAGCTATGGAATCAGGTATAATTTCGATCTATTTTGTGTTTCAATTTCAATTTAATTAAACTTTTAATTCAAATGAATCAACATGATGATTGATATTTTTTTTTGTATCAAATTATTTTCCCAACACACTCCTCATGTAGCGAGAGAGAGAGAGAGAGAGAGAGAGAGAGATTTAGGGAAAAAATTAGTTTTAAAATTAATATGGTGGATCTATATTTTGTTAAATAAATCTTGGAAAAATCTTACAATTCTAAACTTAGATTTAGTGTCTTTTTCAAAAGAAACGGACATATATACCACTAAGACAAGAAAAAGCATTAAAAAAAGACTTCAAAATACGTACTAAAACAGAATGTAATGCTTATATCATTGCATGTTTGCCCAAAATCATGGCATTTCTTAGATTCTTGGTTAATCTCACTTATTTGAGAGAGAGAGAGAGAGAGAGAGAGAGAGAGAGAGAGAGAGAGAGAGAGAGAGAGAGTTGAGTCCTTATATAATACATTGATGTAACACTAAGAATAATGCTAAGTCCTTGTTGGGTAGAAGTAAGCATGTGTGAACCACATATTATTTAAATTGTCTTGAACTTTCTTAAAAAAGACATAAATGCCTTGAGAAGAAAAGTGGAGTTTGAGCTTTGATAGGTTATATATATATATATATATATATATATATATATATATATATTAGAAATTGCAAAATTGACCATTCCAGAAGAATGTTAAGAGTTTTTTTTTTTTTTTGGGGGGGGGGGGGGTGTTTGGGAGGCCTACCAGAAAACCATTGCATTCCTGCCTTGTTGAAAAGATTTGTGTTTTCTCATGTCTTGTGTCTTCGCCTCTTTTTAACATTAAACCTTCTGGCATACACAAGAACATTAGCAAATGTCAAAATCAGTCACTGTGTAGTTAAACCATATTATATAGCCATCATTGATTTTTCACCATTCTTTCTACACCCAAATCCGGGCATATCTTCTGGTCTCCCGTTCATACGACTTTTGATCTCTCTCTCTCTCTCCTCTTCCATTAATTGTTTGATGAATCAGGCCGGATACTCTTCTTATTCGGGTCAAAAGATCATCCAAAACCGACGGCTATAATACAAAATTAAACCTTTTCTTTTTTCTAATTAAACAAGGATCAATAGGAATTAAAGCAATTATGTTCCTAAACATTGTTATAGTGTTTCCATCCCTGTAAATATTTAATTTAAATTAAATTATTATTTAATTGATAAATTTTGTATAATAGCCCCATCAACATTTCATCAGAATTATGTCCGTGCCCTGCCGTTGTTTGCTGTGTTAAGAATAATGCTTTACTCACAAAACACTCGCCATGACTGTTTACCAAGTTTATTAAAATAGGGACAAATACAGCCTTTTTTATTTTTAATAAATAATTGATAATCATATTAAAATCAATTAAATTCCGTTCAAGTCAATTTTGACTTTTGGGAAAAATCTTTTCCATTGCATGTTTTCTCCATCCAAAAAATTTGAACTTGAAATGTTGTTTAACAGAAGCCGCGTCAATTATGGGATCAAGTAAGTGTTGGTATGGACAAATATAACTAATATGTGCATTTTTTCTCAATTTTTAAAAATGAATATTTTGTAAATAATTAATAATTATTAGAAGTAAACGACTCCTAATGTAGTATAGTTTTCACTGAACTAACAGAATTAGCCAACCATTTTATATTTAATGATGGGATATGGTCTAAAAGCCAATTACGAAAGGTATTTATTCTTGTGAGCCCACGATCAAAAGAAATATGTTTCACTTAGACGTATCAACAATTAGGGATTAATCTCCCTGAAAGGTGAACACGACACAACACATCGGGTGGTTGCTATCGACAATAAGCTATTCAATTAGCGGCCTTCAAACATATTCGGTACATCCGAGATGATATCGCCATTGCCATATCGATAAAGGGCACAACATTATCCCCATCGGCCACAAGCAATACGCCCAATCTCCAGATAAAGAAGGAGATTTTTTGAAATCTAATCGATAAGAGAAAAAATCTTCTCGTATTACTAAACTTCCTAAGTGATGAATATCACAAATCTTTCAAGAATATTTAATTATGAAATTTCGAGATTTTCGAATCTCCTCACAAGAAAACTAAAATTGTAATACCTCAGATACATACAGCTCCTAAAGCATGAGCATATATAAGTTTTCGGCACACCAAAACTCAGGTACGCTCTCTCTGAAGACCAAACACTGACACACAAGTCACAAGGCTACTCTCTCTCTCTCTTTAATGCTCAGTCTATTTCATTACTATCGAAAACCGCTCTTTCTGACTTGAGCGTCGAAACCTCTCTCACTGGATTACTTTCCGATAGTCTTTATTTGCAGGTTTCAAATCATCTCCCGAAACAACCATTCGAGTCAAAAGAGTTAGAATCTGTGGATCCGAAACTCACCTCCAATAGATTGGCGCCATCCATAGGAAACAGATTAGAGCAATCTTAATAAATGCCCCGAGTTGCCAAATGACCATACCTCTGAAGAGAAAACTAGAACCGCCTCGAAGGTTGCATCCGCCGTGGATGGATATTGTCACGCCCCAAACCGGGGTCGTGATCAGTCGCCCGTTGTCCTAGATGCCAACTACATTTTTACAGAAAATCGGACAGAACCTCCCCATAATTCGGAAGTCTCCCATGTACAATTAAACCTATATAATGGACATACATCCTGTCAAATAAATAAATGGCCATCCCGGCCTCACAACAATCACTACATTCAAATCCTGTCAATCAATTCACATCGGACAACCAGAACAAAGCAAGGCTAATATAAGTACTAGCAGTCCTAGCCACAGACCTCTACTGTTATGCCCAACTAGATCATGAGCAGCCGCCACACCGAGCGGATCTAAATTTTATACAATTATACAACAAATTCTCAAATTACATTTTTAATGCTTACAAATGCCTCAATGCAAGTGAAATGTGAGAGTTTTACAAATAAATATCCATAAATTATACAGTCATCCTATAATATGTATACGGCCAACTACGGACCTCAATATCAAGATCTCGCAGGGTCGAAATAAAGTGCAGAATTCAGATTTCAACTTAATCTTAGACCTCACCGTCGTGAATAGCAGATCCACCAAAACCTCTAGAGTCTGAAGTGTCGATATAACACAAGAATCCTATCTGAGGGAGGAAATAAGAGGGGTGAGTATCAAGGAAGATACCCAGTGAGTGAGGGGATTAATATCAAGCACAAATAATGTAGGTGAACCATTGGAGTGTCAAACAACATTATTCGTAAACAATAATTTATTATTTGTCGTAAAACATGGTATGTTCAGTAAAATGAACTCATTTAATCAATCACACGATATCATACATATATGCATCCATTTAAAAATCAAGTATATCATAGAGCAAGCCGAAAATGATCCTGGCAAAGGTCAACCATGACTAAGAACAGGCGCATCGGGGTTTTTATTATGCAAGGTTGTTCAAAAGTTGCTCTCCACCCCGACGTTGGCCATTAGTTCGCTGGGGCTAGCTCATCATCATGTATAGGACCCCGCCCGGTGCTAGATGGTGGCGTCACACACGTCCTCCCCCTATGTGGGTTCAACCAGCCGCGTTTATAACCATATAAAATGCATCATCATGTATCAGATCCCGCCCGGTGCTAGACGGTGACATCACACACGTCCTCCCCCTACATGGGTTCAACCGGCCGCGCCTATAACCATATAAAATGACGTTTGCGGATATCTCCTGCAGAAGCATATCCGGGCAACCCGTGCCTCTACAAATACCCTTCGTGGCTACAGAATCAATCAAGTCATATCATCTCATCATATCATCATATCATATCATCACATAACAAGTGGGCATCCAACCCACATAGTTATCAAAGCATTTCAAATCAGCGTGCCAATACATTTCATCAAATCATTTCGAATCAGCATACTAATGCAACGGTAGAAAAAGAAACTTATCAAATCTTCAAATAATGACACAATTTTGTTTCATTTCAAATATGGATGCATAGTCATGGATAACATAAGTTTACGACACTCCAATAACCACAAAACAAATTTGAAATTTAATATCATACGTTGAGTCAATGCATATCAAATGCATGTTTTATCGAAAACACGACAGAAAACAAGTTTCACCATTTTATGCAAGAGATTAGGGCCACACTCATATTTTAGGGAGGGTGATCACTTCCTATTTTCACAATTAATCCAAATTGACTCATCGAGTCTCCAAAAAGATCAATCTAATGAAATCATCATAATTTATCATCAATTTAGAATCATTTAGCTCACCAATGACCTAATTCTCAATATTTCTCAATTTTCTTCCAATTTCACATAACTATTAACACTTTTCATGCATATTTTGATTTAAACTTTGAGGAAACTACTCTATTCAACCCAACATGCTTTTAGCATCCCTTAGCATGCTTCTTCCATATCAAAGAGTCTAATTTATGAATTATCCAACACTGAACTTTACTAATTACATATAAAATATCAGAAAATGCATCCTAAACGAATCTAACATATACATATCTCTTTACCTTAGATTTACTCAATTTATTGAGAGGATCAGAAATCTCTCACCTAAGGTTTCTCGGCTCGCAGACCTAGCTTCCATTCGTCATTGGATTCAGTTTCAAACCTGTAACGTTTCCAATTTGAAGCAAATGTTAGAAATTAAATCTAGCTACTAAGAACATTCAAACCCTAGAACTGAAATCGGAAAATCTATTCTTACCTATGCAGACCTGCGACCTAGGGTTTCCAAGACTCTGCCGTCCTGCCGGCTTGGGCTTCTGCAAGGGTTACAAAAGAGTGTTGTAGCGGCAAGGAGCACCGCGCAAACGAGCGAGGGAACAGCACCACGCGCGAGCGAGGAAGAGAGGGGCAATGGGACTGTCGCGCGTGGGGAGAGAGAACTCGATCGAGAGAGAGACAGAGTGAAATAAAGAGAGAGGGAGTGAGACGATATAGAGGGAGAGAGACGCAATGAGATCAAGAAACAGAGAGTGAGAAACATAGAGAGAGAAAGCGAGCGAGTCACGGGAAGAAATAGAGAAAGGAGAGAGTTCAATTGAGAGAGAAAGATAGAGAGGGAGAGTGAAACAGAGGTGGTGGTGGTGGTGGCGACAGTGGCAGAGAGGGTGGTTGGCGGCGGTGGAGCAAGCGGAGGAGGGTAAGAGAGACCGCGAGAGTGAGAGATCGAGAGATAGAGAGAGAAACAGAGAGGGAGAACCGAGAGGGAAAGTGAGAGAACAGAGATGGGGATAGAGAGAGAGACGGTGGTGGCTGGGGCTATTGTGTGTGGCGGAGGGAGACGAGAGAGAAAGACGAAGAGTCAATGAAGAGATTAGGGCTATTTTCCCTAATCAAATTTAGGGAAATGGAGTCCTTCCCTTTTTTTTTTATTTATTTTATTTATTTATATATATGTATTTCTTTTTATAAAATAAATTTATAAATAATTACATGAGTAAGTAATTAAATTAATAAATGAATGAATATATATATATATATTTTTATATTCACTTTACACTACAAATCGCGAGTACGACGTTTATAATATACCAAAAATTTAAATTTAACATCTCAAAATCGAAAATCAATATAAATAAAAATTTTCTATATGTATATATAAACGGATGAATATTATATATATTTCATGAACAGTACATTAGTACGGACACCGCAGTGTCGGTGTTACAGATATACTGCTACTCCAATTGACACCGCCTTGCCAGCGACACCTGCTCGCCCTACTGATAACCTTGCTGCCCATTCCCAACCTCCTTGTCCAGAGCAGGTTTTGTAACCTACGACTCAAGAACATCTGGTTGCACTTTTTTGCACCATCGTCCCCAAGAAAGGCCAACTGTCCCCAATTAAAAAGATTAGAATTCAAACTGCAAAACATGAGCAAACAATTAGAAGGACTCAGTCGTGCTATTAGGCTTGAAGGATAATCTTCCTCATGAGGATCAGGACATACGCGTTCTTGGCGATTCGTGCCTCACCTGAACTTTGAACCATCGGTGATCTTCTGTCACGACCCTAATGATCTAAGAAGATAGGTTGAACAATTTGTAGCTGATGAGCTCAATCGAGTAGGCGCAAGAAGGGACGAGGCCCCTCTTTATCCCCCAGGCAGTCGCCTTTCGACCCAAAAGTCTCTTCAAAACTGGTGTCTCGTGATATACTCCTACCTCCCATGAAGAGTTATGATGGTATTACCGACCCTCGAGATCACGTGGCCCACTTTATAACCGTGATGGTCTCAAGAGATATGACAGATGTCGTTATGTGTAAATACTTCCCAACCGCCCTTAAGGGCAATGCGTTAATATGGTTCAATTCGTTCAATCCACTTAGTATCAAAAGTTTCTCCTAACTTCAACAACAGTTCGAGACTCATTTTGTAAACAATTGAGAATTTAAAAGGAAGCTACTTCTTTACTATAGTTACGGTAGAGAGACGATAAACCATTGAAAGACTTTTTGGATAAATTTAAAATCGAGATGATGAAAGTCCAAGTCTTGAACCATTCTATCACGTTGGCCGCTTTGCTTATTGGGTTGCGTCCCTCAAGAATGAAAACCTCCATCACTAAGAACTCCCTTCTACCATCCAAAAGTTCTATGATTGTGCTGAGAAGTATATTGCGACAAAAGATGCTAAAGTATTCAATCGATGAAAAAACTGATAGTCTTGAAGAAAACGTAGTCAGTCACCTCGACAGCTTTTACCGAAGAAAAATCGACTAAGGCTCACATCTGAGTGAAGGTTCAACACCCATACCCCTAAATGAGACTTCGAGTCAGGTCTTACTCCAAATTAAGAACAAGCCATACATTAGGTGGTCTCCCTATTCCACAGAAGATGACTCTGAGAAAGATATAACTAAATACTGTCACTTCCATTGAGACTATAGCCACATGACTGACGAGTGCAGAAAACTCAAGAACGAGCTAGAATTCTTGGTTTGAAGCGAAAAGTTACAAAGATTCATCAGTATGGAAGGGATAAACATACTCTCTCTCGGTTGGCACGATCTGTCATGAGAGAATGAACCGAATGAACAACCAATCGCTTGGCTATTGCACAACAGACTGGATGGAGTGATCCTCCAGATTTACGACGAACAATCTTTACATGAGCCTTATATTCCTACTAGTATCTTTCCCGTTTATGATTTAGACCCCCAAAGTTATTCGTGGAGGGATAAAACTGAACACATGATTGTATCCATTTTTTACAAGGCTGAGACCCCTCTCTCTGCTCCTCAAGAAGTATTGACGACTCACGTTGATGAGCAGCACGAGGATAATAGATTGGCCATCGACTTCACCGATGAGGACCTGATAAGGGTTGATCCCAATCGTCACGACCCCTCATTATTACAACCATAATCGGCCAATACAAAATCAAAAGGATCTTTATCGATCAAGAGATAGGATGTAATTTCCTCTATTGGGACGCCTTTCAACGAATAACTCTTAATTGAACGCACCTCCAACCATGCATAGGTCCAATTAAAGGACCCTCTGACGAATAGATATACTCTAGAGCATTATCTCACTCCCAGTCACTTTCGGCATACCACCAAACCATGTGACAGCCACCACCGCATTCAATATAGTGAAACTCTCCTCGCTTTATAATGTTATCTTAGGTAGGTTAGGCTTAAACGCCATAGAAATCCTGTCCAGTATTGGCACATGAAGATTAAATTTAAAACTACTCTCGATGTTGGGACCTTGTCATGTGACCTGGAGCCTCTTACATTCTCTTCTAAGTAAACTTTAAACTTTTCTCCTTTTCTAGTCATTTTTATAGTGTCCCATAATGGACGGTTCTCGACACTCAGTGTTAATGTTCGATATGCCTGTTATCAATTTTCTTTCATAACAACACACTCTTTTTTTAATGAACTGATCATGCTAAATTGAATCATCGAGTGAGATCTATCGTTGGGATCTATTTTCCTGAATAGGTCTATGTTATCCTGACCTATCATTGGAATCTGTCTTTCCGAATAGGCCTATGTTGTCCTGATCTATTGTTGAGATCTATCTTCTTGAACAGGTTTATACCGTCCTGACCTATCATTGGAATCTATCTCCGTAAATGGACCTATGCAGCCCTGATCTATTGTTGGGATTTATCTACCCGAACGAGTTTATGCCACCACTGACCTATCGTTAGGATCTGTCTCTCCAAACAGACCTATGTTGTCCTGACCTATCGTTGGGATCTATCTCCCTGAATGGGGCTACATCGTCCTGACCTATCATTGGGATCGATCTCCCTAAACAGACCCATGTCGCCCTGACCTATCGTTGGGTTTCATCTCCCCCAAATGAACCTATGTCACTTTAACCTATTATTGGAGGGCATATAGAATCCATTAAATACGATTAGTCGACGAGTTAAAAGAAGTTGCAATAGGGATTTGACTCACAAAAAGATAACCAAGTCCTGTTCTATTAATAGTTTTCCTAACAAAAGTAGCATGCCCGGGGGCGAATGGATGTCTTTCTTTCAGTTAAGTGATCTAGAGCCTGTTGAGTATAATGAATTCCACTGAAAGCACGCCGACGAAACCTATCCTTACTACTCAAGTGATCAAGGAAGCATCCCCCGTAAGGCATACGTGTAACACAACAACAACAAAAAATTCTTTGACTAAAAACTCCACAGTACAGAAATTATACAAAACCGGGAAGAACTTGGGAAAATGCCAAAACCTCCCAATGAGAAGATCTAACAGTCGTTTGAGTCATGGTCGACCCACCGAGATTGCCAACTGGATCAGTAGGGACCAAACCCTGGCCTGTCATCTCTTGGTTCACTGTCTCTTTAATAGGGAGTAGGGCTCCATCCAAACCAACTTAGTAAGCTATCTCTTTGGTGTACCTCAATTTTCAATCTACTTGCGTTGAGAATACTTGAAGGTCATGGCATCTCTAGTAAGAGACCTTTTTAATTTAGCTATCTTTTGCTCTGCCGTTCGGGGAGACTCCTCCACGATCGAACCAATGTTTCAGTGGTCTTTAGACTTGCCAAATGGATTTTTGCTTCAATCTCCAGTTCTTCACAACGCTTTTGGGATAAGGGCAATTCTTGCTGCAAACTCCTTATCTTTTCATCTTTCCCGATGAGCAAAGCACTTGAAATTTTCCCCGTCTTGGCATCATTCTCCACCCATTCAAGAGAATCTTGCAGCACTAGGATTTGGTTATCCAACTGATTGATGCGTCTATCTGACTGCTTCCGTCATTGCCTCTGAAGTTCCGTTAAGGTCACTGCATGGGAAGGAGAAATCGAGTTAATCAAAGCCAAACGAAAAACAAAACAAAATGAGTCCAGGCGGAAAGTCATACCATTAGGCTAAGAGATTGAAGGGCTTTGTCGACCTACTCTGAGAACATCCTATTCAGCTCCAGTTCTAAACAGTGCAAATCGAACCGCTCTGCTAATCGACATGTCTCAACAATATCAACACAATTGTATTGGTAGCCCCCACGCAAATGACAATCATTCCCTCCTTTTGTGAATCTTTTTGTTTGTCGAGCGATCTAACTGGAATAAGAAGAGGAAGAGCAGTCTCGTCTGCTCCCTCACGTGGAGGCCACTGAGGCTCCGTGAACATTGGTCTAGGCACCCCATCCATGGGGGCAGCAAAAACATCTGGCTCCTCTGGTAGCCCCACTTGTACAATCGGCGTGGAAGCATCTTTTAGTTCTTTCATCTCGGGAATTTCCCTTATTGGAATGCTCTCGCCAGCATCTCTAGCCGATGAAGGCGTATCAGCCAGTGAGTTGTTAGCCCCCTTAGATCTCACTGTCATCAGCTCAAAATGTCTTGACACTATGGGAGATGTACCTTCCCTAATCTCTCCAGATCCCTTATTCTCTACAAACGACTCGAGCAGTCGGACTTTCCTCCTTTTCAATGAAGGGGATACAACTTTTGATGATTGAACTCTAAGAGAAGGCCTCTTAGCATTTGGCCTCACTCGCTTGATAGTTGAGACTTCTCTTAAGATAGTATCCTTTACAGAAGGCAAAATATCGACCAATTCTTTTTCTTTCCTCTCCACCAGAATGGGCTGGTCGATCTTTCTCTTTTCTTCGATTAATAGGCCTGACAAAGATAACATTTGGTCTTCTACAAGGGAGTTCACCCAAATTCTCCTCTAAGTAGATTTGTAGTAATTGCCAACAGATCGCATGAAACAAGAATGATGAGAAGGGGTCAGAGGCTTTATCCCTAGTAATAGTTCCTGATCGGTGCTAGACAGTGCTAGCATGTGATCCCTATTTAAAAATTTCGCAAAGAAGTACTTGCACATCCAGTTTTTGTCTTTTGATTCGCTATAATAAAATTTCTAGTTGGATTCAGGGTGAGTCTGTAGTCTGTACCAACCTCAAGTAGAACCCTCGCTCTTGCACCTCCTCAATGAATAGGACAGGCAGAATCTCTAAATCAAAGCGAAGGTGACAAAAGCCCAACAAAGAAATCACTGCAACCACCAAGCGCTAAGTGTTAGGGAGGAGGAATGTGGGAAAAATATTCCAATGACGCATTATTTCCCTAATCGAACCTATGTATGAGATTTTTAAACCGTACTTCATAGATTGCTTGTACATTGGGATGTGACTCTTTGGTGCTTTGTTCACCTTGTCCTCCTTCGTGGCCAATACTAGCCTATAATCATTCCCCAGGATCATATCGGTCTGAACTTCTTGGAGTTCTTCCCTAGTCATTGTGCTTTTTATGTCTTGATGCTCTTGTAGGACGAGGAAGAAGAACCTTTTGGCATTTTCTTAAAGAAAATTTTTGTATGAAAAGAGTGATCCACAAAGAGAAAGGAAGATACGGAAGTAACTAATACACTCAAATGTTTGACCTTATAAAGCATGCTGATGACGATTCGCGAGACCTAAAACGACACGTGCCACATTAAAAATTTTGCGCATTTTCGATAATCATCACTCATGGTACATTTTTCACGAAATGACATCACAAATCAGGGATAAATGATGAGACATGGTCTAAAGGCCCATTATAAAAGGTATTTATTCTTGTGAGTCCACGATCCAAAGACACATGTTACACCTAGACATATCAACAATTAGGGATTAATCTCCCTGAATGATGGATATGACCCAACACACCATCGGCTATAAGCTAATTGGTCAATGACCTTCAGACGTATTCGGTATACCCGAGATGATATCACCCTTGCCATATCAGTAACATGTAATACGCCTACTCTCTTGATAAAAAAAGAGATTTTTGAAATTTAATCGATAAGAGAAAAAATTTTTCTATATTGCTAAACTTTTTAAGTGATGAAGATTAAAAATCTCCCAAAAATATTTGACTATGAAATCCCAATATTTTCGAATATCATCACAAGGAAACTATGGTTGTAATATTCTGAATATATACGATTCCTAAAGCATAAGCATATATAAGTTTTTGGCATACCGAAATTCAGGTACATTTTCTCTAAAGACCAAATACTAGAGACACAAGTCTCAAGGCAACCCGCTCTCTCTCTCTCTCTCTCTCTCTCTCTCTCTCTCTCTCTCTCGTGTTTAGCATGTTTCATTCCTATCGAAAACTACTCTTTCTCACTTAAGTGTCGGAACCTCCCCCGTTGAAGCATGGTCCGATGATTTTTTTTAGGTTTCAAATTATCTCCCGAAACAACTGTTCGATTCGAAAGAATTGGAATCTGTAGATTCAAAACCTACATCTAACACTTAATATAAATTAATCAAATAGATATAGTTTTTTGGTTTCTTAATTTCACGCTAGCATTAATCTCAAGATTTTTCTTTGTAATTTCTTTTTTGTTTTAATTGTTTTTATAACAAGGTGGAAGGGATGATTAACTTCTAAAACAAGCTATATCTTGAATATTTCGTTTTAATAAACAATACGCATCATTAGGAGGGGAGATAAAGTCACGTAAGTTTAGAGGGATGATAGCCTCACATGTATTAGAGTATCTATATAACTATTACTCCGTGATGGATGAAATTCACCAGACCAATCAATGATTGACGTATAAAAAAATGATAATTTTGTTGGATATGAAAACAGTAAGGGTATCACGTCAAAAGAAAAAGCTTTTATAAGGTAAATAGAATCAATTTTAAGAATAGCTGAAAAAAGTTTAGCACAAACCATAAGATGAAAACCTTGACGGACACCATATATAATTTCTTTTATATGTGCAAATGAGATCGTTTCAAGTAATTAAAAATAAAATAAAGAATTAAAAATTGGCAGTTTTTAAACACTATCCATTCAAAAGTGGAAAGCCAACCAGACAATTAATCTTCCACAAAAAACAAAATAGGGAGAGAGAAGGAAAAGAAGGGAGAAGGTACGAAGGAATTGGCCCGCAACAGACGGGAGATTAAGTCAAAAGAGTGACGCTGGTGATGTGACACTGGACTACTTCCAACCAACATATGTGATCCTGATTTTCATTTTCATTTACAAATACAATTTCAATTACTGAGTTTGTTGACATAATTTATGTAGGACGGTGTGTATCGTGCTCGTACCAAATTATCTGCGTTACATATCCATCCATGCATCACAATATATATTATCATCCATTATCGTATCGCATCAATAATTGTTTCACATATCTCATATTACATCATATTAATATATATATATATATATATATTACACAATATATCAATATATTTATATTAATATATCTATAATTGATAGATCATTATGATTAACTTAATATTAGAATTTTTCTTTATTATATATAATTTAACTTGTATAAATACCTATTTATACAATATATTAGATGCACATAAATACAAAAAAAAAAAAATTCTTCTCTCATTCTCTTCCTATGATTGGTTGATGATATCAGAGCTAACTTTACAAAAAGAATTAAATGACACCTTTAAATTTTTTGATTTTTTGCCCACATTCATTTACAAAAAAAGTTACAAACGGTTTTATTTTTCGAGATGGTCATAGACAAAACCTCCAAAAAAAAAAATAACCTCCCACATGCCCATACATACCACCACCAGAAACCTCTACAATATCCATTCATATCCCTGCAATGTTTCTTAGTTTAGGTGATTTTTTCTAACCTTTTACCACTTGTCCGATTATCCGATAGTTATTTGGTATATACCAAACTCTGTTATTTCTTAAAACGATTCCAACATTGATACTAGATCTTGAAAGACCACTCCACATGCTCTTAAAAAAATTTGATTTGTTTTGCAAAGTCTGTTGTCACTGTTTTAATCTAATAAGCACAAAATAACCCGGTTTCGATTATTCACTATCCTCAACTATCCTCTACCATGTGTCCTCCTATGATTGGTCACTGACCATTGAGTCAGCACCACGCATCACATAGTCAGCGCCATGCGTCTTGTCATGTTTGTAGTCACGTTATGCCAAGTCATGCTATGTCAGCACCCCATGCCACATTAGCCCGAACAGTGAACAACACCCAGTTCCGATTCGATTCAAGTGGCTCGGTTAAACTGTTAATCATGAATTTGACTGCCCGATTCAGCCATTTTCAACTGATTTTCTCATCAACAGACTGAATCCTAAGGTTTTTGGGTGTCTTGAATCCATTTATGATATCGAATTGGCCAAATTCTAACTTTCTAAATAGATTCCTTTCCTTTTGCGTGATTCTCAATTGTTGTTGTTACGTATTTTAATTGTGTATATCATGGATGTTTCTAAATTCTTCCTACTTGTTCCTCAATGAATCAAGACTCCAATGATGATTCGTGGATTGAGAAAATGTATTGTTTTCTCAAGGATAAGCTTTTTTAACATATTGTTATCGGACAAATACTCAAATTTACACAAAAGAAAGATGAGAAGGAAAATGCATTCATGAAGCGTCTAGTATTTTGGAATGACACAAATCATTAGATTCTAATATGGTTTTGAAATATTTGTGTTAAAGTTATCAAACTTATTTCTGACGTTTTGATACAACTAAAAATGTAAGAGATTTCTTGAAAACTTACTATTCTGTCTTTGATGCTATTAATCAATTTTAACTACATAGATATGTTTATCGCATACAACAACTTTGTCATTTTCCGCAATTATGCAAAATTGTAAGCCCTCTTCATCTTGTGTCATGGGGAGCATTCTCAAATCGTAAAAGATTACCTTTGGTAATAAAACTTATTAACACAACTATCATTTCATATTCATTTACAAAATATTTTATCTTTTTTGAAAAATTTTATGTTTTCGATCAAAAAAATTATATTTTAATTAAAAATATTACAACCAGAATAAAATAGAATAGAGAAAATAAAATAGTGCTTATATAAAAAACTATTTTCTTATGTTGAATGAAACCTCGTTTGAGTAATTCATGCCTATGCACTGCTTGTGACATTGAACTATCTCAATTAGCATTACCGTTATTGTCTACATTCAAAGCCAAACAATGTCAATATCTTAATGTTGTTGTTTATTTGGTCACCTACCACGAGGAAAATGCTTTGTTTTTCCTAGATGCCAACGGTCTAATACTCTAGACATAATATCTCCCCACGAGTAAATATATATAGACCGATGATTAATAATTTTTTAATAATTTTTTTTCAAATTAAAAAAAATCAGTTTATTTATTTAATGATTGGATAGTAACTTTAAACTTACAAATTTCTTACTGAATCAAAAAAAAAAAAAAAAAAAAAAAAAAAAAAAAAAATTCTCACTATAATATAACTCAATTTTATTAATAATCAATAAAACTACATTATATTGAATTTAATCATTGTGATATCATTTTGTCCGTCCATCCGGTATTAATTATCAATTAGGATGCTCTCTTTTGTTTTAGCAAGCTTCCACGTCTTAGACAACAAATATTGCCCCACCACATCACTGTACGGATTTGATGAAGTTTTTCAAGCATTCATGAATTAGCAAGTTGCTATCACTCAACGTCTTGATGAGCTAGCATGTAGAAAAATTCGATGATTTGATGAAAAATGCAGTAGATGTGATTTTGAATTGTAGATAGCCCATTGTTTTCTTCATACGGAAAGGTTTCCTCCATGTGAGTTATCTCATTTTAGCTTGTCTGCAAAAAATTATTTGTTTAGGGTATGGGGATTTGTAATTTCGCTGAAATTATAGAGATGGAAAAATTATATAGTTGCATTAAATTGCTCACATAAATGGGGTGGGTGCTAAGTCTTTAATCAAATCTTTTACCAAGTCAGTCTAGTGAGATAGGGTTAGATTTTTTAATTAAGTCTATTGTTCAAAATTTAGAATTAGAAAAGACTACATCTAGAGAGTCACTCCCTAAATAAGATCTTACAGACGTTCGAACTGAATTAGTCAAAATATAATTTTGGATATTCATGACGGAAAAAAAAAATAAAAGAATAGTAGATGGAAAAATATGGTCTATAACCAATTTCCTACAAAAATGATGAAAGCAGTTTATGCACGATGTTGTTAAAATTACCTAAGTAGACATAATTTCACAATAGTACATCTGACTAATTTTCTCAGTAAAATAGATTCGAATCTTCTTGTGAATCAAAAAAAAAAAAAAAAAGAAAAAAAGTAAAATATAAATGCAATCATGTATTTATATGGAGTGTAATTAACAAATTATTTTCGTAACAAATGATCCAAACAAATCTCAAGGTTATATTAGGGTTTTTGACAAGTTAAATGCATTTTTTTTCTCCTTTCGGCTAGGAAAAAGAAGAGAAGAAAATAGAATTAGCACTTGAGCATTGATCCCAAAATTATGTTGTGTTATTATATATTCAATAATTGAAAGAGTTAGAGGCCTCTCAGCTCACTCTTACCCCTCACCGGCAATGAGAGTTTGAACCCTCACAACTCTCTCGATCCCCTCCTATAAACACTAAATATATATATATATATATATATATATATATACACACACACACACACATATATATATATTTATTTACGAATATATATTTTGAATCATATTTTGACTAATCGGTTTGAGTATTGTCAGATCTAATTTAGATAAAGAATTCTCCTAATATAATTTTTTAAATTTTCAAATTTCAAATATGATACATAGTTAAAAAGCTTAATACCCATATCCACTAGTATTGACCAGCCGTTGGTCTCTTGTAAAGACTATTACCCTCCTAGTGATAAAAAATTAAAAAAAGATAACAACCGAAAGAGTTGAGATCATCGGCCATTTCTCTCTTTAGCAATTGATGATAGCCTAATTAAAATTGAAATATTGAACAAAAAATATAGAATTCAACAAAGAGTTGGCCCTCACTTTGTTTAAATTTAGGCTTCTCTCTTAGGCTATTTTAAAGAATTAATGAAGGAGATACGAGTAATCGGTTATAAATCTTTCAATTGATTAAGTATATTAACCATAAATTTGAATTTTAAATATTTTCTTATATATATTTTATACGTATTATTTTGTGCATAAAAGAGTAGCGTATAAAAGATTTATATTGAAGTGGTGTCTCAAAAAAAAAAGAAAAGAAAAAATCGTAAAATACAATGATATATATGTTGCCAAGTTGCGCGCAACACAACCACTAGATCTCTATTATTTTCTAAGTGTGGCCATTAAGTGGACGATCATGATTGTCCGTGACATACTTGGACTGTTGTAAACTTAGCTTTTATTTTGAGAGAGAGAGAGAGAGAGAGAGAGAGAGAGAGATTGATTCTAGACTAAGAAGACAAATGAGAAAATCCTGGTCTCCTACTCTGGCAATTCTCATATTCTGCACTAATATGTATATATATATATATATTTTTTTTTATACAGTATAAAGTTGCCATCTCTCTCTCTCTCCCTCTCTCTCCTGCAATTTTTTAATTTAGTCTCTCCGACTCTTCCACGTCTCTCTTTCACTCTCTCTCTCTTACCCGTTATAATCTCACTCCAACCCACTTCTCCAGGCAAATTATCCTCTCTCTCTCTCTCTCACACACACACATAATTATCTTCAACACAGCTGGTGTGCTTGCCAGATACAACAGAAAAAGAAGCACAAAAGTTCATCAAAGTGGAATATTCATAAGATGGGAAGAGCACCTTGTTGTGACAAGGCAAGCGTGAAGAAAGGCCCTTGGTCTCCTGAAGAAGATGCTAAGCTCAAATCCTACATAGAACAACATGGTACCGGTGGTAATTGGATTGCTTTGCCTCAAAAAATTGGTATTTGCTTAACACCCCTTTTTTCTTTTCGCCTTATCATTTTCTTCTATGTTTGATTTTTTTTTTTTTTTTTTTTTTAAATTTTCAATTAGACCTATATATATAAATTTAATGATTGTTGCATGCACTACAATTTTTGATTATAGGATTGAAAAGATGCGGTAAGAGCTGTCGTCTTAGATGGCTCAACTATCTTCGACCTAATATTAAGCATGGCGGTTTCTCTGAAGAAGAAGATAACATTATTTGCAGCCTATACATTAGTATTGGTAGCAGGTATTCTCCGAAAGCTCTCGTGACATTCTCTATCTTACAATTATTGGACAGTCCTATGTAAAGTAATATCGCGTCTAATAACAATTTGTTAGCCCTAGCATCCTGTTCTTATCTTAATTAGTATTAACTTGTGAAAATATGTACTGTATGTAGGTGGTCTATAATAGCAGCACAATTACCGGGAAGAACAGACAATGATGTTAAGAATTATTGGAACACAAGGTTGAAGAAGAAGCTGCTAGGCAAGCACAAAAAGGAGCAACAAGCTCGCCGTGCAGCCACCGCACGCATGAAGCAAGACTATAGTGCCACTGCAATTAACCAAATCACTACTTCGTACTCGTGGCCTCAGCTGCCAGCAGTTAGTCACGCGCCTGTCTTGAGCAATCCAATACTAGTAGACCAAGAAGCTCACATCAAGGACCAAGCTTCTCTTCAGAAATTGTTGATCAAGCTTGGAGGAAGATTTTCTGATCATCATGATGATCATAACCATGAACAACAATCAAACATCAACAACATTAACATCCCGAATTTTTGTTATCGGCCAGACATGTCCTCCACAGTTCAAGATCAACAACTTGTATTTGACAACACCATCACAGTAAACAACTACACCAACTTCAATTTTATGTCCGAGTCTTTGAGCACCACCAACACGATGTATCAAGGACTTGATTGTTTGGATTCAACTGTTGATTTAGATCAATTTGTCTACACCGATAACTGGAGCGATACGCAAAGACTAGACGGTTTGAACAATAATTTCTATGGATCAGTGGAAGGAGTCAGTGGTAGTAGCTGCGGAACAAGTACTAACTCTGGAGAGAGCAACATCACTTGGGGTGACATCACTTCTCTCATTAGTTACACTCCTATGCTTTCTAATTTTGAATCTTCCCAACAAAACATGTTACAAGATTTTGCTTTTGATGACTCAATTATAACGTTGTAATTAAATTTGGGGTGTGGAGTATATTTTTCTTTTACCATTAGGAAAAATTTCGTGTCATTTTTCGATATCTCACCCAAAAAAAAAAGAAGAACCTCTTTGATATTCTCTCTTAGAGATTTGTTTGGTTTCATCTTTTGTCACTTGGGGCACACAGATTTTTATTCATTATGTCGAGCTCAATTAATTCTATGATGATTTGCGGAGAATTTCTTGTTACTCTTTTTATCTTTTTAACTTTATTTGTAGCTAACTAGGTTTGTACAATCTTTGATACTTTTGGCATGTGAATCACTCTTGTATCTTTTTTGATTTTTGGGACTTTATTCGTATTAAACACACTTAGAATACATATATTTTTATTATGTTGAATTGAGTTAATTATATATATATGTTGTGAATTTTATTTTTAGCTTTGTTATATCTTGTTGTTGACAAAACTAATTTCAAGTACAGTCTTTCATCTAAAAATATTTTTCCAATTTCTCACTATACGATTGATATTTTTATTCACACTATATAAAACATAATTCATCAAATATATCCTATCGAGGCGTAACTCTTCTTTCACAAAAACTTGATTGTGTTAGACATAAGCATTGAACTGGCCTTGATTTGATCATAAAAAAGGTTTTTTTTTAAAAAAAAAAAAAGAAAAAAGAAAAAAGAAGAGAAAATAATTGAGCAATATAATTAGGTGCTGCAGCAGCCGAGCATTTCCCAACGAAAATGGTTCTTTCTCTATGAAGCCTCCATGAAAACGGCAGTAAGGTAAATTTAAAAAAAAAAAGGTGGGGGTGTATAAAGGTGCTTTGACGTTTTGGCCACAACCTGTTCGGCTCTAGCAATGTAGGGCATCCAAGAGTGGCTGCTTCCCTTTATTTTTATCTTCGTGTGTGCAAATTCACTAATTAAATTAGACCCTTTTAAAGTACATATCTAATCAAGTCCATCTATCATTTCAAAATTAGTAGAAAAGAGTATCTTTTTATTATTATTATAGAAAACTCAGAATTTTTTGCTTCTATATTAACGTATTTCATCATTTCGAGATAATAGATAAGGATCTCGGATACCGCCGAGTATGTAATTAGCAATGTACAGAAGAACAAAATCAAGTTGGGGGCGGTCTCGTGTATGGGGGGGTCTTATGTCTGCAACTTTACGAAGCAATTTTCTGGCATTATAAGACAGCAAAGAACCACTTGCTGTTGGAATTGTGGGTATGAGGTCCCATTTGACGGCTGATTGAATTCCACATGGTACACTTCTCGTGAGTTTTTCTATTTCTATGGTACTTTGTCTATTTTTTCTATTGACATATATCACATGGGAGAGGATATAGGCTAGATATTACTAGTTAACTCAACTTTATGAACATCAAATAAAGTCGCTTTAGTGATTTTTTTATTTTTTTTATTTTTTTTATTTTTTTTTTTAAAGTTTGAGATTGTGTTAAAATATTCTAAAATGAAATCTATGGTATTCTGTAGGCGTGAGCATGAACCAAATTCTGATCCGAATGCCTATTATCTGATCTGATATGAATATTTCAGATACTGAATTTTGTTATCCGAATCCATATCTGCATAGAATAATATCCGACGGAATGAATATCCAAAAATATAAATTGGATATATTAGATTATCAATATCCGAAAAACCTTATTTAAGTTCTATTTTTATCAAAATTAAACTCAATTTAATAATTAAATTTTAATCATCCAAGCAAACTAAAACAATATTAAAATACACAATATAATACATATCACCCAAATGATATAATAACACATCAAAGAATAATCGATTGATTGGCCATTCAGTCGAACGAGAGAAATGGGTAGTTGATTGACTAAATGGGTAGCCAACTGATTCCTTGTTCAAATGACCAAGTTTTTTGCTCGGTTGGCCAAGTATTTCTTTGCATTGTTGCTCAATCGGCCGGTCCTTGCAGTCGGTCAACTGGGTGGCTTGTTAAAGTTGTTTGGCGGGCTGGTCTTTGCAACCGGTCGATCGGACAGTTGTTAAAGCTACTCGATTGGCTGGTTTTTGTAACCGGTCGACTACAATACATTGTCATAATTTATTTATCTCTATTTTTCGGATCGAATCGTATCGGATATTCACGGATACTGATATGCTGATCCGTATCCATATCCATATCCGGGGAGAAGTACTATCCGAATTGATCGATCCAATTTTTTCAAATATTTGATCCATCAGATATTTTTGAATCAGATTCAAATAGGATACCTTGAATATTTGGATAATGGGTTTTTTTTTTTTTTTTTTTTTTTTTTTTTTTCCTCACCCCTGGTATTCTGATCGATGGAAACTGCCTTTATTGTGTAGCTTAATCTTACGATTTTACGATTACATAGTAGAGGCAAGTGCAAAGCATTATGAACTTGGTTTTTAAGTATAGGAGAGGCTAGAGATAGGTCGGAGCGAAATGGATATAAAATGACACGGGGAAAAGATATTTTATAAGAATATAGGAAATATAAATGCAAACAAATGCATAAATATAAAATATAAAATTTTTTATATAAATATTAATTACTTTATAAAAATAATAGAATACATATATTTTATAATAAAAATTTAAAATGATCAAATATATAATTATGAATAATAAAGCAAGTAACATATAAAATAAAAATTGTAAATAAATAAATAAATATATAAATATACAAATATAATAATTTTTGTATAAAGATTAGTTAATTTAACGTGTTAAAACATTTTAAAACCATGTAACTAATTTTCAAAAAACAGAAATACGTTAGTATTAAGAAGTTTTCGTGTAAAAGAGTAATAGCTTTTTTATTAATCTTTTTTGTGAAAAGATAATTGGAAAAAATAGAGATGAGTTGAGAATCTTAAATCAATAAAATTTCATAATAGTTTCATCAACTTGAATTTTTTTATGAAAACGGTTTTCAAAAGAAATAATTTTCCAGCTCACAACCTATCTGAAATTGGTCAGAGTGCAAGTACAATTAGTCAAAAGAATGCACCGGAAATAATCTTAGTATATTTAAGGAGGAGAATGTTACATGAAATTTTTTAGCACAAATAATCATAAAAAAGTGACATTAAATTAAATTTCAAAAATAAAAAATTATATTATGATAATAAGTTTATTTTTATAAAAAAATATTTAATTTTTACTCGTGAAACTCAATAATTTTATTATTTTAATCAAAAAATATTATAAATAAAATGTAATAAAATGAGATATAATATATGTGAGTAAGTTGATGTTTTCCAAGCATGGGAATAAAGTTTTCAAACTTAAAACATAGCAAATAATAAAGCGAATTTGGAATCGTTTTGTGGTATTTAGTATTTAGTAGAAACTATACAAACCGTGCTATTGAGAGAGAGAGAGAGAGAGAGAGAGAGAGAGAGAGAGAGAGTCATCAAAGGGACATCAATGAACATGAAAAGTGGTGTGAGCACAATAGATAATATGGATTGACCAAGTCATTTTAATACCCGGAGAAATAATTGACGAGTCAATTATTATCTCTCTTTATTATATAATATAGTAACTAGATGAAGATAATGAAGTGACCTTTGAATTTCAAAATCAACTTTAACTTTCCCAAACAAGTTTGCCAAACATGGTTTAGCAGTCACTCAAGTCAAGGGCATTACATTAACTAATATAATTTACTAGGTCAAAACAAAAATAGCATTAAATAAAAATTAAAAGTAGGGCTTTTAAACGAATTTCACTATTAAACTTTTTAAGGAAAAATATTGATCATTTAATTTAAAATTTTAACCTATAGTCAGGGCCTTGCTAGAGAAATTATGGATTGAGGAATACGAACAATGTGGATCTAATACCTTAAAATTTGGGCATATGTTACTTTTGTGTTTTATCAAATTAAACTAATTTAAAATTTTTCTTGGAAGAAGGCCAGAAAAGAGAGGGAGAGGGGAAATAATTTGAGAATGGTGAGAGGTCGGATGGACACCCCCCACCCACAAGAATTTTTGTGACTTATATTAGTGTGAAATTTGTATAATTTCCCAGTTGAATCATGTGTTCTATGTTTATGTTCATATTTCATTGGATAAACCCAAAATCTATTTGATTTAGGGAAAGGATTGAGCAGCGACAGGGGTAAAAGGATGGAACACGGGTAAAAGGATGCAAAGGTACCTAGCAAAACTGTAAATCATATTGTTACCGAGGGACAGCTGGCCTGCTGAGAATGATACAAATCTTTTAATTAAAACTTGAATTCGAATATTGAGAATGGAAAGAATTATATCGAGAGAATTCTCCTATAAAGAATCTGACTGTAATTCGAGTCAGATTAGTCAGAATATAATTTCAAATATCAGTTGTTTGTTTTAACAAAAAAAAATCATATTGTTGAGTTACCTGTTGAACTTGACCTTATAATTATCATTTTTTCACAAAACGCCTTGTACTGCTCCTAGAAGCAGCTTGAAGCAGCGAAAACGGACCTCCTCTTCTTCTTCTCTATGTGTTTTCATGGTCGACCATTCCCCTACTCAAAAATTCAGCATTTATATTTTTGTTATTGCTAGATTTTTCGTGGATGAATCTACCCGATGCCTGAGCCCATAAATCCATACTGTTATCAAACCAAAATTCATTTTCAGAAGAGAGACTATCTAGATGGAACCTGACCTGGCCGATAAGCAGCTTCTTATACCTCTTCCTGGAGAGAGAGAGAGAGAGAGAGAGAGAGAGAGAGAGAGACAGAGACAGAGAGAGAGAGAGAGAGAGAGAGACAAAAAAAAAAGAGTACACCGCATTTAATTTATAACAAAAGTAAAAATCCAATAAAATAAAAACTTAAAGATGAATGACGGTTTTTTTAATTAATTATTATTATTATTATTATTATTATTATTATTATTATTATTATTATTTTGCTTTCCTAACTTTGTTCATGGCATTGTGGATGAAAGTGCAAGTTTTGGTTTGAAATTATCATAAACTTTCTTGTCATGATAAGAGTTCAACCTGAAAGTCGTCTGCAAGTAATTAAATGAAATAAATTTATTAATATTAAAAAAGATAATTTAGTGAGAAAAAAATGATATTGCAGCGTTCTAAAAATTGAAAACAACAAAAATTATTAATTTAGCTTATAATTTTTTAAAAAATATATATAAAAATATATATAATTGAGTTAACGTGATTCTCTCACTGGAACTATCTCAAGGAAGTGGTCAACCGGAGGCTTGTCTCTCTCCAAAGCCATCTTTTTCATAAAATATTGATAGGATATGATTCAAAAATCCATTGGGATAACACTTAATCTTGTGAGCCTATGATTTAATAGGCATCTCACATCTAAACGTGTCAATAGCTAAAGATTTATCTCCCGGAAAGATGGATATGGCCTAACACATTGAGTAATCACTATTGGTAATGAACTAATCAGTTTGTGACCTTCAAAGGCATTCAATGTGCTCAAAATGATATGATTCTTTTCGTTTTGGTAAGAAACTAAGCGTTTACCTTCATCGATCCGAAATAATACATATACTCTCCTGATAACTAAGGAGTCTTTTGAAATCTAATTGATAATGGAAAAATCTCATTCATTTGTTAAATTTCATAATTGATAAAAATCGTAAATCTCTCAAGAATATTTGATTATAGAATCTAGAGATTTCTAAGTATACTCACAATGAAACTAGGATTGTAACACCCTGAGAGCATACGACTTGTAAGACATCGATCTATAAAGGCCTCTAATAGGTTACAGTCTAGGTACATTTTTTGAATACCACACACCTGACACGTAAAATCATAAGGATCTCATATTTAGCCCTTCTCCTACTCAGTTTGTTTCTTTTCTCTCGAAAACCGTTCTTTCTAAATTGAGTATCGGAGTCTAGATACATTTTCTGAATACCACACACCCAACACGTAAAATCATAAGGATCTCATATTTAGCCCTTTCTCCTGCTCAATCTGTTTCTTTCCTCTCGAAGACCACTATTTCTAAATTGAGTATCGGAGTCTCCCCTACCGGAGCACCCTCCTGTAAGGGTGCACGTGGATTAGATATCCAATCCGTAATGAGTTTTTACTATCCGAATCCGTATTTACGGATTTTAAATTTTACTATCCGAATCCGTATGCGCAAATGAGGATATCCGCAAGTGTAAATATCCGCATTTAGCGGGTTGAATTTGCTGATATCCTATCCGAATCCGCACATTTTTTTTACCTATTTTTTATGTAATATTAATTTACAAAAATCACATTTAAAAGAGTCTAAACAACTTCCACATTCAAAAGAATCACATCATATCCAATAGGTTCATCTTCATTACCTATTTCTCATGTACAAAATGCACAATTGAAAATTGTTAGTAAAATATAATCCAAATATATAAGATTTTTGTGAATTGGGACAGGGTGGACAGATTATGCAGAAATCTTTTACAGCAAGGGTGAAGATGAACTATTGGTTATAAAATATTCAATATATTTTTACTGTAAATTTGAAAAAAGTAATAATCAAAATAATTTATCAGTTGTAAGAAGTAAAACATTATTGTTTTGACATATTATGAAATATAATTGATTAAATGCTAAATAGTTCAATGTATATAATATTTTTTTCTTTGTTGCGTGAAGATGTGAAGGGGGCAACCAAAATTTTTATCACTTACAATATAATTGAATAGCTAATTTACTTTAATCATTTTGTAATTATGGTCATTGAAATAATTTATGCATTATGTTTCTAAAAATTGGAGGTGAGGGACATTTGTGATGATTCCTTTCTATCGCCCTCTTGCCATCACCCTTGCTGGTGTGAATACAGGGCACTTGTACGTGCTTCTATTTGAGTAACTTGATTTGAGGATTACAATGATATAATAAGGTACTACACAGTATAGAAATTTTTAGGGTGTCAACGATAACGATGTCCTTGAACCGGACAAATAGTAAAAATTTTACTGTTGTGTGACTGTGATCATTGGGATTACAAGTAAATTGATTAATAAAATAAAAATATAGGTTATATGTTTTATTTAATAAAGTTTTTACCATTGTATTCATATTATAAAATAGTATAATATCTTATTTGATTAAAAGACTTAAAGTTATAAAATTACTTAATTACCATTATATGTGGATACGGATCGGATATCGGTGGATTTTCAAAACCTAAATCTGTATCCGTATCCACAAACTCTAAAATCTGAATCAAATCCGAATTCGCATAATCCAACAGATCGGATATCTGCATTTTGCGGATCGAATTCGGATCAGATATCGTGGATTTTCAAATTTTTGGACTTTTTTGCACACTCCTACCATACGGTGGTCTTTTGCAGGTTACAATCTATCCTTTGGAGCATCCGTCCAAGTCAAAAGAGCCCAGAATCTGTGAAGCCGAAACTCATCTCCAACAAATTGACACCGTTTGTGAGAAACAGATTAGAACAACCTCAACAAACACACCAAAATGTCAAGCCATTATGCCTCTAAAAAGGACCAGAACCGTCTTGAAAACTGCATCCGTCGCGGATGGGCATATCGCAACCCCAACATACACTGCACTGCCAGCACCATCTGCTCACCCTGCCGACAAATCTGCCACTCATTCTCAACTCTCTCACCTAAAGTAAGCCCCATAACCTGTGCCTCAAGAACAGCCGACCGCATCTCCTGCGCCAACAACCCCAGAGAGGGCCAATCGTCCCCAACTGAAAAGATTAAAATTCAGAATACAGAATATAAGTAAGTAACTAGGAGAACTTAGCCATGCCATTAGACGAGAGGGGTAATCTTCTTCAAGGGGATTAGGGCATGCACACTCCCAACGACATTCAGATAAAGTCTATCATCACGATTCGAATGATTAAGGGAATATCTCTCAGTGATAACACACATACGATGCAACAGCACAAAAGGTTTTTCATTAAGAGATAGATAGTACAAAGACTACATGGAATCAAGGGGAATAGAGGGGAGTGCCAGAATCTCTCGAGAATGAGACTCTACGACAATTTGAACAGTAACCGATTCAGTGGGAATGCCAACTGGATCAATGAGGACCAAGCCTTGGTCCACCTAACTGATAGCCTCTTCACCAGGGGACAAAGCCCCGTCCAAACCTACATGGCAAATTGTCTCTTTAGTACACCTCAAACTCTTAGTTAACCTATGTCGGGAGTGCTTGAGGAGCTTGGTTTTCTTGGCAAAAGATTCCTCAATCTTTGTCACTTTCTGCTCTGCAGCTTGAACCTACTCCTTGCATATCTGAGCCAATGTATCAGCAGTCTACAGACATGCCTCGCGAATCCTCGCCTCGGCCTCTAGCTCTTTGCAGTGCTTTCGAGATAAGGCTAAGTTTTGTTACAAGCGCCTTATCTCTTTATCCTTTTCAGCAAACAATGCATCAGATGTTTTCTTTGCTTCTGCATTTTTCTTCCTTTGTTCGAGAGCATCCTATAACACCAAGATTTGGCTCCCTAACCGATCGGCACATCCCTACAAGTGTCTTATCCTCTGATTCCTTTGTTTCTTTTGAAACTCCGACAAGACCAATGTCTGCAAAAGGGAACTGGATCAACTGAAAGCAAAGCAAAGCAAGAAATAAAGCAAGACGAGTTTGGGAGGAAAGTGATACCGACAAGCCTAGAGACTGAAGAGTTTCATCAACCTACTCCAAAAACATCCTGTTCAGCTCCAACTCTAAACGATGAATATCGAACTAAATAGTTATTCGACTCACCTCAATTATATTGACATAACTGTATCGGTTGTTCCCCACATAGATGGCAATCGTTCCCCTCTCCTTTGAGCCCTTCTTACGGTTGAAAAACCGAATAAAAATAGGAGGGAGAGCAGTCCCATCCACTACCTTGCGTTTCTCCTTGTGTAAGGGCCACAAAGGCACAACACACGATGGCCCATATATCTCCTCTACTATAGCAGTAGAAATACCTAGTTCCCCTAGTAGCCCCACCTCAGCAACCGGCGTAGGGACGTCCTCAAGTCCCTCCACTTCAGGCACCTTCATCACCGGGACATCTTCATCACCCACTGGTGATGTGTAATCATCAAATGCCAAGTTGTCGGCCTCCTCTAGTCCAATGACCACCGGTTCCAAATATCTTGTTAAAATATGAGACACATGCACTCCGACCTCCTCAATTCCCTTGCTCTTTCTTTCTATCGAAAACTCAGACAATTGGATTTTTCTCATCTTTGATGGAGGAGGTGTAGTTCTCAATCGAGCCCCGAGTGCCTTATCGATCTCCCTCGAAGGCCTCTTGACATTCAGTTTCACCTGCTTATCGGTTGTGACCTCCTCTAAAACAGCAACTCCTAGCGAAGACAGAACATCAATGAGCTCTTTCTTCTTTCTATCGACTAGAAGAGGTCTATCAATCTTCCCTTTCTCCCCGATCAGTAGGACCGCCAAAGACAACATTTGATTATCTATAAGAAAATCAACCCAAATATTTCTTCAAGTCGATGTACAGTGTTTGCTAATCAAACGCACGAATTGGGAATGACAAAAATAAGTCGAAGGCTTTGACCCAAATGATGGCTCCTCATCGGCGCTGGGCAACGTAGGCATGAGATCTCTATTTAAGAACTCTACGAAGAAATACTTGTGTATCCAATACTTATCGATCGATTCTTTGTAATAAAATCTCCAATTGGATTCAGGCCAGGTTTGCAGCTTATACTAGCCCTAGGTGGAACCCTTACTCCCGCATCTCTTTAGTGAAAAGATGGCAGCCAGAATTTCAAAATTGAAACAGAGACGACAAAACCCTAATAAAGAAATCACAGCAACAGCTAGGCGCCAAGCGCTGGAGAGAAGTAATGTCAGAAATATGTTCCAACAAAACAGTACCTCCATGATCGAAATGGTATCTTTAGGCCGTACTTCACCGTTTGTTTATAAATTGGGATGGGGCCCTCCGATGCCCTGTTAGCCCAATTCTCATCCGTAGCCAATACCATAGTATAATCATTCTCCAGCAACATGTTAGTTTGAATTTCTTGAAGTTTTTTATTTGTCATCATACTTCTAATGTCGACAATGCCCTGATGAGTTTGAGAAGAACCCTTCACCATTTTCTCAAGAAAGACTTTCTTTACGAAAGGTTAGTTTGCAAGAAGTCGAAACTGGTGTAAGAAAAGTATGGAAGTGTTTAATCTACTCGAGTGACTAGCCTTATAAAGCGTATTAAAGACGATTCGCAAGACCTGAAGCGGTACGTGCCATAATTTGCTTAAAGTAGCAAATAGTAATTAAAAAAATTATATTAATTTGTGACATAATTTAAATAGCAATTAAAATAACGCAAAAATAACTTAAAGTAGCATAATTTTATTAATAAACAAAATCATATAACAATAACTTAATGCGATATAGTATTATTAATAATTAAATCAATATTTTTAATTTTTAACTTTTTAATTGGCAACACCCTTAGCCCGTTCACTTACTATGCTTTAGAAGAGCATTGCTATTTTGTTTTAAAACCTTTTCTTTAATTTTTATTTATGAAACCCAAAAAGGCCTTGATCATTCGATTCTACAAGCCATACACGTCCTTTGACTCTTTTGATCAAAAAAAAAAAAAAAAAAAAAAGAAAAAAAGAATGGAAGAAATTAAAAACCAATATTTAAAGAAATTGCAACAATATAACAATGATTATCAATTGGCAGCAGCAAGTATTTTCTTTGATTGTTAGTTTTCATGTATGTTTATTCTTTTGTTATAACTCTTGCTATCTTGGTTTTGATTTTTTTTTGTTTTTTGAACCAGATTTGTGTCTGATTTAGATTTTATTTTTCTAAACTAGACACAAATCTGGCTTAAAAAAAATAAATCAAAACCAAGATATCAAAAGTTATAACAAAAATGTAAGAAAATACTGTATATATATATGTTCACCCTCTCTTCACCCTTATATTAAGTCGGGAAGTATTTTATATAATGAATGTGCAGTATTTTTAGATTTTTTTTTTGTTTTGTTAATTTGTAACTACACGGAATTTAATCCTTCATTAAATTGGTGTTCAGTTTAGAATTTACTAGTTATTGCCCTAGTTTCTATGTTAGAAATTATTGGCCCTTTAGACAAAAATATATACGATGCGTCGGTTTATACATACATATATACATGTATGTAAACATACATACATACATATACATATATATATATATATTTATCTTATAAAGGGCTGCTTCATATTTGGGTTGCATTCCTAAGTATGTAAGGCGTTTGTATGAATTGTTTGTTTTTGATCGTTTTGTTAAGAGAGAGAGAGAGAGAGAGAGAGAGAGAGTCTTCCTTTTCTCTTTCTATGTAGATGCAAATCTTACTTTCTTTCGCTTTCACGATTTGGGCAGATGGCAATCAGATGAAATAATTTTTTTTTCTTCCTCTACTCGTAGTAGGTGTAAATGGGGATCAAGGCCAGGCCAACTAGCTTTCTTCTTGACTTTTGTTTGATTTTTGTTAGGGTTGGCCTATCTAATATGGCATTTGGTTGATTTCCATTTGAAGACTCTGTAAGGTAGTTGTTTTTAAGCTGTCCTGTGGAAATTTGCACGCTCCATCAATAATTCTGTTCTCTAAGATTACCATGATCATGATGTGGGTCAAGCTTACCAATTAAGACCATTTTTTTCCCTTTGATTTTTATTTGGAATTAATGTCACCGAAATTCCTTTGATGAAGTTATTCTTTGTAATTTTTTTTTATAAGAAAATGTAATCAATTGGAATCGAATCAGGAAAAAAGTGATAAAGGTGAGAAAACTCTACTGCTTGAGCTATCCCACAGGAATGTTATTCTCTGTAATTTACCTATGGAACATGTAGCCGAGATTTATTAACATGATAAATTTAAATAACTATAAAAGAATATTCCATTAGAAAAATGCTATTCCTTTCATTCAGCCGTTGTAGATCTTATTTTTTTCATAGCTAAATCAAATAAATTTTTATTGAATGTCATTTTGTGCAATCGTTTACACATCGGAAATATTGATGCAGCAAAATTACAAAATAGTTTAATTTGAGGGTTACGAAATCTTTGAGTTGCTCTATTTACATTTGAAAATCATAGCTAATGGCTAATTTGGACCTTCCAAGGTACAAAAGTTTTTTTCTCGAGGATAACTCAAGTAATAAAATTTTCTTATTTTTATCATCTCTTTTTTTATTAGATCCTGCTTGATTACATGTTCCTATACCAAAAAACAAAACCAATCCTTTTTTTCTCTCTCTCCCAATCATGATGGAAACTCTTAAATATCTCTCTCAATGTTAAATTTATGAAACATAAACACCGAAAGATTATCTGCCTTTATCGGAATAATATTTGATATTTAAGTGATTATTGTTGTAAATTATCAATTTTCAATAATAATTTTAAATATGATTAAATTTGATTTAAGTGAGATTAATCCCTTAAGAGACAATTATTCCAACAACGCGAGATATTACTTAAAAGATATCAATATTCAATTATGAACCAACAAGGCATTAGTTGTTATGTATATCATTGATCCATACAATATATATTATTATTTTTTTTACAGGGGTTCATTGATAGTAATTCGCTATGCCCTTGCGTTACACTATCATTTGAATCTGGCATATAAAAGATTAAAAAAAAAAAGGAAAAAAGAACGCTTTTTATTAAATACCGGAACCCCCCCAAAACCCAAAAAAAAAAAAAAAAAAAAAAAAAACTAATTTTCTCCCCAGCACGTGAATTTCTCTCCTCTTTCCCATCTATATTAAATATTTTTCATATCTGTGTGCTTCGAAAGAATTAGCTTGATCATAAGCATATGTTTCAGTGATTTTCACCCAAACAGCTAGAGTACAAACACGGGAAAGATGATGCCTGAGAGGGAGAGAGAGAGAGAGAGAAGCTGAGCATATGAATTGCCTTTCTTTTAAAGAAAACTATATAATAAAAGACATCTTGCAATGGTGTAGTCCCCACTCCATTGACACCTAGAGAGCACAGCAAGTGTTACATTATGTACTTTGGCTCACTTGTTCACATGAAAAAAGTTCAATGGTCACGCAATCAAATGAAATAAAAACCAGAAAATGTTTTTCTAGAGAGTCATTCTTTATGAAACAATGGGAGCCTTAGGGATATTTCTATTTTAATGACCCTTCCAACAGAGAGGTGTTGTTGAAGGAAAAAAGGCAGGCCTTGGCAACAGTGCAAACACCAAGAAACTTATCTCTAATCATTCAAAAAGTCGAGGATTAATAAAATGAATTTGGGTAAGCAATGACATCAATCAGAGTAGAAAGGCAAGACAATAATGGAGTTCATACCAGGCACTAAGCTCTCAAATGCACAAGGTCAAATGTGTGACAGCTGATTGAATTTGAACATGCTAGCTAGCTAAGTTTGTGAAATGTTATCTAATTTTGCTCTTTTTTAAGATGAATCATCTTGCATGCCTATCTTTTTACCAAATCGGTTCATACCTAAAATAATCCAAGGCAAATGATTTAGGGCCTGTGTAAGCAACCTAAATTGAGAAAATATTAGGGATAGACGTGCATTTATCTTATAGAATTACCTGGGGGAAAATATTTTTCGATCAATCTAAGAAGCAAGTGAGGTGAATTTCATATAGAAATTAGAAACTTAGAAATTTTAGTCTAGAGACTGAGAAAGATTTTGGTTGTAACTGTGTTGGGTCAGACTAGCCATATACATTTGATAAATAAAGTAGTCTAAGATTTTGGGGGAAAAAAAAAGATAGAATCTCAATTTTATTAATTTACCTTAATGTACATAATATATTTGTATCTGTCCTAATGTAATGGAATGGAAAAATTTGTAATAACCGGTTTTCTTTTTCTTTTTATTTTTTCCTCACAAGGGAGGCCAATTGCCTAATAAGGATTAGAGTTAGGAAATATATTAACAATCAAAATCAAATCAATTATTAATTTAATTTTAAAAATATTTGATTTTATTTGTTTCCACATTTGTAATAATTATTTTTATATTTTTAATAATGAATTTTCTATATAAATTTAATATATTGTAATAATTAATTGAAATAATGAAGTATTAGAATTCATATTGTATATTGTTTCTAACTCTCTAAAATAGCATCATAATCATATTCATATATCATTCATATTGATATTGTTTTATATTCTTAATATGGTTTTAGAACCGTATTCCAATATTTTTATAATAATATCATATCTCCCTTTGTAAAAAGAATTTAAAAAAAAAAAATAGTTATCCATGCACCTACAATGTCGCAGTCAGAGCAGTGCCACAGTTATAACCAAAACATGAGCCGGGAGTAAAAGACAAAGCCAAATTGCCCTTCAAGATTACAAAAACACCTCTAAGATTTTAGATAATATATCTATATCCTCTGTCAAATTTAATTAAATTTTATTATACCATATTAAATTTAAGAAATTAAAAAATATATTACGTGTCAAAATCAAATTTGATACATGATTTATATTCTAACATTTTCCTCAAATTCAACGTGATAGAATGAAATTCATTTGATTTAAAAATGGTACGTATGGGATCTAAAATTTTAATAGTATTTTTATAATTCTGAAGAACAGTTTTTTTGATCATTGATTTCAAAAAAATTCAGATGCCTAAGATCCAAACCCAACATATTATAATAATTATTTGATTTTATTTATATCTATTGTTATAATAATTATTTTTATATTTATAATAATAAATATTTTATATAGACCCAATATATTATAATAATTAATTAAAATAATGAAGTATCAATTTTTATATTTTATATTATTTCTATCTCTATGATATTGCAACCATATTTATGCATCTTTCATCATATTAGTTGAAAGAAAGAAAAGGAAAAAAAAAGGAAAAAAAAAAAAAAAAGGGGAAAAAAAAAAAAGGGGGGGGAAAAAAAAAAAAAAAAAAAAAAAAAAAAAAAAGGGGGGGGGGGGTATATTCGTTTCATAACTATATTTCAAATTTTTCATCGGTTAGGAATACACACACACCACAAAAAAGGATAATTATATGAAATTGATTTTTAATTATTTCAGAAAAAGGAAAAGATAAAATTAGAGATTGATAACAATCTTGGGACGGCATCTAAAGTTGATTAATTACCAATACGAAACAGACACCCACCAACAATCCCAAGACTATCCCAACTTGGGGAAAAAAAAAATCATGTGCCAAAGCTCAAAACTAGCACAATTAAATAATATTTGGCCTGTAAAAGGTGAATAAGAATAATTCTCATTGAGAAGAAGCATAGCAGAAAGAGTCCTAAAGCAAACAACCAAACACTACTAATATTCTTAAGTCATCAAAACTTCTAAAGTTAGAGAGAGAGAGAGAGAGAGAGCGTTCTGTCAACGCCATGACGATGATAAACACCAAAGACACCGCGATTAAAGCCTTAGGTCACCCGAGACACGACAAGAGCCCACGACGACTTTGTTGTGCAAACTGCAAACTTTCCTTTTTTTTTTTTTTTTTTTCTTTTTTTTAAGTCCTAAACATTCTTTTTTTTATTCACTGACATCGACACTCACTAACAAAAGACTATGATTTTTTTTTCCTTTTTTATTTTTGTGAAAATCATTCTTGTCTTCAAAGTTAGCAAACTTCATATCTATCACAACTAAGATTTAATATTTTATTAGATAATTAATTTTGTTGCTTATGTTGTAGTATATCAGAGCATATTTTGATTAATTTATAATATGAATTGATTTGGTTTTAATTTTTTGAATTAATCAAAATATATTCATATGACTTATTGCTTAAGAATTTGGTCCTACTTCGAAGAACAGAGCCTTGTTAGTAATTTAATTCCTGTTCTAACTTTTTTGACCAAAGTGCTCTTAAATGTTGATTTTTTTTTTTTTTGTGTGTGTGTTTTTTGAAAAAGAGAGTGAAGGTACAAGATTGCTTCTCTCTTCTGTTTTTCCACTTAAATTTACTTTTTTTTTTAAAAAGAATTCCATCATTTTGTCTTAATTATTTTTTATATAAAGTTCATCTAATTTTTTGACGCTTGCGTGATGATAGTCTTTTGTATAATAATCATGACAATTACAAAAATATTAAAAAATATTCATTATGTAATAGTACTGTAGTTTAAAAAATGAAAAAGACTTCTACTGGTGCGACCTAAATTTAACTCCAAACCAAGTGTCTATTGGAAATGAAAAAAACTACACTGGAAAATCAACCTCCAAAATAAGGTTCTGTAGATATTCAAATCAAATTAATCAATTCTAAATATCAATGGTGAAAATCAACCTCCAAAATAAGTTCACGTAGATATTCAAACCAAATTAATCAATTCTAAATATCAATGGTGGAGAAAAAAAAAACCTTCATACCCAGATACTTATCTGAGTGGCCCAGTATCTGACCAGCTTGTCTCAACTCACAAGTAAAGCCCAATGTTTTTGACAAGAATGGGCCATACTATATACAATTCAGGCCCATAGAGAGTGATGTTATGGGCTGTAACCGAAGGTTACTTATGATGGCAGATCAAAATATACCCTCATTTTGATAGGATAAAGGGCTCTTTTATGGATTGAGAAAATATCCAACAATGATGAAGAAATGCTTGGCTTCTACTCAAATCTTTTGCATTGGACCTCAAATGGGCCCGGAAAAATCTAAATGATAGACTGGTACCAAAGCCACAGTGACTGTTCAAATTGCTTCAATAATTTCTTCTGAAAAAAAAAAAAGAAATTATTCAATTTCAATTCATAACATATCTATTGAGGCAAGATCTCCTCAATTAATTCCTCAAAAGCCTCCAAACATTTTATATAAATGCCAAAACAATTTTAAATGAAAACCCAGATATATTTTCAAGTGCGTAATCTAAATCTCACTTTATTTCGGTATTATTTGCCATTGTGAGATTGGTAGACAAGAATCGGGTTTTTCAATAGCATGTTTAATGCTACAAATTAGTAAAACCATAGCCAATATTTGTTGATCTTTCTGCATGCAATCTTGAGAATAAAATGTATTAGCTATGATGGTACCTAGCTCAACAACAGAAACCTTCCTTATTTTTGTGAGATGTGAGTTCTCTTATAATTATCAAATAAGGAAGAAAATTCCTAACAAATTTAAATCTTTTTTAACCCCCGAAAATTTTAATTCTTTTGGATTCTTGAAAAAGAAGGAAGCCTCTCTAAATTCTTAAATCTTTCTTAATTTTAAAGGATTCTAAATATTTTAAAAGTTTTTTATCATAATCTCTACTATTTTGAAAATCCTCATGCAAAAGAAAACTAAGATTTTTTACACTTCTTGAAATGTTATATATACAAAACAAAGACAACCCATGAGGGCACGCTGACATACCCACCATAGAGGGGGGAACAACAGACACTCCAGAGGTATGGCTTCATGCCCAATTTTATATATAATCAGATGTACGATTTCATACTCAATTCTATATCATTAAAGGTACGACTTCATGTCTTGTTTTATCAACGATCAAAGGTATGACTTCATACACATACACAGATTACATTACATACACATTATTCATTCTGATTTGAGAATCGGAGTCCCCCCACGGGGCTAGCCTTGATGGGGTTTTTCCAAATTTCTTTATTGATGACAAGCCAACCAAAACAATGGTTCTGATCAATTCTACATATAGCACATAGAGGCAACACAGGTCTATAGTTCAGACTCTTTTTAGGTTTTCCATTTAAGAAGATATGGTGAACTCAGCACCGGATCCCCACTCAAATCCAAAGAGCAATTATCTATGGGATCAAAAATCACCTCAACAGGTTGGCGCTGTCCGTGGGAGCGAATGACAGTTTAGCCGAAAAAATTCCACACCTTGTTTTGCTTATTCTCTCCTAACGCCATTCCTCTATCCTCGGGATGACTTTTGGCATTGAAGTACTCGACTATGATCCAAATCCATCGAATATCTCTATTTAATATTTTCCATTCACAACCTACCATTACTTTGATAGTATTTCAATATTAGTTGTTTCAACTAGGAATTTTATCTTATGCCTATTGTGACAATAATATCTCCATTCTACATGCCCTAACACTTTTTTGTAGCATTACGATCGCATTGACCATGTAGCAATCAAAAATGACTTTCAGTTAGTGATAACACAATTAGAGGTCCCCCTTCGTTAAGCACTCTCTTGACTCTCTCGGTCTTCTGGTCATTTAACCTCCTAGTCTCACATCTTACCCTTCTTGGCACCGACAGCCTGGGTTTGTAATTTTTACTCATAGTCTATTATTACTTTAACAGTGTTTTAGTACTCTTAACCGGCCGTTCTAATCTTGGATCTTGTCTTATATTTATCATACTGATAATATATTTATTTTACATACTCTGACCCATTTTCATAACATTTTAATCATGTCGGCTGAGCAATAATCAAAAGCAATTTTTAGCAAGTGATAACACAATTAGGAGCATCCCTTTGCTGAATAACCATGAATATCGATCCTATCATGTTCCTCTAGAATCCAATTCTGTTGAGTAATCGTGAGTCCTGGCCCTTATGCTTGGTAGTCAGCAATTTCGAAAGGCAACATTCTCTCGACATTAGAGTGATCAACTACGATTCGAGTCCATTGATAGTCCCGATTTGGCAATCTCTATCCATCATCCTTACTTCTTTGATAATTCTCTAGTTTTTTACCTAACAACTTTAGTTTGAAATTTTCCTTTATGATCATTACAACAATAATACCTCTGTTACACATACTCTGCTGCTTTTTCATTATGTCTTATCTAATCGTGGTTTGGGTCCTTACACCCACAAGACTCTAGCCTACCATGTTTTCTTTTGCAGGTTGACACTTTCTCAGCCATATTTTCTCGGCCTCATGTGGATAATCTCTCGACTATATGTCTTATGGTACTCTATTGACCATATGAATGTGTCGTCAATAAAAGATATATCTCACAAATGGACCCACTCTCTTGATCAAACGAACGTATCATTAATAAGAGATGTACCTCCCAGATGGGTAGACACTACCTACTCTCCCGACCAAACAAATGTGTCATTAATAAGGGATGTATCTCCCAGATGGGTAGACATGACTCACTCTCCCGACCGAACGAACACGTCATTAATAAAGAATATATCTCTTAGACAGGTAGGCACAATCCGCTCTCTTGACTGAGCGAATGTGTCGTCAATAAGGGGTCAATCTTCTCGACAGATAAGCACACCCACTCTCTCGACTGAATGAGTGTGTCGTTAATATAGGATCTATCTCCTTAACAGGTAGGCACCGCTCACTATTTCGACGGAACGAATGTATCGTCAATATGGGATCTATCTCCAAAATGGGTAGGCACGACCTACTCTTTCGACCGAACGAACATGTCATCAATATGAAATCTATCTCCCAAACAGGTAGGCATCGTCTACTCTCTCAACTGAATGAATGTGTAACACCATACGAGTCCAAATTATGATATTGACTCTAAATGAACTATTAGAGAATTTTTATCCTTGTGAAAATGTGGGAAAAAATTTAAATTTAAATATGGATTTTGTCCTTTGGATTGTATAGGAAATTCCTTAGACTCTCGGTTGATAAGTTTTTAATTTTTGAGCTTTTGATTACTAGAGTGCTCTGTATTCGGTAGGTCTTAATTTTTCAATAGAAATTGTCTTTTTGATAGAATTTGACTTCTCTATAAGAAGTTGGTTTGCTACAACTTGGTAATATTTTCTATTTTACTTTTTGAATCTTGGTGTTGGGTGAACTTGGATCTCTTGGTTGCCAAACTATTGGTACACTTATCAAACTAAGAACCATTTGCATTTACACTTATCAAACTATTCGTATACTTAACGAACCATTAATATTTACAATTATATTTTTCAGCAGTTGTACCATTAACTTGTCGTACCTCATCCAATTTTCTCCTCGATACATTTCCATTCGGCACCTTATATTTCCATTCGGCCATTCGGCACCTTACATTTCCATTTGGCACCTTACGCTCCATTCGGCCATTCGGCATCTTACTTTTCCATTTGGCACCACAGAGTACTTGCCTTGCATTTTCATTTAGTACTACAGCGTTTGCCTTATATTTTCATTCGATACAATGGCATCTTACCTTCTCCTTACAAATATCTCCAATTGCCTCTCAATTATAGTGATTTGGATGTGAACCATGGATCTCTTAAAGGCCTAAAAGATCCATTCAACATCCTTATTTAAATGTTACATAATATGTTATATTATATTTTATATTTAAAATGTTCTAAATTTTTAATATTTCTAATTTATTTTCTATAAATTGTATCTTTATTTCAACATTTCTTGTTTAGTACCGAAAACATTTTCCCAACAAAATCAGAACTCTAAATACTTAGATTCATTGGGTTGACCTTCCCAATAACCCAAAAAAGAGACATTGGAAATTTTGTGCAATTTAGGAGTGCAAGGAGACCCCTAAGCAAATGATAGAAATGGGTTGATGATAAAAGGAGAATTGAGACTTCAAAACTCACGAAACCCAAAGAAATTCACTTCTCACACACTCTCTCTCTAGACCATTCTTCTCTTTTTTCCCAAACACAACTTTATTCACCACCAAAACTCAAAATCAAAGACTTCAGATCACTCATCTAACTCCCCAAAGTTTAAAAATAGCCTTAATTTTATAAAGTCACATTAAGTGAGAGAAAAATAGGTTAATGAATATTAGGGCCGATGGGTTGACTTAGATAAATTAATATTGATGATTTTGAATACTTGATAATATCCATTAGGCGCTGGACAAGGCTGAATAAGGTAAGAACTTTACTATGGAGAAAATTTGAGAGTGATTACCCTTCCTAACACTGTGAGTAGATGATTGTTGTGTTTGTGAATGAGAAAATATTTTCTTTTAGTTTTTTTAAAATGATTTTTAACATGATTTAATATATATTGTTTTGTAAATGTGGAGTGTCCATGAAAATATCTCGATTTGAGTTATAAAAATTTATGCAGTTGTAAATATATTTTGTTGTATACGAAATTTTATTATAGATATTGTTATTGAACTCATGAATTGAGAAATTGTTGATTTTTCATGGCACATGATATGATGTTTTGTGAAATAGAGTATGTGTGGGGTGTAAGCACCCATGTGAATGTCATGACCAATAAGTTTTCACAGAATGATTCAAAGGGGCTGCGTAGAGAGCTTATTTGATTTGAGGGGGTAGGCAGTAGTAAAGAGATGCCCCGCAAGTCCCTGTCGAGCTAACTTGGTTTGCACCACCTCGGAGGTTCCGAGCTAATGCTAAGATTTGGAGTGAATTTTACGATTGATAAAATCCAATGACAGTACTATCATTAGTCAGGGCCAAGTATTTTGTGGAAAGATTTTTTAGGCAACCCCTTTTGAGTTTGGAAAAGTGCATATTGAATACTCATCATGTTTCTGGAAAATAATGGCTCTTGTTGAAAAATATTTGAATGACTACTTGATATTTTATTAGACCAGAAATATATTTTGAAACCATTGTTTGACACTCTCACACTCACACTTATTTTTTATACAACTATGTCATTACACTCCACTTACTGAATATTTTTATACTCACTCTTTCATCCTTATATTTTTAGAGAAAGTATAAAGATAAAGACCGCTTCACCGTTAATTAGATCCAGCTGAGGAGAGAGCTGTCCAGGACCATCTGCTAATATTAGTCCTATTCAGTTGTGGATTTTAGAGGCATGTAGACGGACCCATTGGATGACATTTAAACTCCTTTTTGTAATATATTTTAATTATATTTTTCTAAAGTTAAAAACTATATTTTATAAGTTATAGTTTGAAATACTAAAGTTTTAATTGTTCCTACATGTTTTGGATTTAATTATTTCATGTATTGGATTTATCAATTTGGAAAAATGTGTCATCTTCTAAATCATGCGGTGGTTGTCATATGCTTGGACCCCAAGGGTCGAGGCGTGACAATTTTATTGGTATCAAAGTAAAGATTTTGGTGTTTTAAATATTTTTAAATATTTTTAAATGTTTTAAATATTTTCATATGTTTTCAAATATTTTCAAATGTTTTTAAAAGTTTTTATATTTCTAAATATTTTGTGTCACATCTCAACCCTTGGATTGAATACGCGACAACTGCCCGTTATTCAAGAATACGGGTGAATCTAACCCGTACATCTAAGTACCGTAAAACATTCATCGATATCTATCCATTTTTCAAAATAATCCAATAATTCCAAACAAGCCAACATACATTCAAACATACAAAAAAAAACCAATCCAGTCTATCTCTATTTAAATGCATGCATAAAGTCAATCCGACTATCTATAATCCAATCACATGTATAATGCCAATTAGGCCATTTAAATTGAATTTCCAATTCATCACAAACCATTTCATGAACTAACTAAAAAGTTTTTACTCAAGGGATTCATATCAATTTTCATCAAACTCAATTCCCGAATAATTTTGAAAAAATAAAAGAAGGTTCTCAATTAAAATATATAAAATCATGTCCAAATCCCACATCAAATAACCATAACACAAAATAGGTTTCCAAAATAGTTAAAAGGGTTTGCCTTCATTTGAGTCCACTAATAAATACTTCAAACCAAATAAGATTTTGTATCAAAATGAAGCCCACGAAGGTGGTCTCTCCAAATCCGGTACTAGATAACCACAAATCTTAACTAAACTTCTATTATAAAAATGAAGGTAGAAATGATGAATATAAACAATACCCAATGAGTAAAGTGACAAGTTATGATAATAAATGAAGAGATGATTGTGGATATGTCAAATACAATTTCAAATCATTGTCATTATATCCATAAATTTCATAGTTCCATACCAAATATTAAGTTCAAATGAATTTAAATAAATTATGAAAAATAAAATTTATGTATCCGATTTATATTCATAACTTTTTCAAAATCCATGGGGTTGTCAAAATGATAATTTTCGACAATAGTCTATTGTGACTAAGGGCGAAACTGCTAAAATTTTTCATATTTTTTCATCTCACAAATATCCTCAATCTTAGCTTTGGCTCGAACCTCTCTTGAAGTACTACCAAGCTAGTCCAAGAGGATGACCTTAGAGGCACCTCTTGAGCCCGGTTACCTCCTTAATCATATAAACCTCCAACTACGTCTCCCCGTCGGGCAGTACTATGGAAGGGAATTACTATAACCATTTCATCATGTACCATTTCATAAATCTCATAATATGTATCAAAATATGCCAAAATAATTCAAATATTCATCAAATCATGAATTCAATGTCAACATGTTCAACATAAATTAATATATATGGTACATTATTTCAATTCAATATTTGGATACATATTTCATTTCTAACTCTCTTTCGGGACCCTCCACAATCACAAATTAATTTATAAACCAATTTTAAAAATATTTATAAAATCAAGTAAAATATTTTCTTATTTAAAGTCATAATCATGCATTTACTCATATCTTGGGAGAAAGGGTAATCACTCTCAATCCAAGTCCAAATCAATGATTTTATCATCCTTAGATTCTAATTGTCTTAAACCTTATTTAAGTCACCAATTTTGCCTCTTAGTCACATCACCTTCAAATTATAGATTTTTCTCTCTCTACAAAACCTCAAATCTCACTATAAATCTTAAGTTTATGTAAGAATAATTAAAACTCAAGTTTAGGAAAGAATATTACCTCTATTAGGATCACCAATTTTCATCTCTTGTCGAACTACTCCAAACCTAAGGTTTTTCTCTCGAAAACTTGAATTTTCCCCTAGTTTCAACCTACTAGGGGTATGTTGAAAGGCTTGGAGTTCAAATCTATGGGTGCTTGGGGATACTTACTCAAATTAGAGGAGAAAAGAAAGGGAGAGATAGAGCCGAGAGGGTGAGAGAATGAGAGAGAGTGAGGGTAAGAGGTGGTTCTCGGGTAAAGAATGAGAGAAAGTGGGGGGAGAGGAAGAGAGAATAAAAAAATAAACGGGGGGTTTTTTTTTCTTTTAACTTTTCTATTCTCTCTGTTTTTTTTTTTTTTTTTTTTTTTGCTTCTTTTCTTGGTTTCACAATTTCTAACCCCATAAAAATAAATTTTGTCATCAAAATTTAAAGACAAAATCATATCTCAAAGAAATGGGGGTATTACTTTTTCATAGTATCTCCGGTTCCCAAGTCTCTTTTTCATCCCAATCGCTTTTTCATTGGATTTTAACAATAGGGATATATCTATTCCGCTACTTCTTGATTTAAAGATCAAGGATAGATATGGGTTGGATTTTGAAAGTCAAGTCTTCCTTTAATTTAATGGGATGAATCTTTAAAACATGCGAAAGATTCGATAAATACTTCTTTAACATAGAGACATGGAAGATATCGTAGATCCTCTCCGATTCCGATGGCAACTCCAATCAGTAGGCCACTTTGCAATCATTTCAAGGATCTTGAAGGGGCCAATGTAACAAAAATTTAACTTCCCATGTTTTCGGAACAAATTACTCCTTTCCAAGGTAAGACCTTCAAAAATACGATGTCCCCTATTTCGAATTCCAAAGGTCGTCTTCTCTTATCAACATAAATCTTTTGTCGGTTTTGGGCCGCCTTCATTCTTTCTCAGATTTTCTTTACTTTCTCTACAGTGACCTTAATCAATTCTATATTTTCTATCTTTCTCTCACCAACCTTATCCCAACACAATGGAGTTCTATATTTCCTCCCATATAGAGCCTCGTAAGGAGGCATCCTAATATTAGTTTGAAATCTATTGTTGTATGCAAAATCAATTAATGGGAGATCTTATTCCAACTACCTTGGAAGTCCATCACACACACTCTAAGCATGTCCTCCAAAGTTTGGATTGTATACTCTGATTGTCTATCGGTTTAGGGATAGAATGCCATACTAAACTTTAACTTAGTTTCTAAGGACTCTTGCAATTTAGGCCAAATCGTGAGATGAATCTAGAATTACAGTTTGACACAATAGATACCAGAACATCGTGGAGCCTCAAGATCTCATCAATGTAGAGTTTGGCCAATTTTTCTGAGGAGTATGTGTCCTGAATCGACAAGAAGTGAGCTAACTTGGTAAACTGGTCTACAATTACCCAAATGGCGTCATGCCAGCTCGAAGTACATGGTAAACTAATCACAAAATCCATAGTGATCTATTCGCACTTCTACTTGGGAATCGGTAAAGGTTGGAGGATACCGGCGGGTTACTGATATTCAACTTTGACTTGTTAACACACAAGGCACTTAACTACAAATTTGGCTATCTCTTGCTTCAACCCCAATAACTAATAAGTTTTCTTGATGGTTCGGTACATTTTGGTACTCCTGGAATGCATCGCATAAGCCGAAAAATGTGCCTTTTCAAGCATGACTCTCTGAAAATCATCATTCTTAGGAACATGAATCCGTTTCCCATATACCACAATGTCATCCTCTTAGATATGGAACTCACAACCTTCACCCTTGTGAATCTTCTCCACTATGCCTTTAGCTCCTTATCGGTTGCTTGGAACTCTTTAATACGATCCACTAATGTTGATCGCACTTCAAATTTGGTCAAAAGTGTACCACACTTATTATTGACCAACCCAACTCCAAGTGCATAGAGTCATACTAAGCATGAGATATAAGAACTCTCATGAGATGCCAAAGAAGAAAATTTGCGGCTTAAGGCATCCGCAACTACATTTGCTTTCCTGGGATGATAGTCTATCACTAGATCGTAATCTTTAATCAACTCTAGCCACCTCCGTTGCTTCAAGTTGAGTTCTTTCTGCGATGAGCAAATATTTGAGACTTTTATGATCAATGAAGACTCAGCACATCACCCCATCCAAATAATGCCACCAAAATTTCAAAGCAAAAACAATCATGACTAACTATAGGTCGTGAGTGGGGTAGTTCAACTCATACTTTTTTAATTGGCGAGAGGCATAGGCAATCTTCTTATCATTTTGTATCAAAACACAACCTAACTCTTACTTGCTAGTGTCACTATACACAACATAGTCGCCATCACTAGTGGAGAGGGTAGGAATAGGTGCAAATGTGAGTCTTTTTTTTGAGTGAAAACTTTCTTCACATTTGTTACTCCACTCGAATTTGACTCCCTTTTGAATCAAGTTGGACAATGGAGCTACAATTTTGGAGAACCTCTCAATGAATCTCTGATAATACCCTATTAATCCGAGAAAGTTTCTTACTTCGGTGACATTTTTCGGTTACTCCCACTTCAATATGGCTTCCGCTTTCTTCAAATCAACAAACATCCCATCTCCGGATACCACATGTCCTAAAAAGTCGATCTCTCTTAGCTAAAACTCGCACTTAGAAAACTGGACGTACAATTTCTTCTCCCGAAGAGTTCGTAACACTATCCGGAGATGCTCAGAATGCTTGGAATATACTAAGATGTCATCAATAAAGACTGTGACAAACTTAGTAAGATAGGAGTGAAAGATCTGATTTATCAAATCCATAAAACGACGGGAGCATTAATCAATCCAAAAGATATCACTAGGAACTCATAATAGCCATACTGCATTCTAAACACAATTTTGTGGATGTCACTTTCTCTGATCTTCAATTGGTGGTATCCCGACCTTAAATCAATCTTCGAGAACACACTAGCCCTTTGAAGTTGATCAAAGAGATCATCAATCCTTGGAAGGGGGTACTTGTTCTTGATTGTGACCTCATTGAGTTATCGATAGTCTATACACAACCAAAGGATCCCATCATTTTTCTTTACAAACAAAACTGGAGCACCTTATGGTGAGGTACTCAACTGGATGAGCCCTTTCTTCAATAATTCTTAGAGTTGCACCTTTAGTCCCTTCAACTCTACTGGTGTCATTCTATATAGAGGGATTGAGATTGGAACGGTGTCAGAAACCAAATTAATAGTGAAGTTGAATTCTCGTACAGGAGGCAAACCGGGCAACTCTTCAGGAAAAACATCCGAAAACTCATTCACTACCGGAACATCATCCAAGTTCAGACTTTCCACTGTGGTGTCCATAATATGTGCCAAGTAACCTTCACACCCCGTATGCACCAATTTTCGCGTTTCTATTGTCGAGATTACACAACTCGGCAACACCCGCTGTTTGTCGGTGATCATAATTATTGAATACCCTAGTCTCCAAAACTTTACTTCCTTAGTGAAACAATTCACAGATGCCCAGTGGTGATGTAACCAATCCATATCCAAATGGTATCAAAATCTACTATATCTAGCGGAATCAAATCCGCTTCAAGAACCACTTCATCTACCTTCACTTCACAGCCCTTATAGATCATATCCCTAACTAGTTACTCTCCCAAGAGAGTGATAACCAACAACTTTTCCTCAAGTAAAATCAAAGGCCTATCGAAATGCCTAGCAAACACGATGTTCACAAATGAATTGTTAGAACCTGTATCAATAAGTACACGGGTATCATCACCAAAGATTTTTATTGTGCCTAATAGTTGATTAGTCTATCCACAAAATACATATTTCATATATGACTCCTCGTAACATCTTATCATGCCAGACAATCATGGACATATCACATATTCTTCCTACAATAGGGATTTACACTTCTATACATGATGTTACAATCATATATTATCAATATGTTCTTCAATCAAAATCACCTATCATTATTTTACCTCGATGTCATAAGCTATGTGGCATTCATATCATGATTTCTAAATAATCAAAGTTTGAGGCTAAAAAAAGATACCTGTGACCACATCTTGATTTGCCTAAGCCCTCATTAGTCATCGCATAGATTCTCATTTAATTTCTTGGTTGGAAATGTCGAGGAGGAACGGCCACTATGTTGCTCCCGTCCCCGTCCGTGGAGTGGTACCAGCCGATGGTGTATAGACGTTTGATTGACCACTTCTGAAGCCACCTGGGTGGTTTTAACTCGAGTGGCTTCCATGTCTACCCAAACCCAATTTGGGGTAAGCATTACAAAGATGCCCTGTCTTACCATATTAGTAACACTTTGGAAGCTCGGTATATGGTCCGCTTGCTATTCCTACAATACTCTTTTCTTGACCCCATCGACTTGCTCCCGAATGTGGTACTAACAGTAGGAGCACTAAACTTTGATGGTTGTTGGCCTTTTAAAGAGTCCACAGACTCGATAATGGAGACACACCATAGAAGCCCGTGCTCCTATTTTTCTTTGAGTTTTGGTTAGATGTGAACTTGAGCTTTCTTTCATTACCATGACCATCACTAACATTTCGCCTCTCAATTACCATCTTATCGGCCCTCAAGGCCAATTCTAAAATATCTTGAAATGTATACCCCTTTGTTATCGACATCTTCTCTTTTATATTTAAGTTCAACCCCGATTTAAACTTTGCATATAAGAACTCCTTGGCGTTCACAAATTTCAAAATTTAAGTAACTAGCTCTCGTAGTTCTGTCTCATACTCCGCCACCGTTTTATTCCCTTGTGTTAGCTTGAATAATTCTCCCTCTTTTGGTCCTTAGAATCGAGTATAGTACTTCTCTTCCAAAACCTTAAGAAATTCTCCCCAAATAGGAAAAGTAGAAGTTCTATCTTTCACATTTTCCCATCAAGTCCTTGCACCCTTGTCCAATAGTTTCACAACCATCAGTAATTTTATCTCATCATCCAACCACATGTCAGTGACGGTCTCTTCGATTCGGCCAATCTAATCTTTGGCCACTAAGGCATCACACGTGCCCGAGAATGTCTCACATCCGATTTGTCTCGCCTCTTTGATCAACTTTGACAACTCTATAGTAGGGCAATTAGTTGAAACAACAACCGGAGAAGGAGGTGGTGCCATCAAGGCACTCGATACAATGACAGGAATAGGTGGAGGTGGAACTAGTGCTTGAGGTGGCACTTGTAAATGGACACCATATGTGTTCTACCACTCCATCACCTGTCAGAGGATGACTAAAGAAGGTGTAGGGATCCCAATTAAAGGAGTCAGGTGTGTCGGTGCCGGAGGAGATACATATGAAGATGATGCGACTGTGGGCTGAGGGGATAGAGTAGGAGGAATCTCACTCGAGTTCTTCATTCTTCTTCGAGGAGGCATAATTCTACAAAAGAGAAACAATGCTTAGTAGACAAGATTAGATGATAGACTAAATACCTAACCCCATAAAATAAACTCAACTTTCTAGGACCCATAGGAGGTGTTTTAAAAATCCTTTGGAAACATTTTAAATATTAAAAGTTTAAAATAATTTTAAAACAATTGAGAACCTTTGAAAATACTTGGAAAACTTTGCAAACATTTTAAAACATTCTCAAATCAAAAACCTAGACTCTGATACTAATAATATTATCACATTCCGACCATCAAATCGAGTACGCGAAAACTATCGTATTATCCCAAAATACGAGTGAATCTAACCCGCACACCTAAATACCCAAAATATTCATCGATATCTATCCATTTTTTAAAATAATCCAACAATTCCAAACAAGTCAACATATATTCAAACACACAAATAAGCACTAGCCTAGTCCATCCCAATTCGAATGTATGCGCAAGGCCAACCCAACCATCTATAATCCAATCACATGCACAAAACTAATCCGGCCATTCAAATTGAATTTCCAATTCATTACAAACCATTTCATGAACTAACCAAAATGTCTTTACTCAAGGGATTCATATCAATCTTCATCAAACACAATTCCCAAATAATTTTGAAAAATAAAAGGAGATCCTTAATTAGATAGTATAAATCATGTCCAAATCACACATCAAATAACCATAATACAAAATAGATTTCCAAAATTGTTACAAGGTTTTGCCTTCATTTGGGTCCATTAATAAATACCTTAAACAAAACAAGACTTTATATCAAAAGGAAGTCCATGAAGGCAATCGCTCCAAGTCGGGTAGTAGACGACCACAAATCTCAACTAAATTTTCTCTATAAAAATGAAGGTAGGAATGATGAATATAAACAATACTTAGTGAGTGGAATGACAAGTTATGACAATAAATGAGAGAATGATTGTGGATATGTCAAATACAATTTCAAATCATTGTCATTATATTCATAAATTCCATAATTCCATACCAAATATAAGGTTTAAATGAATTTAAATAAATCATGGAGAATAAAATTTATGCATCCGATTTACATTCATAACTTTTCCAAAATCTATGGGATTGTCAAAATCATAACTCCCGACAATGATCTACCCCGACCAAGGGCGGAACTACCAAGGGTTTCCATATTTTTCCAACTCATAAATACCCTCAACTTAACGTTGGCTTGGACCTCCCTTGGGCGTTGGCTTGGACCTCCCTTGGGGTGCTACGGAATTAGTTCGAGGGGATGATTTCAGAGGCACTTTTCGAGCATGGCTACCCTTTTAGTCATATAAACCCTCAACCACATCGTCCTTCGGGCCACATCATGAAAGGGAATGACTATATCCATTTCATCATGCACCATTTCACAAATCTCATAACATGTATCAAAATATGCCAAAAGAATTCAAACATTCATCAAATCATAAATTCAATGCCAACATGTTCAACATAAATCAATATATATGGCACTTTGTTTCAATTCAATATTTGGACATATATTTCATTTCAAACTCCCTTTTAGTATACTCCACAATACAAATTAATTTACAAACCAATTTTAAAAACATATGTAAAATTAATTAAAATATTTTCTCGTTTAAAATCATAATCGTTTATCCACTCACGTCTTGAGAGGGAGGGTAATCGCTCTAAATTCAAGTCCAAATCAATGATTTTCTCCTCCTTAGATTCCAATTGTCTTAAACTTTATTTGAGTTACCAATTTTGCCTCTTAGTCACATCACATTCAAATTTTAGATTTTTCTTTCTCTACAAAACCCAAAATCTCAACATAAATCTCAAGTTTATACAAAAATAATTAAAATCCAAATTTAGTAAAGAGTATTACCTATATTGGGACCACCAATTTTCATCCTTTATTGAGCCACTCCAAACCCTAGGTTTTTCTCTCCCTAGGAAAAGTTGAATCTTCCCCTAAATTCAACCTTGTAGGAGTTTGATGGAGGGCTTAGAATTCAAATCTATAAGTGTTTGGGGATACTTGCTCAAATTGGAGAGAGAGAAGAGAGGGAGATAAAGAGCCAAGAGGGTGAGAGAATAAGAGAGTGTGAGGGTGAGGGGGTGGTTCTCGAGTAAAGAAGGAGAGAAAGTGGAGGGAGAAGAAAAGAGAATAAAAAATAAAGGGGTGGGTGTTTTTTTCTTTTGATTTTTCTATTCTCTTTTTTTTTTTTTTTTTTTTTGCTTCTTTTCTTAATTTTACATTTTTAAAAAAATCAAAAACCTCTTATAGGCAAGGGAACACAAGATTTTATCAGGATTTAAAGAGGAATGAATTTTTTCATCTTAGGCAGGGGAACAAGTCAGTGGCAGATTATGAAACTCAATTGAGAGAGTTATCTTTGTTTATCTTGGAGTTTATGGTCTCTGAAGAATATTTATGCTCTAAGCTTGAAGATAGACTGAATGAGTATTAGAAAAAAGATGTCAGTTACCGAGGCACATACTTTTAAAGATGTTTTGAAATTAGCCCTGAGGGCCAAGAAGATGGTTGCGGAAAAAGGGAATACTAGAGAGGTCTATGGAAGGAAAAGCAAATCTGAGTCTATTTCGGGTCCGAGTTCTAAGAAAAGTAACAGTACAAGATCTTATAGTGGTGCCTCCGTCACGAGATCTATGGATTTTTCCTAAGGCCAACACTTCTCCAAAGTAGGTGCTTCAAATACTAATAATGTGTCTGGAACCAAGACGGTGGGAAACAAGAAAGACCCTTGTAGGAATTGTAAGAAATTCCACCTTGGTCCTTGCAATGAGTCTATTGTGGAAGGGAGAGTCATTTTTTAAATACTTGCCCCGAACTAGGTTTGAGAGGGCAAGGGTATCAACAACAAAACCAAGACCTTCCCAGTGGCTCTAGGGATGGACCGGGAGCAACACTGTAGCTACCAATCTCCAACATCCTTAACCTGGGTCTCAAACTAGGATCTATGCGATAACTAATGAAAAGACACAAAACAACCCCGATGTTGTCATAGATACATTTGGTTAAGTATAAATTTATTGATTTAAGAAGCATATTATTAATGTTGTGTGATCTTTGAAGTTGCTAGTGGCATTGATCATTACAGGGTAGAGGGTAAATTAAAGGATCAATCTTGAATGTTGGCTTTATGTAGTGAACTATCGAAATTACTAGTGTTGCTATGTGATGAGTATGTGTACTATGAGATTTGATACATAATTATATTTAATGGTTTATATTAATAGGTATAATAAAAATTTTTATTGTTGATACTTGCATACTCATTGATACGGAGTCCAATAATTCATTTGTTAGTACAAGTTTCACTAGACATGCCAATAGACCCTTGACCCCACTAGAGGAAGAATTGTTGTTAATTACTTTTTGGGTGAGCAGCTAGTTAGAAATACAGTTTACAGGGATTGTGATGTACTGATTAGTGGAATGAGTCTCAAGGCGGACTTGATTCCGTTAGAGACGAAGGATTTTGATGCTATATTGAGAATGGATTGTTACACCTTCATCAAACATTTGTGGATTGTTTTACTAAGGAAGTAGAATTCCAAAAATCAGGATGCTTGACACTTTTCTTCTCCGGAAAACATCGAATAGCACTGACCTGTGTAATCTCAGTAATAGAAACTCATAAATTGGTGCATAAAAGGTGTGAAGTACATTTAACACATATCATCAACACAACCATGGAGATCCCTACTCTTGATAAAAGAGTTACCTGATTTACCTCCAGTCCGGGAGTTTGATTTTGTCATTGATTTACTTCCCGATATCACACCCATCTCTATCCCTCCTTATGAAATGGCACTTGTAGTACTGAAAGAGTTGAAAGTGCAACTCCAAAAGTTGCTAGATAAGGGATTCATCAGGCCAAAGTCCTCCCCTTAGAGTACACCAATCTTATTCATGAAAAAGAAAGATGATACTATTAGGTTATATATTAATTACTAGCAACTAAATAAAGTAATCATTAAGGACAAATATCCCCTATCCAAGATTGATGATCTTTTTAACTAGTTTCAAGGTGCATTTTTAAATATTGATTTGAGGTTGGGTTATCATCAATTGAAAACCAAAAAGACCAATGTGCATAAGATAGCATTTAAGACTCAATATGGACATATGAGTTTTTGGTGATGTCATTTGAGTTGACAAATGCCCCAGTTGCTCTTATGGACTTGATGAATAGGGTATTCCACTCTTGCCTTTATAAATTTTTAATTGTATTTATTGATGATATATTGGTGTATTTCAAAAGTGATGAGGGATACTCGGAGCATCTTAGCATTATTTTGTAGACTCTTTGAAAAAAGCAATTGTATACTAAGTTTTCTAAATGTAAATTTTGGTTGGGAGAAATTGGATTCTTAGGGCATATAGTATTTTATGAGGGAATATTTATGAATCCAAGAAAAGTTGAAACTATCCTAAAATGGGAACGTCCTAAAAATGTGACAGATATTATAGAAGATTTATTGAGAGATTTTCTAAAATTGTAGCTCCATTGTCCAAATTAATTTGAGTGGGATGACAAGTGTAAAGCTAGCTTCCATGAGTTCTAGAAGAGATTGACAACTGCACCTATCTTAGTCTCCTAGCATATGGAGGTGGATATGTGGTTTGTAGTGATACTAGTAAACAAGGATTGGGATGTATACTAATGCAAAATGATAAGATGATAGTTTATACCTCACATCAACTAAAGAAGCAAAGAGAACTATCCTACTCATGATTTGGAATTGGTTTTAATTGTATTTGTCTTGAAGATATAGAGACATTATTTATATGAGGAGACTTGTAGAATATTTACTGACCACAAAAGTTTGAAATATTTGTTCATGCAAAAGGAGTTGAATTTGAGGCAAAAAAGGTGGCTTGAGTTAATTAAGGACTATGATTTGATGATAGATTACCATTCCAATAAAGCCAACATAGTTACTGATGCTTGGAGTCGAAAATCTTAATTTGGAGTCTCATGGGAATTCCTATCCATTTTGTTTGGTTGAAATCTGGGCTTTTGGTGTTAGATTATCAAATGATGATTAAGGTACATGTCTGGCTAGTTTTGAAGGCCAACTTTAGTGGATCAAATTCGAGAGCTCCAAACTACCGATGATGAATTGAAGGTGATAGTTGAGAAAGTGCAAAATGGACAAGGGGTGAGTTTAGGATTCGAAACGATGGGATGGTTATGTTTAAGAACCGAATTTGTGTTCCCATGGACAATGATTTCCGTAAAACTATTCTTGAGGAAGTACACTCATCGGCTTGTGCTATGTACTTGGAAAGTACTAAGATTTACTGAATAATCAAGGAAACTTATTGATAGTCTAAAATTAACAGAGAGATTGCTGAATTTGTATCTAAATGTTTGGTCTGTCAGCAAGTGAAGGTAGAACACCAAAGACTTACTGGTATTCTCCAACCATTGCTAATCCTCGAGTAAAAATGAGAGCATATTACTATAGATTTTGTAGTTAGGTTGTCACGTACACCGAATAGCTCTGATAACATTAGGGTGATTATAGACTATCTCATCAAATCAGCTCACTTCTTTCCAATTCAAAACGTCTGTTCCCTGGAAAGGTTAGTTAAGTTATACATTGACAAAATTGTGAGATTTGATGAGGTTCCAGTGTCAATCGTGTCAGATCGCGATCCCTATTTTACTTCTCGGTTCTGTTCAAAATTATAAGAATTCTTAGATACTCAACTAAAATTTAGCACTGTCTTCCATCCACAAACTAATAGTCAATCCAAACACAGAATCCAAATAGTAGAAGACATGCTTAAATCTTGTGTAATGGATTTTCAGGGTAGTTGGGATAGGCATCTTTTTTTGATAAAATTTGCTTACAACAATAGTTATCAAATTAGCATTGGAATACCCCTTATAAAGCTATATATAGGCGGAAGTACAAAACTCCATTGTATTGGAATAAAGTTAGGAAAAGAAAGATTGAGAGTGTAGAATTAATTGAGACAACTATCAAGAAGGTGAAGTTGATCCGAGAGAGAACAAAGACAGCCCAAGACCAACAAAAGAGCTATACCGATAAGAGAAGAGGGCTACTAGAGTTTGAGAACGATGATATGGTGTTTTTGAAAATATCTTCTTGAAAAGATGTAGTTCGATTCTAGTGACAAGAAAAGTTAAGTTCTCGTTATATTAGTCCTTTTAAGATCATAGAGAATGTTGGAAAAGTGACTTATTGGTTAGAACTACCCTAGAGTTTTTTTTAAAAAAAAAATCATGATATTTTCCAAGTTTCAATGTTGAAAAGATATTTGTCAAATCCCTCTCATGTTCTTGAAGTCCCTCTAATTGAATTGAGGGAAGATTTTATTTTTAGAGGCCAACCAATAGCTATCTTAGAGAAGCAACTTAAGGTGTTGAGAAATAAGCAAGTCCCAATTGTCAAGATTTTATAGAATAACAGTCATGTTGAAGAAATGTCTTGAGAATCTGAGAAAACTATATCCCCAACGATTTGAGAAATAATTATGTACTAAAATTTTAAGGACAATTTCTTTTAGGGGGTAAGAATTGTAATATCAAACGAGTCCGGATCATGATTTTGACTCTAAATAGACTATTAGAAAATTTTTATTCTTGTGAAAATGTGACAAAAAATTAAATTTAAATATGGATTTTGTTCTTTAGATTGTACAGGAAATTTCTTAAACTCTCGGTTGATAAGTTTTTAATTTTTGAGCATTCGATTACCAAAGTGATTTGTGTTTAGTAGGTCTTAATTTTTCAACAGAAATTGTTTTTTTTTTTTTATAGAATTTGATTTCTATGTGAGAAGTTGGTTTGCTACCTCTAAGTAATATTTTCTATTTTACTTTTTGAATCTTGGTATTGGGTACACTTGGATCTCTTGGTTGCTGAACTATTTGCTCACTTATCGAACTAGGAACCATTTGCATTTATGCTTGCCGAACCATTCGTACACTTACCAAACCATCAGCATTTACAATTATACTTTTCAATAGTCATACTATTAACCTGTTGTACCTCATCCAATTTTCTCCTTGGTAGATTTCCATTCGCCACCTTACATCTCTATTCGGCGATTTAGCACATTCAGCACCTTACGTCTTCGTTTGGCCATTCGGCACCTTACCTTTCCATTCGGCACTGTAGAGTATTTGCCTTGTTACACTTGCCTTGCATTTTCATTCGGTATTATAGTACTTGTCTTGCATTTCCATTCAGTACTACAGTGCTTGCCTTGCATTTCCGTTCGGTACAATGGCATCTTACCTTCTTACAAATATCTCCAATTTCCTCTTAATTGTAGTGATTTGGATTTAAGCAATGGATCTATTAAAGGCCTAAAAAGCTTATTACCACTATGTCATTCAACATCCTCATTCAAATGTTACATAATATGTATATTATATTTTATATTTTAGAATGTTCTAAATTTTTAATATTTCTAATTTATTTTCTATAAATTATATCTTTATTTTAACTTTTCTTGCTTAGTACCGAACACATTTTCTCAATAATACCAAAACTTTAAATACTTAGACTCATCGGGTTAACCTTCTCAATAACCCAAAAAGGAGACATTGGACATTTTGTGCAATTTAGGAGTGCAAGGGGACCCCTAAGCAAATGATAGAAACGGGTTGATGATAAAAGAGAATTGAGACTTCATAACTCACAAAACCCAAAGAACTTTGCTTCTCACTCTCTTTATCTCTATACCATTCTTCTCTTTTTTTTTTTTCAAATATAACTTTATTCACCAACAAAACTCAAGATCAAAGACTCCAAATCACTCATCCAACTTCCCAAAGTTAGAATATAGTCTTAATTTAGAAAGAATTTAAGGATTTGGAGTTATAATAAAAAAGGAGAAAATCAAGGTTTTTGTGTGACCCAAATTGGATGGATCTTTTTTGGAGACAAAATTAAGGTATTATAATCTTCATTAACCCAAATTTTAATTTATTTAGTTATCTGTCCATTTAGATTTAGAGAATTTTAAAGTCACGTTAAGTGAGAGAAAAATAGGTTGTTGAATATTAAGATTTATGAGTTGATTTAGATAAATTAATATTGATGATTTTGGATACTTGATAATATCTATTAGGTGCTAGATAAGGTTGAATGATGCGAGAACCTTGTTGTGGAGGAAATTTGAGAGTGACTACCCTCCCTAACACTATGAGTGGATGGATTGTTGTATTTGTGAATGAAAAAATATTTTATCTTGGTTTTTTTTAAAATGATTTTTAAAATGATTTTATATATATTGTTTTGTGAATGTGGAGTGTCCCTAAAAATATCTTGATTTGAGCCATGAAAATTTATGCAATTACAAATATATTGTGTTATGCTAAATTTTATTGTGGATATTGTTGTTGAGCTCATGAACTGAGAAATTATTGATTTTCCATGGCACTTGATATGATGTTTTGTAAAATGGTGTATTTGTGGGGTGTAAGCACCTATATGGATGTCATGACCAATAAATTTTAACAGACTAGTTTGAGGGGGCAGTATGGAGAGGTTGTTAGACTTGAGGGGGTAGGCAGCATTGGAGAGATGCCCTCATATCCTTGTTGGCTAACTTGGTTTGCACCACCTCGGAGGGTCTAAGCTAATGCTAAGGTTTGGGGTGAATTTTATGATCGATAAAACCCCTTTGTGGTTTCATCATTGGTCCGGGCCAAACCTTTGATAGAAAGGTTTTTGAGGTTACCCCTTTTGAGTTTAGAAAAGTGCATATTGAATGCTCATCATGTTTCTCGAAAATCATGGCTCTTATTGAAAAATATTTGGATGACTACTTGATATTTTGTTGGACTAGAAATATGTTTCGAAACAATTGTTTAACACTCTCATATTCACCACTTATTTCTTATATAACTTTATCATTGCACTCCATTCACTAAATATTTTTATACTCACTCTTTTATCCTTATATTTTTCAAAGAAAATATAGAGACAAAAGCCGCTTTACTGTTAGCTAGATCCAGCCGAGAAGAGAGCTATTCAAGACCTTCTGCTGGCATATAAAGGAACGTAGACGGATGCTTCAGAGGGCATTTTAAACTCTTTATTGTAATATATTTTAATTATTTTTTTTAAAGTTGAAAAATATATTTTAGAAATTATAGTTTGAAATGTTAAAATTTTAATTGTTCCTACATGTTTTGGATTTAATTATTTCATGTTGGATTTATCAGTTTGGAAAAATGTATCATCATAGTTTGGCAAGATCTCGGGGTACGTGTTGATGATGCACGTACTTCTAAATCACGCGGCGGTAGTCGCGTGCTCGGACCTTGAGGGTCGGGGCATGACACAATATGTCATTAATATGGGATCTATCTTTGAGATAGGTAGACACGGCTCACTTTTTCGATCAAACGAACGTGTCATCAATACGAGATCTATCTCCTAGATAGGTAGGTATGTCCACTCTTTTGACCGAATGAATGTATTTATCTCCCAGATGGATAAACACGACCCACTTATTTGGCTACACGCCTGATTTGATATAGGATCTAACTCTACTCTTGGCTTTACGCCTCAAATGGTATTCTCTCGACTATAAGCCTCACATGGTATTCTCTCAGATATTCGCCTTATATGGTATTCTCTTAACTCTACATCTCAAATGGTACTCTCTTGGCCATCTGCCTCATATGATAAATCAATTTTCTATTTATATATGGGCCCTGACCCTCGAACGGGATTCAACTCCCTTTCTATTGGCACCACATCATCCCAGTTGCAACATTGCTCTAGTATACTCTCTCAACTCAAATACTTAATACTCTCTCTGCTACAATGCCTTTGATAATAATCCAATGCTCAAGTCACCCCAATACATGATCAATGTCGGAACAAGAATGCAAAGGTAATAAACAAATCTCTTTCATACGAGTTCTTATATACTGTACAGTCTAGCAGAGGAAGCAAATTCTCTATAATGAGATGAGACTGCTATCGATCTCCAGTCAATCTCTCAGCAATTTGCGACCCGATCCCATTCTCTGTTGCTATAAACTCTTACCTCTCACACTCACCAAGAGTTATGTCTCCAAATCAATTTTTAGAACTTCTACTTCTACTTTTCATAACATAGGCACTCTGCACTATTGGCCACTACTCAATCAAACACTCTGACTTATGTCTTTCGACCTCTTTAATCTCCTGATCACTTGATCTCTCAGTCACTTGATCTCCCAATCACTCGATCTCCTAGTCACTTAATTTCCCAATCACTAGATCTCTTGGTCACTGGATCCTAATCGCTTGATCTCCTGATCCATCAATTTCCTAGTCACTTGATCTCCCGATCACTCAATCCCCTGGTCACTCGATCTCCGATCACTCGACCACTTGTTTACTTGACCTCTCAGTCTCTTGACCAATCGTTCACCGTCCTCTTTAAATCTCGACCGATTGATCACCCATCCTCTCGATCTCTCGACACTCGTTTACCTAACCTCTCAGTCTCTCAACCGCTCTTTTATCCATTCTCTCGATCTCTCGACCTCTCATTTACTGGGCCCCTTGGTTGCCCTACAACTTTCACAAAACCTATCACCAACATCTTCCACATTTAATATTTTACTTTTGTGCCTCTTTCGATTCTCCAATTCACTCTACTCCTAATACTAATTTTTTTAAATGCCATTAGGAGTGGAGGTAAATGATGATATGTGGCTCAATAGCAAAAACTTTCCTTATTTTTTTTAGATTCCAATTCTCTTATAATCATTAGATAAAGAAAGAAATCCATGACAAGTTCAAATTTTCCTTAAACCCCTAGTATTCTAATTCTCTTAGACTCTCGAAAAGAAAGGAAATCTCTCTAAAATCTTAAATCTTCATTAATCTCAGAGGATTCTAAATATTCTAAAAGTTTTTTACCATAATCCCTACTATCTTGGAAGATCTCATACAAAAGAAAATTAGAGTTTTCTATACGCCTCTGAAGGCTATACATACAAAGAAAAAGCAACCCATGAGGGCACGTCAACATACCCACCACAGAGGGGAGAACAACAAACACACTCCAGTAGCACAGTTTCATGCCCAATTTTATATACAATCAAATGCACGACTTCATGCCCAATTCCATATCATTAGAGGTATGACTTCATGTTCTGTTCTACACTCGATCAGAGGTATAACTTCATACACCGACATATATTACATCACATGGGGTGTGTGTGTGTGTGTGTATAGACACACACACACATATACACACATTACTCATTATGACCTAAGCATCGGAATCCCCCTGTTGGGCCAACCTCGATAGGGTTTTCGCATACCTTATCGAAATAGGCAACATAGGGCTATATTCTGGGCTCTCTCTAGGTTTCCCATCCAAGAGGATCTGGCGAACTCCTCACCACCGGATCCCTGCTTGAGTCCAAAGAGTAATTATTTGTGCGGTCAAAAATCACCTCCAACAAGCTAGTATGTACAAATAATTGATTATGGTTTGGCTCACAATTTCCCCTCCCTAGGCTTGCCCTACCTCCATTATCTATATGAATCCATGTATGGTCTGATTAGAGTAAAACAAATCCGTTATATTCAAATAATATCACTGTTAGTAATATTGATTTTTCTTAGTATATGAAGATAAATTGAATCCACATATTTATGCATCAACTCTACAAAATTAAAGAGAACCAAATATAGTGGTTTAATTCAAGAGTGGGATTTCAACCCACTAGAGATGAGCCTTTGTGTATCCATTTTTGTATGAAGATTGCGGCCCATCTCAAATGGATGGTAAGCCCCAAAAGAAGCCCAGTTAAAGTGACATCTTCTTCTCTATTGCTTCCATGCAACAAGAGAGGGTTAAACTAACTAATATACAGTCAATCTAGTGGGATAAAATACTAAATTTCTGATCTAAATCTTAGATTCGAAAGTTAAAAATGCAAAAATCTATATTAAAAGAGCTGTCTCCTAAATAAAGTCCCTGCAAACTCTTGTACAATATTAGTCAAAGTGTAATTTCGAATATTAGGGGTAGGTTAAAAAAAAAAAAAAAAAAGAGCTGAACCAAAGAGGTTACAATCACTTTTGACTTAAACTATAATTCCTTAACCAAGTTTCAAATTCAAAACTTAGGGATAGAAAAATCTATGACGAAAGAATCGCCCCCTAAATAAAGCCCTTGCAAACTCTTATATCAAATTAGTCAAAATATAACTGCAGATACCAAAAATAAAGCCCTTACTATCTTATGTTATTTGCATGTGCAAAAATGTTACCGTCTCAAATAAAAAAATGTTCACTTCGATCATAAAAAATGTTATCATCACTTGAAGGCACAATCCCAGTATCAAAACCAGATAATTCTAAAATTAAATAAACAGTGATCACACAATCTTTCATTTCAATCTATTCATAAAAATCAAAATTAATATAATTACATGGTAGTAAAATATGAATATAATTACATGCTAACATTGTAAAGAATGAATAGTTATAAATGAAAATATTATCTGTAGAATGGAGTCAAGTGGTGATGTTGATGGTTGGGTTCTATGTGTACTCCCGACATCTGGTACAATACAAATAATTTTGATTATTATTCAAAGACGAGTAAAATTAGTAACATTACCCTAAAAACCAAAAACCAAATAAACCAAACAAAAGTGAAATTAGTAACATTATACACTTTCTGTTTTCTAATTCCCAAAACATCTTGACAATACATTGTCTCTGCATTTCTTGACAAATGCTCAAAATAAAAATTTAAATACAAATAATTAAAAAATTTCTTCCCCAAATTAAAATGATACGTTTATTTTTAAATCTGAATAACATCTTGAGATGATTACAGACTGAACTTATTCTTTAAAATGGTTGTGATTCTTCATAGTTAGCTACAATACTCATCTGAATCTTTCAAACACCCAACCAAAACCCTAAAGTGATTTTTGATCAAAAAAATGTAATTAATTTTTGATAAAATTTTGCAAAGTGAATTGGAGATTTAAATGAGTCAGGAGATGAGAGTTTTCGAGGGAATGAGAAGTTAAAGTTTTAATGGTAAAATTTTTCGCGTGAATGATTTATAATGTATCATTTTCACAAAACAATTTTCAAAAACCACCCGTTTTGCACTTTTTTTCCGCTTCTTTTTTTATTAACCGCACACCTCATTTTTTTATACTTTTAATCAATACTGCCATGTCTTTCCATATGCATTATTTTGTTGTAATTACTAGTAATTCTTGGCTGTGCAATGCACAGTCTTACTGTCCACCAAAGTTTGTGTAAGCATGAAAGCGTATTGCTTGGATTTCATTAAAAAAAATATATGGTTTAAGGATAGGAATTTTAGAAAAATTCGGACTTAGTCATGAAAAAATTTGTCTTGTTAATAGCACATTTCAATTAAAAAAAAAAAAACAAAAGGAAAAAAAAGACGTGATTAATTACGAATTTGTGCAGAAGAAACAAAAGAACAAAAAAAATTCAAAAGAACAAAAAAAAAATTAAAAAGAAAAAAAAAAGCTTAACATAATAGGCGTAAAAAATAAAGTAATAAAAAAACAAAAGAATAAAAAACAAGAATAAAAAAAATAAAAAATAAAAAAGAATAAAGAAAGCAAAGTAAAAAAGAATAGAAAAACAATATTAAAAAAAATAATAATAACAAAAAAGTTCAACATAGGAGGGGCGGTTGGAACCGCCCCTCCTATGTTGATTTTTTTTTTTTTTTGTTCTTTTTTGTTTCTTTTGTTTTTTTATTCTTTTGTGTTTTTACCAATACTATTATATTATATTAACACAATTTATTACTACTAATTAAGTGATAACAAATAAAAAGAAATCTACCTTGTTGCTATGCCGAAAAGCTCATAAACGACGACAAGAACTGTAGCAATTTCTAAATCAAAAACAATTGTTATGTTACATATGTGTGAGTATGAAAGTGTAGTGCTTGGATTCATTAAAAAAATAGTTTTATGACAAAAATTTTAAAAAAAATTAGATTTAATCATAAAAAAGTTTCTTTTCGATTTAAAAAAAACAAAAGAAAAATAAAACGCTATCTACCCGCATTTGTGTGGGAGGAAACAAAAAAAACAAAAACAAAAACAAAAAAAAACAAAAGAATAAAAAAATAAAAGAAAAAAGTCGTAAAAGTAAAAGAATAAAAAAATAAAACAATAAAAAACAATAAAAAATAAAAAACAATAAAGAAAGCAAAATAAAAAAGAATAAAAAATAAAATGAAAAAAAAAAAAAAAGTTCAAGATAGGAGGGTGGCTCCACCGACCGGCGGTGGAACCGCCCCTCCTATATTTATTTTTTTTCTTTGTTTCTTTTTTTTAATTTCTTGTGTTTTTATTCTTTTTTTTTTGTTTTTTTATTCTTTTGTATACAATATAACAATATAAATATAATACTAATATATATATAGCATAATATATAGCAATACATATATAGTAATTTATTGTAACTCCAATTACTAATATAGTAATATATAATAATGTATATATCATAATGAGTATACAGTAATATATAGTAATATAGTAATACATAGTAATATATTACATTGTCAGTCCAATTGTATCTAACAATGGTAGTAATGGATAGTAATATATAATAATATATACTAATAATATATAGTATTAATATATAATAGTATGTAACAGTAATATATAACATTAATAATAAATTAATACTAATATATATACTAATTGTAATTAAAAATAATATTGTACTGTATGATAATGTATATGCTAATAATTATATAATAATATATAATACAATAATATATAATATAATATAATATAATAATAAATCGTAATATATAGTAATAAATAGTAATATATAATAATATGTACATAGACTGGTGTCCCATTAGCGGGCGCTAACTCCCTGCATGGGCGGCCACCAACACAAGGGGACGGGCGCTAGCCCCCCACTTGCACGGGCACCCGCGCATGGGGGTAAGCACTAGGCTCTTGCGTGCACGGACGCCCACAGATGGAGGTGGACGCCAGTCTCGTGTGCGATAATTAATATTAATTCTTTATTTTTTAATTTTCATTAATAATTAATATTAATTAACATTATATTATATAATATTCATAATTACTGATATAAAATCATATAATTAATAATATACCACATTATCTAAACTATTTGATAATGTAATGCAATTTTAGTGTTTGTTATTACATGTTATTATCACTTGTTATCATAATTTATCACTTATTATCATACTTTATCACTTGTTACCGTCCATTACCATCTATTATAGACATATAACTCTGTTATTATTTGTTACTATATTATTGTCATTTATTACCATCATCACTACATATCATCTATCATATTACCACTTGTTATCATACATACATTATAACCATATCAATAAGATAATATCACTTTATATCATGCATAACTACCTCTTGTTATCACTTATTACCACTTGTTATCATATCATGTCATACATTACTATCACTTCTGTATTATATTATATTATTATGAAGTATAATAAAAATAGAGAAAACAAATTAATGATCACATAAATGAAATGTCATTATATTACATTTCATTTCATACGTATACGCATCACATCCTACTCTATCAACCTCATCATCACATTACATTATATTTTATATGTATACGCATCTCATCCTATTCTATCAACCCCGTTATGTTCATTCATGTGTATTAATTCATCTCCTCCATTTCTATTTTCAAGATTAATATTTATATTTTATGTAATATTCAAAAGTACTACACATTTTGTTAAAAATAGTTACTAAAAATATTTTAAATATTTTAAATACTCATTCGCATAGTAGATTGTATTTAAAATGTTGTGAAAGTTGAGTTGAAAATGAGATTTGAAAATTTATTGATTGAGTTAAAATTTCTATTGTTTTTTAGAGTTTTGAGAGAAAAAAAAAAGTTTTGAAGTTAATATAATATATTTAGAATTAGATTTTCAAAGACAATTTCAAAGCTTTCCACGATTTTTTTTACACTTTTTATCCACTCTTTTTTCATTAACCGCACTTTTTTCACACTTCTTTACTCGTATTTTTTTTCATTACAATCCTTACCTATTTTAACCATTACCCATGCTTCATATTTTTCATACTGTTAGTCGGTCACATGTCTTTCCTTTAGATTGTATAACATTTTATATAATTTTTACAAATTGTTATCATGCAATTTTTACAATTTTAACTAGATTAAATAACTTAAAATATAGTCATAGTAGTCACTTAATTTAAAATTTATCATTAGATTATTTCCAAATTAAAATTTTATCATCAAAATCTTATTTTTTTGTGAAATAGGATCCACTTATAGAGTGAGAGTTTTGATAGGTTTGGATGTTAAAAATATAATATAGATTTTGGTTGAGTGAGAGTTTTTGTTGAAACTATATTTGGTTGAGTGATAATTTTTTTCATAGATTTTGAGAGTTTAGGGAGAAAGGGAGAGATTTCGAGAGAGGGATGCTAACCGCCTTATTTTCACAAATAATTTCAAAACCCATCATTTTTAAAAATTTTATTTCTCGCTCACTTTTATTTTACCCATCTTTTAGTTACCTAACTTTTAGTTTTAGTCTTATGCCATATTGTCAATCCAACATTTGTTCATTTTTTGCCACGCTTTCGATCCAAATTGTATGTTTTCTCCGACAACTAGACCTAACTCTAAAACAGACATATCACTATATCACATAACTTAAAATTATATCACAAATTATTTTAATTTTAATTTAATATTATAAATAATCAATTATGACAAAGCAAAAATATTAAAATAAAGTTTTGACAATTTTTTTTCAACAAAAGAAAAGAAAATGGAAAAAAAGAAGAATCATACAATAAAAAATATAGAAAAATCATAAAATTAATATAAAAAATCGTAAAATTAATATTACCAAAAAATAATAATTTTTTTAATTTTAAGATAATTTTTATTTGTGTAGGGAAAAAATGAAAGTTAAAAAAAAAAAAAGAAAGTTAAAAAGGAGTGTAGCAAGAGAGAGAGAGAGAGAGTTAAAAAAAAAAAAAGGAATAAAGAAAGTTAAAAAATAAGTGTTAAGAAAAAGCCTAAATAGAGAATCGTGGGAGAGACGGTAGAACCGTGAGAGAGACGATGGAACCGTAGACTATAATATAAGTCATTGGTAGTAATCGAAAATAACTAATGATAACTTATATTATTATTTTATAAGTCACAATTGGAGGCGGTGGCACCATGAAGAGACGGTGGAATCGTAGTGTAGTAATGTAGGGTAATAATATAGTGGTAGTAAGTAGTGATAAAAAATTTTAATTTTAATTTTAATTTAATATTGTAAAAAAATAAAAATTTTAACACAAGATATTTTTTAAAAAAGAAATTCAAAAAGAGTAAAAAAATAGAAAAATTGATCAATTTCCAATAGAAAATGAAAAAAAAAATCATGAAATTAATATTATCAAAAAATTTTGAATAAATAGAAAATAATATGTTAAAAAATAGAGAGTTAAAAAAAATAAAGAAAGTTAAAAAAAGTGTAGTTAGAAAAAAATAGAAAGAGAGAGAATTAAAAAAAAAAAAAAGAATAAAGAAAAAAAAAGTAGCACATGAGAGGCGCCCGCGCCTCCTATTTGCTTCTTCTTTTTTTTTTTTTTTTTTTTTTGCTCTTTTTTGTATTTTTTTGGTTCATTTTTTTTTTCTTTTTTGGTTTCTTTTTTTTGTTTTTTTGTTCTTTTTTTTTGTTCTTTTTAGTTTTTTAGTTTTTTTCTTTTGTTATTTTTTCCAATTTGGTTTTTTTTTTGTTCTTTTATTTTTTTTACTAGTTACCATTATATTACTATCATTTATCATAAACTTAACACAATTAAATTATCACTATATTACTACTATATTACTATCAATTATCTTAAACTTACCACAATTTTAGTTATCACTATATTACTATTAGTTATCACCATAATTTATCATAAAATTACAACATATTATCTCTACCTATAGTACTAACGAAAATAATAATTGTCTTAATTGAACATTTATTTTACAAACAGGACATTAAATAGGTTAGCATAGGTATAGATTTATGTAAATGAATGAACATCCTTTTTACAAACGGTACATTAAATAGATTAGCATAGGTATAGATTTATGCAAATGACATGGTTTAACCGTTAGTAAAAAAAACTCATATAGTAACTTTTTTCAAACCATCACTAAAAATTGTCACATTTATCGATGATAAGTGATAACCGTCCAAATGATAAATGACATTTACAGACAGTAAAATATATTAGTCAGCATAGATAAAGAATTTATACAAACAGTATTGTTAAGCAGACAGAAAAGAAGTGTTATATAGCGATTGTTTTCAAACCGTCTCTATACACTGTTACATTTAAGGACCACAACCGATAGCTGTCGGAATTGGACATCATTTTTTACAGACCGTTTTGCTACTTTGCGGATGGTTAATAAACTTTTTCCGATTGATAATTTTATACCGTTGAAAAATATATATATTTCTTAATGATTTCATCAAAAGCGTCTCTAAACATCATAAAAAGAACCGTCACTAAAACTAACCGACAATAAAAATCACCGTCTTCATACTGCTTTAATTTTGTAGTGATAACAAGATGCTGTTCCTGGTGGACTTTTAAGTTAAAGGCAAATTATTCTGATTTCATGAAAAATAATCATAATCCATAGACAATGTTTGATTAGGTTTTGCTTTTTCCCATGAATAATAGCCCATTGGAAAAACCAAATTGTTCTCAACCACTTTTCGGTTACCAAAAGTTAAAGAAGATATTAAACGCGATACTGGGGATACTTAGGCCACTTTGGAGGCAATAAAGAAGTCCAAACGTGGTGGGTGGTGCAGTGAAATCTTCACTTTTGTGCTTGTTTCCTTTCCAATCTGTAAATGTGACTATTCTTTTCCTTTTTTTCTTTGGTCCTTGGGGACGAAGCCCTGCATAAGGGGAGGAGGTATACGAGATTTTGAACCCTTGCCCTGAAACTTTGGTCGGTGCCATTAACCCAAAGACTCGGTGGAACTATACTAGTCTGAATTTTTTATACTGACATTGATATATTGCATAATTATTAGTTTATAATCTAATAAGTTTTATTAAATTTTTTTAAGTCTTAAAACCATTGCTCATGACAATTTTGATTATGTAAGGTAGCTCCAAGATTACGAGGGAAGCAAAGATTAAACATCAACGAAACGTAAAAATAAAATATAATGTGTGACGAAACTATTCTTGAAATTTTCTTGGCATTCAACATAAATAAAATTCTCTCCATGGTCAAGAATTATCAGCGGCCGCAAACACCACTGGAGACATACGTACCCCTACTGTCTTCTCTCTTTCAAGTTTCATGAAAAGCTTCCTAACAAAAAGGTACCTCCTTCAACCTTTATTTCTCATTTGTAGAAAAATAACATTTTCGCATGTGGTTTCATGTACTTCCATTCCAAATTTAGGAGAAAACGATGTGAACACTTCAAAGTCTTAGGAAACATGTCAAACTTCATATCTATGGCAAATCTTGTTAGTCACACAAGCACTCTTTCGTTGTTTTTATGAAAGATGGTATCCTAGACTTCGAACCATGTGCCCCGTGGATGAATGAGAGGCACATTGTAACGTAATATGGATAACGTTAAAGGAGAAGAAAATATAGCTTTTGAGTGTTTGACTAATATTTCTTAGGGTTCAAGAATTTGACATTGGAGTATCATCTCATTCACATTGTGTGTTTGACTAATTGGATAACGAATTCGAGTCTTACTGTATATACCAAAATAAAAAAAAAAAAACCATGATAAATAATTTTATAATTTCAGAGTTTTAGAATTAGAATTTGGTTTAATGAAATTGATTGTCAAAATGCGTTGAAAATATTTAAAAAAAGATGAAAAATATTGTTAATTTGATGCTTTAGTGAGATTATGGTGTAAAAATTCATTTTAAAATATACATTTTATGGTTCAAACCAGTTTTTTTAAAACCGAATTGGACCAACCGATTCAACCGCGAACCGTTCTATAGTATGATTCGATTTTCACTATTAAACCGGATGAACTCAAACCGATCAAAATCGTTTTAAAACCGGTGAAAACCGATAAAACCGATGAATCATTCAAACCAATCGAACCACAAATTAATGCAGTTCAACCACAAATCATTACACTTTATTAGAAAAACATATTTCTCATTTCTCTTTCCTCTTCATTTATACACATCTCTTTCTTTATTCTCTCTATATCTATCTGATGTTGGATAAAAATACAATCTCTCTCTTCTTGTTCTTTCTATATTCTATATCCATCCGATGTGAGAAAAAATATTTTGATATTTTATTCAACAATTAGGTCAAATAACATTGGGATTCAAATTTTTTTTTAAAGTTATATCATTCAACATATATTATACTAAAAATATAACACATGTGATTATTTCATGAAAAAAAATTTCCCTTTGCTTTTGCAAGCCTTAATTTTTATTTTTTGATTTTTAATTTATTACTATTTAAATAAATTAATATAAGTGCACTTAGTTTACACATAATTTCTCCATATTTCAGAAATATTATATTATTTTTTTAATTGTAGATATGATTTAATTATTTTATTTTTACTTTTTTAATATAAATTTTATGAATGGTTATTGTAATTAATAAAGGTAACATTATTTTGTTTACTTAAATATATTTTTTTTCATAAAAATATATAAATTTTATTTTATTTTAAAATATATAACATACAAATTTTATATATGATATTATAGTAATATCATTCGGTTCATAAAACGGTCCAATCGGTTAGACTAATAAATCAATAAACCAATAGATCCGTCGAGAGTTTTAAAAAAATTGATTCAAACCTAAACAAAGATTTTCTCGAGAACATCCGAGAGAGAGATGTGCCATGCCTATTTCAGCTGACCAGACAGCCAAAAAATCATGCCAACGGATGCCGGTGCACTAGCATCTTAGTGAAAATTATTGAGAGCATGGGCAAAGAGAGAGAAAGGAAAGGAACCAAATCTTCCATTTTGGTCAAGCTGCATATTATTTGTATTAACAATCTTATAGAGATTATTAAATTTGGTATAGAAAAAGGAAAATATATATCAAGAACTAATTTAATTTTACAGATATCAAATTAAATAAGCCAATATATATACCCTATTCAAATGGAGATACCATAAACAAATATACAAACAAATATCGGATATATATCGTCCATATGCTCAATCATTCACATGGAAAATACAACACATCACCAACCTATAACGCCTCAATCTAGAGTATGATGGGACCCCCCATTATTTTCAAGTTACAGTTTTTTATTTTCTACTTAGGCATAGAAGAAATCTAGTGGGGTAGGGAAGGTTTAGGGTATGACCAAAAGTGCCATGTTCATGTGGCCCCTTGTTGTCGGCATGATCGTGAGCATCACCATACCAGGTTGCTCCTTCAATCAAGCACGAGCCAAAACCCTAATTCCCAACAGTTTCAAAGGGTATGCAGGTGTTCTATGTTCCCCTTTGCATGTGCCACCCCATGAGTTGCTCATGTGAAGCCCACATGACTCCCCATACCACATATATCAAAAATGTCACTTCTTTCCTTTCATTTCTACTATTCCCCTATGAAAAAAGACCCCCCCCGGGGGGGACCTTTTAGTTACTCGTATTACTAGCAATTTTGGTAAATTCTCTTAGTTTGTCCTATCCTATTGGAAATTTGAAATTAGCTCTCGTATTTTTTAACTTAGACATTAGTTTTGAACTAAACCTAATAAAAAGATGTTATACGCAAATCAACCAGGTTTGAGCACTAAGTCCACACATATTGTAAGTTTTGAATCAAATTAGTCAGAATATGTCTCCAGATATCGATTGATTTAGAACAAATATATATATATATATATATATATTATTTATCACCCCAACCCTCAAGATTTTTTGGGCCTAAATGGGCTGGGCCTAGTTAGGTCGGCGGGTTAAAAAACATTGATCAAGCTTGTGATAAAAGGCGGATCAACCTCATTTTTTCTTGGAGCATAGGGGAGATTCAAACTCGTGATCTCAAAGGAAAAAAGGGACGATGTCAATTACACTATAACTCATTGGCAGATCAACTTTATTATTTAGCATGGCCATGCTTAGCTCCATTTTCTTTTCCGTCACCAAGAATTTTAGGGTAAAAGAAGCATAATCTTAGCATTTTCCTTTCTGGGGCTCTGCGACAAATATGATATACATGAACTTGATCAAATCTAAAATATAGCATTTTCGATCTTGACTTCTAACATGCAATGATACTACCCTAAATCTGAGCCTCAAATTACTTTTATATAATGATGGAACCCTCTTCAAAAGGCTCAATACATAGTACGGAGCACGTTCACTAGTCGGCATAAGGCCCATAATTCAATATATTCAATACGCTTAAATATAAATGGATCTATATCGTCCCGCTTTACCGATAGGATCTATCTTCCCGAACAAACCTCCATCGCCCCGACCCTCCGAAGTAGTCTAACTCCACGGAACCCTACTCGCTGTTCGGCTGACTCTCAATAAGAGGTTTATACGATTCAATTTACAAGTGCATTCAGTAAGACTGAATAGTTGTCTCTCTCTCTCTCTCTCATTCAACCAATGACTACCAAATACCTAAAGAACCAAACGCCTCAACCTCTGAAGAGTAACACTCAACTGAATCCCACCATTGACTGAACTTCCCATTTTAGTACGAAATGTATCCCTCGGATAAGGAAGAAAACTCTTAAGAATCTTATCGATAAAGGAAAGAATCACCCAGTATAATCAAATTTTCTAAATAATAATGACTTCGAATCTTTAATGTTCGGGATTTGGAATCCTTAGATCACCTCATAAGGAAATTAAGGTTGTAACGCTCCGAGATCATACGACTCTAGCGGGACAATATATAAAAGTCTTTGACAGATCATAGGAAGTAAGTTCTCTAAACTCGACACAAAAGCACACAAAAATCACAAGGAGATCCGTTCTCTCTTCCTCTTTGTCTGTTTATCCTCTTGAAAACCGCTCTTTCTAACTTGAGTATCAAAGCCTCCCTCAACGGAGAACCCTCTGGCGGTCTTTTACAGGTTTCAAACCTCTTCATTGAGCATCTATTCGAGTCACAATGAGTCAAATTTATGGAGCCAAAATCTACTTCCAACAGATTGGCGTCGTCCATAGAAACAGACTATGAAATCTTTGTCGAGTTTTCAGGATTATCGGATTGATATGCCTCCAAAACGAAGAACCAGAACTGCATCAAAGGTCACATCCATCATGAACGGCTATATTGCTACCCCCATTGACACAACCCTTCCTTGGTACCCACTCGGTCTATTAACAATCCTTCCGCTTATGCTCAACCTTTTCACTTAGAGCAGGTCCCGCAACCCGAGCCTTAGGAACGTCCAGCTATGGCTCCTATACTGGTACCCCAAGAACAAGTCAATTAACCTCAGATAAATAGGTTAAAGTCCAAGATCCAAGACATGAGCAAGCAATTAAAAGGCTTTAGTCGTGTCATGAGGCCCGAGGGCCGGTCCTCTTCAAGGGAATCGGGACAAGCATGCCCACAGAGGCTCGTGTCTCGATTGAATCATGAACCATCAATAACATCTCTCTAAGATCTTGATGATCTGAGAAAATAAATCAAACAACTCGTTGCAAACGAGCTCAAGTGGGTGAACGCCAGAAGAAATGATCTACCCTTATACCCTTCAGCCATGTCACCTTTTGATCCAAAGATTTCCTCAGAACTAGTGACTCAGGATATACTTTTGCCTCCTATAGAGAGTACGATGGAATGACTGACCTCGTGATCACACAGCTCATTTCGTAACAATGATGATATCAAGAGACATGACAGACGCCTCTACGTGCAAATATTTTCCTACCACCCTCAAGGTAATACACTAACAAGGTTCAATTCGCTTCCATCGCTTAGTATCAGGAGTTTCTCTCAACTTTGTTAGCAGTTCGAAATACACTTTGTAATCAGTCAAGAAGCCAAGAGGAAGTCCACATCACTGCTATCATTGCAGCAAAAGGACGATGAGCCTTTAAAAGACTTCTTGGAAAAACTCGAGACCGAAATGATGAAGTTCCAGCTTTAAATCATTCCATTGTGCTGGCTATGTTTCTTACTGGATTGTGCCCATCGGACATGAAGATGTCAATCACAAAGAATCCCCCCTCCACATCCACGAGTTCTATACTCGCACTGAAAAATACATCACAGCTGAGGATGCCAAAACATTCGAACGACGAAAAAATCGATCATCTCGAAAAAAGCGTAGCCAATCACCTCAGTAGTTGACACCCAAAGAGAATCGATCAGGCTCTCCACGCTAGCGAAAATTCAGCATTTACACCCCTCTGAGTAAGACCCCCAGTCAAGTCTTATTCAAATTAGAAACAAATCATATGTAAGGTGGTCACCTTGTCCCATCGAAGATGATCCGAAAAAGGATAAATCAAAATACTGCCACTACCACCGGAACTACAGACATACGACCGACGACTGTAAAAGGCTTAAAGACAAATTGGAATTCTTGATCCAAAACAGAAAGCTACAAAAATTCATTAGTATAGAAAGGAAAAATATCCCTTCTCCTGATCGGCACGGTCCACCACGAGGAAACAAACCGAGCGACCTGGTGACCGGTAGACCATCACACGATAGGCAAGACGAAATAATCCTCCAAATCCACAACCCACAGCTCCTACACAAGCCCTACATTCCAATTTACACCTTTCCGGCTTATGACCCAGTGTTCTCTGCTTCTTTTCTTGAGTAAACTCTAATGTTTTTCCCTTAACGGGCATTCTTTATCTAACAGATAATTCCCTTTATGTTCATATTCAATCTATTCAATATTAATCTCTTTCCATGATAATACACGATTGCACGTCGAATTAGCCTCTGTCATCCCATCCTATCGAATGGATCTATCTCTCCAAATGGGTCTCTATCATCCCGACCTACCGAAGGGATCTATCTCTCCGAATGGGTCCATGTCGTCCCATCCTACCAAAGGAATCTATCTCCCCAAATGGATCTCTATCACTCCATCCTACCAAAGGAATCGATCTCCAGAATGGGTTTCTGTCACCTCGTCCTACCGAATAAATCTATCCCCCTGAATGGGTCTCTATCATTCCATTCTATCGAAGGGATCTATCTCTCTGAATGGATCTCTGTCGCTCCGACTTACTAAAGGGATTTATCTCTCCGAATGAGCCTCTGTCGCCCTGTCCTATCAAATAAACATATATCCCTGAATGGGTCTCTGTCGCCCCGCTCTACCGAAGGGACCTATCACCCCGAATGGGCCTATGTTTCCCCATTCAACCGAAGGGATCCATCACCCCGAATGGGTCTCTGTCACCCCATCCTACTAAAGGGATCTATCTCCCCGAATAAGATTCTGTCGTCCCGTCCTATTGAAAGGATTTATCTCTCCGAATGAGCCTCTGTCGCCCTATCCTACCAAAAAGATCTATCTCCCCAAACTGACCTCTGTCGTCTCATTCTATCAAAAATATTGATGTCCCCGAACAAACTTACGTCGCCTCGATCCACTGATGAAATCTATTTGTCCAAATGAATCTGTGTTGCGTTGATCGGGTCGCATCGCCCTAATCCGTTGATAGGATCCCACATCCCAAGCAAACCAATGTCACATCAGTCAAGTCTTCCTCGTCGAAACAGTATTATTTAAGTTTTCGAAGTGACAGATGAAACCTGATACCCAATATGATCATGGCTCAATCGAACTGCCCTTCTTACATAGCGATGCACTCCCGGATAAATTAGCAATATGCCATAAATCAATTGATTCAAGAATTCATCAACAAGACACATCATGAATATGCTAAGAAAATGGCACATTCTATTGAAAAGGGAACTTTTACAAAAAGACAAATACATCAAATAACGAAAAGCCTTCCAAACGGAAATCCGAAATCACACTGGGTCAAGGATGAGGAAGTGCTAAGACCTCTCAAGAAAAGAATTCAACAACCGTTCGAATTGTAGCCGACACGGCATGATCTGGAACTACGAAGACGCAGCCTTGGCTTACTACCATCGGATCAACCGTCCCCTCCAAAAGGGGCAGAGCCTCATACATCCCAACTTCACAAACTATTGCCTTAGCACACCTCAGTTTCTCTAGTAGCTTATGTTGGGAATGCCTATGAACTAGACTGGACTCTTCAAGATGTGATATCCTTTACTCAGCCTCTCGAAAGGACTCTTCCTGCAATTGTACCAATGACTCTGCGGTTATCAAGCTACGAATGTGAATTTATCGTTCGGCTTCCAATTCTTCACATCGCTTTTCTACCAATGTCAGCTTCTCTCAGACACTAGAGGCACTCTCAGTTTGGGTATTTCTCTCTTCCAAAGTATCCTATAATGTTAGGATCTGATTCCTTAGACATTAGCCTGCTTTTTCGACTACTTCCTTCGTTGTCTTAGTCGTTCTGCCAAAACTGTAGTATGAGGAAAAAATTACACAAGTTAATCAAAGTAAAGAACTAAACATGATAAGCTCCAGCTAGAACAGTACCGTTAAACAAAGAGATTGAAAGGTCTTGTCCACCCACTCGAGAGGTGCCTTCGGTAATTCTAAGTTGGGATCTCAAAATTTAAACCGCTCAGCCAATCAAAATGCCCCTTCGGCATCAATGCAATCAAATCTTTGACCTCATATGCAGACAGCAATGGATCCCCCCTCTTGCTTATCCTTTTGGAGATCAAAAGGCCTGATCGAAACAAACAATGGTAATCCCTCTTCCTCTGTTCTTTCACAATGAGGCTTCACAGCTCTATAGGAGACTGAACAGATGTATCGCCTATATATGTAATAGGAATATGAGACCCCACTAAGAGACCCCCTTTTAATGAGCCAGTTACGCCCATGGGAGCCTCTACTTCCTGAGTTTCTTCTACCAGATACCCTCTTCGACACCTTCTGCAGAGGAAAACACACCAAGCAGTCGAGCACTCACTCCTTCCATCTCTACTTTTGCAGACGCAGAACATCTTGACACAGTGGGAGACGTATGCCCTTTGGTTTCCCCATGGGCACCTCCTTCCTCTGAACGCCTCGACAAGACTGGAGATATGTGCTTCTCGGCCCCTTCGCATGACTCCTCTTCTTCGGGGGACTCAGCCACCTGAATTTTTCTTTTCTTCGACTTCGATGGCCCCCTCTTAGAAAGCCCTTCAGCGCGCTCACGCGGCTTCTTAGCATTAGGCCTCACATCCTTATAGATCGAAATCGTATCCAAGATGGAATACTCCACTAGTTTCAGATCGTCAACCAATTCTCTCCTTCTACTCTATCAAGATGGGTCTAACGATTTTTCTTCTCTCATTAATCAACAAGCCCTCCAAAAGTAACATATGATCATCCACCAGTGAGTCCACCCAAATGTTTCGATGAGTAGACTCATAATAATACCTGATAGATCTGAAAAACTGAGAATGACAAGTGGGAAGTGGAGGCTTTCCCTTCAGTAATGGTTCCTGCTCTGCATTCGACAACGCAAGCAGAAGGTCCCTATTCAAGAACCTCACGAAGAAATACCTTTGCACCGAGAACTTGTCTTTTGATTCACTGTAGTAAAACTTCCGATGGGAATCCGAACAAGTTTGCAACCGATACCAACCGTGGGTAGAACCCTGATCCTTACATCGTGTCAACGAAAAAATGATTGTTAAAATCTCTACATCAAAATGAAGGCAACAAAACCTTAACAAGGAAATTATCGCAGTCACAAAATGTCATGCACTAGGAATGAGCAATGTGGGGTAAACCCTCCAATATTGTATCACCTCGGCAAGCGGGCCCGTATATTGGATTTTCAATCCATATTTCACAACCTACCTGTACATGGGGACACAACCGTTGGGCGCTTTATTCGCCTTATCTCTGTCAGTGGGTATTACTAATAGAAAATCACCTTCCAGAGCCATATCCGATCGTATTTTATTAAGCTCATCCTTCATCATCGTTCTTTGAACCTCGCTAATGCTTTGATAAGAAGAAAACGAGCCCTTCGGCATCTTTAGCAAAACTTTCACCAGATAAGAGAATTGTTCGTAGACGAAAATATAAAGTATGTAATACACCTAGGCGCGTGGTTTTTGAAAGACCATTAAAGACAGTTCACGGAGATCAAAAGGGCACTTGTTGCATTAAAAGTTTGACACCTTTTTGGTAAAGTCATTACTCATAGCATCTTTCTCACGAAACAACACTACAAGTCGGAGGCAAATGATGGGACTCTTGTTAAAAGCCTCAATACATAGTACGGAGCACGTTCAATAATCGGCATAAGGCCCATGCCTTCAATACGCTTAAGCACAAATAGGCTTATGTTGTCCCGCTCTACTGATGGAATCTATCTCCCCAAACGGGTCTCCGTCACCCCGACCCTTCAAAGGAGTCTAACTTCATGGTACCCTACTTGTTGTTCGACTGGCCCTCAATGAGATTTATACGATTCAATCTACAAGTATATTCAGTAAGACCGAACGATTGTCTTTCTCTCTCTTTCACATTCTACTAATGACTATCAAATACCTAAGGAACCGAACGTCTCAAGCTCTAGAGAGTCATACTCAACTGAATCCCACCATTGACTGAACTTCCCATTTTAGTACAAAACGTATCACCCGGATAAGGAAGAAAACCCTTGAAGATCTAATCAATAAAGAAAAGAATCTCCCAATATAATCAAATTTCCTAAATGATAACGATTTTAAATTTTTGATGTTTAGGATCCAAAATTCTCGGATTGCCTCATAAGGAAATTAGGATTGTAACGCCCCGAGATCATACGACTCTAGCGGGATAATATATAAAAGTCTTCAATAGATTACAAGAGGTAAGTTCTTTGGAGTTGACACAAAAACACACAAAAAACATAGCGAGATCTGCCATCCCTTGCTCTCTATCTGTTTATCCTATCGAAAATCGTTCTTTCTGACTTGAGCATTGGAGTCTCCTCCGTCTGAGCACCCTCCAACGATCTTTTACAAATTTCAAACCTCTTCATTGAATATCTATTAAAGTCATAAGGTACCAGATTTATGGAATCAAGACCCACCTTCAACATATAGGATTGGTGGAAAAGCTAATTATGTTTTATAAAAAAATTTTGGTCTTAGGGAGAAAAATGGAGGGCAATGACCATGTGTATAATGTTAATAAGTGAGGTGAACATAATCTTGTCTTTCTTGTCCTGGTCCCTTTGTACCAGGTCAATGTCTCATAAGTTAGAGAGGTGATTAAACAGTCAAATTTCAATGTTGGGTATCTTAGTTGTTGTCTGGGAACATCTTTTGTAAATGTAAACTCACTTGTCCTTTGTCTGGGGAACCTTCATTTTTATGTCCACATTAGGAGCCAATTAGTAGACCTTAAACATCACTTTATCGAACTGTCATGCTTGCCTTTTCACAGCTAAAATACAGATACTAAGTCTGGCTGTTTGTAGAAAATCACGGTCTCTCCAATTAGTATAATACATTTCTGTCTTTACTATAAGTACATTTTTCTTTGCAAATGGTCCCGATCAATATTTGTTTAACTCTCGACAGGAGAAAAGTTAATCTACCAACTAATTCTCACTTAATCTTTTCTTAATTGGCTTACCAACTACCCATCATTGAATACAATTCTTTTTTTACTCTCTCGATAAGGGTCTTTCCCTGTTTTTTTGTTTTTTAGAGGATTTTATGTGGAGTAAGTGTATTCCAACTAAGCCAAGTCAAAGAATGATAAGATTAGACATTTGTAAGTTTGGTCATGTTAGAGCCACACTGCTATTGAGCCTGACTGGCTCGGCTTGAACAGAGGCGGACCCACCTAGTATTGGACCCCAGTTTAGATGTAAACTGGTCTATTGATTTCTAAGGTTGTCGAGATCAAAATTATTTAGAGAAAGCTAATGCACAATTATCTAGCAGATTATTTCCAACTTATCTAGTAATTAAAAGGATGCATCTATCTTTAAACAAAGTTAATGTTTAAAGGTTTTGAGTTTGTGCACAGTTTGCATAACATGCCCGAGACTCTTAATTATTATGTATGTCCGATAATTCTGTTAGTGCAGACTTGTGTTAAAGATTCTTCTTTTGTTATAAAAGAAAAATAGTCCTAGTATATATACTTAATATTATGTATGATTTTTTTTTTTTTTGGGGTTACATAGGGACCATGGAAAGATGTGCCCATAAATATTCAAATACTAAACCTTGAAAAAAATACTTAATCAAGAATTATGTACCCCACTTGAGTGTCCCTACAAAAACATTATGTATGATTTATGAACTATATGGGAACAGGGAAAGTTGAAAAAGAAAAATGAAAAATACTAACTCTTTTTGTATTGAAAATAAAGAATGAGATTTTCAAGGATTCTTCAAACCATGTGACCAATAGCACATCCGCCGCCCAGTATCTCAAACAAACTTAAGCTAGCTTTAAGCAAAAACGCGTGAAAAAAGCCGAAATAATATAATACTTACATAAGATTTGGATATTATTTAATGTAATTATTAATACGGATAAAGTATTGTATGATCAATGCCATGGCTTAAGTCTTAACCAAACCAATGAATGGGTTATGTTCATGCTCGGAAGAGGCCTTTCTATATAGTCAAATTGATTGATGGGCAGCAAAATGAGATTCTCAAAATATGACACCAACTGCACCAAAATCAAGGTAATGTATGTAGGTCACATGGCCCTTTATATAGTCAACAACATGAAAGGGGTCGACCGACATTCCCACTAGAAAGATTATTTTGGAGTTACCAAATGTTAGTTATGGCTACTCACATGTATGTATCATGGCCATTCCGAAAGCTTTTAGCCGCATTACATGGAAAAAAAATAATTCAAGAGGGCACATCCCTAGTTTGAAAAATTAATCAAATACCAACATATATATATATGTTTGTTATATAAAAATTATGAAAATTATAGAAATATACGCATCCATAAAAATTTAAATACTGTGCACTTCGATCTCAAAGAAGGTACTTGAACAAAGGACAAACCAACATAGTTGTTGATATGATACGAGAGAGAAAGTCGGCATACAACAATCAAACAATTATAAGTTAATAAAATGTTGTTGTCTATTGTATTGTATGGGATAACATTTAATTTTCTTTCTTTTTTTGCAAAATAAAATTTAAAGGAAATAAAAAAGAAACGCTATTTTAATGAAAAATAGTCAGAAATTTTGTTTTGCCTATTTCATAAGTTGAATTGTCCTGTTGCAATTATTGGATAATACTGATTTTTTTAAAAAAAAAAATTATATTAGCAACAAAAATTTTATTAAAATTTAACCTTGTTAAGAGCACCCAGTACACATCATTATTAGATATTCTTTTCTTATTTTTTGTGTTAGTAGAGGGAAGTGTTATTAATTATTTTATTTTTAATATTTTTTTTCTTATATATTAGGTGATACGTTCAGTTATATTTGTTTTGACTCTTGGAAATTTGTATTATAATTTTGCCCTTTCCTGCCAGACAAAATTTTATTACACCGTAATACGAACAACTATGTAGAGAAAATTTTGTTTGATATTTTAATGTGACAGCATTGATGAGCTCATTTATAAATAATAATCATACCATTCATATGGTAGGTATAAACTCTAATAATAATATATAGAAAGAATAGTTATACAAAAACAAGCGCGGAGAGAGTGAGTCTTTAAATTTAGCTTTTTATCTATTCAAACTAAATTATTTGAGTTTTCTGATAGTCATGATTAAATTTAAAAAAAAAAATAGAGAAGATAGTTATAATGATTTTTTTTTTTACACTCTTTAGCCTAAAAAGTTACATTTTTATGGGTCAACATCAAATGACCAAATCACCACTGTTACTTATCGTAAAATATTTGACTTTATTAAAAGTATATTACGGCCTTTTGAGATGAGCTCACTGCAACAACTCACTCGGATGCCAAAAAGCTGCTGTTTACAATGCCTTATAAATTTCAGTATTACTTTGGCTGATGTAATCGTTTCATTACCACTAAGAGAAAGTAATATAAAGAATTATTTGGAGAGAGAGTAATGGGTGGGGAAGTAAATTTTTCTTTTCTTATTTTTTTTAATTCTTTTCATATGGAATTGAGAATTTTATAGAAAATTAGTCTGCGCAAAGGATGATCGTAGACAAGAAGCAAACACAACAGGATTACAAAAAATTGATCTTTTTAAAATTATAATTCAATACCAAAAAAAACAAAAACAAAAACAAAAACATGAGTTTAGACATGCTTTTTCTTATGTTGAACCATGGAAGATTCCAATCCATACTTAGCATCGGGTCGATTCCAATGTAGTAATTAGTAATATCAAAAATTAGTAATATAATAGTAATTTAAATCTTTCACTTACAAAATCTTACATTTAAAAATTTTTCTTTAGTTGAAAAACATTATAAATAAAATAAAATGTTAAGAAAAGCTCGAGGGAAATTGAGATTTTGTCAACACTACCTTATATTACAAGGAAAAAAGAAAAACTTTATGGTTTAACCACTAATTAGGGTTTAAGGGCTAATATTTCTTTAAACAGACTTTGATACTTTAAACTATAAAGAGAAATAAAATTCAAAACTCAAATTTTAAACAGAAATAAAACATTTGAGCCAAAGAAAATATGAAGAATTTTTACTCATTCCTCGACAAAGACCCCGAGGAAGGCCAAGACCAAAAATGTCAACTTACTGCCTAAATCATGTCTTCTTCGGAAATCATGTCTTCTTCGGACAAGAGCTGGAGGGCATTAAGACATCCATACGCATGAAATGAAATTTGGAGTTTACTGTCACAAGTCAATCTCTTGCAGAAATTGTCACCAAAATGTTTCGGTTGAAACTTTAAATATTTTATTAGAAGATTAAGTTAATGTTGACAAATTTCACGAGAAATATATATATATATATAGAGAGAGAGAGAGAGAGAGAGAGAGAGAGAAAGGAAAAGTAAAACTTGCATTGTGTTTGACTTTCTCCATATTTGACGTGGCTGTTAAGCTACACTTCCAGTCAACATGTAACATTCTCACTCTGGGAATGCTTATCTAAAAACCAATATTAATAATAATAAAAATAAATAAATTGTCATTCAGTCAAATATGCATGAACAACATATTTGTTTTCTAAGGAATTAAATCTTAATTGCTAAAATTAGAAGCAATTTTTTTTTATTTTGAATTTTTTTCTCTAACAACTTCAACCACACACAACAAGAATTACCCTTTTCTCAATCCATTTTAATCCTTTTGGAAATGTAAAATATTATTTTGCTTAGTCACTTTCGAAAGTATCAATGGCGAAATATTCAATTCATACAACTAATAATGCCAAAGAGAAAAACACAAAAAGGACATGAACCCTAAAATTTGTCATAAGAACATAATCATATATTCAAAAAAAAAAAAAAAGGAAACCTTTTCGTATGTTGGTATCTCATTTATAGTCAAATCTTTGCAATTCAACCTGCACGCTATCTTTAAGTGATTAACTTTTCTTGCAAGCTAGTTTTTTAATTTGCCTGGCGAATGACACGCTTTTGAACATGATTCTGACCTTGCCACCTTCTCGCATCCACATTTGGCCTCTTGATGCCGACGCTTGTGTGACTCACCCAGCAAAAATATTCTTTTTGAGTTCTTATTTTAAGTATACTCATCAAAGAGCTCAACTGAAATAATTCCAATTTTTTGTTAAAAAAAAAATTATATTTTCATATTATAGAAAAATATACAACATAATTGTAAACTAATTATTGTTGAATCTTTAACTCAACGTTAGGTTAATATGTAAAATAATTATATATTTAAATTGTCAGATCGGAGAGTATTTGATAGGGTGTGAAATATGTAAATGTGTAATTTCTATTTTTTGTGATGAATTAAGATAGATAAACTAATAGATAACACAATTGGTTGTAGTTCTCACATGTGGTGTAATTTTTATCACTAATGTCCCATCAGTTAGAAATTGTTTGGGAAGAACACAAAGATGGCTGCTCTGAATTCGTGCTTTGGAGGTTTGCAATCGAATGATAACACCAATTTGAAATTGTCAAAAGAAATGTGAAAAGTATAAATTCACGTATACTATCTTTCGGTGGTTTTCTTCAATTTTTTGCAATTTCCTGATACTATTTAAATGAAAGTATCGTATTTGTGATAAAAGACTCAAACTTCTCTTTTATTTTTTAACTTCAAATTGACTCTTCTGATCTATTATAATTTTTACGGCTGTTGATTTGTATTTGAATATTGAAATTAGATTTGAAATCACAAAATATTAAAAATAGATTTCAAAAACCCATTTTTCACTTGATTTCAAAAACTCTAAAACCTCATAATTCGGAAATTTCATTATAAATCTCATTTTCATTTTATTAATTCAAACAAATCATACGTGTTCAAATCGGATTCTAACTCTCATTCACTTAAGTGACTTCTCAATCTTGCAATGGGCAGATCAAAATTTCCGGCTTTATCCTTTTATTCAAGAGTTTGGGGAACCTTTTTATACCCATAAAGCCCCTCTACCTTAGAGAGAGAGAGAGGGAGAGTTATTAATTCTTATTAAAAGAAAAATTGTTAAATTTCAAAATTTATACCAGTAAAAATTAAATTAATGGAAATACAAATCCCAAAATGGGAAGATAACATCAATTGTCCAAGCACACCTTAAACGACGTGAAAAACTTCGTATTAGCAGATTAATGCAAATCGATAAAAAGTCGGGTCAGTTGAACCCACATTTTTTAATCCAAATCATTTATAACGTCGGCGAGAAAGTCCAACTTCGACTAACATTGTTTTTAACCGATTTACTCGCACCTTAGCCGCTTACACGCTTTACTATTTCAAGTAATCCAGCATTAACGTCCATAGTTATTTATGAATTTGATCTAATTAAAAACATGATAAATGAATCCTAGTATTTGAAATAACAAATCAAAGATAGACACGTGGCATGATGTATGAATAAATTTTTTAAATTGCAGCAGATTATAGATTCATATTACATTAAGGAAAACCTCAAATTTTACAAGATGTTTGAAGCCACTTCCAATCTCCACACCCCATGTGCGGACTGAGTGCACTTTCAACATCTTCCAAAAACAGTAGGAAAAAAAATTATAAAACTCTCGCAAAAAATATTTCCACAGATTCTAAAAGAAAGGGAAAAACAAAATTTCACTGAGCAAAATATTTTTTAATTCCTGTAATTCAAACGAGATCACTGGCTATCGTTCTTCCGGTGCGCGATCGTTGAAGGATAGCCGTAAAACCCACTTGGTGAGAGATCTTCTTCTTGAATTGTTCATTCTCTGGTGATGACTTTGACTACTACTGCTATTCAAAGAAATCACAAAATTTTTGAGACGTTGCATGGAGAGGTTGAGGGTATCTTCGGTTATATTAGCAAAGCAAACCCGAAACCAACCGGGCTCGGAGCAATGACACGAACCGCCGGCAGAGATATTCAAACCGACGTCATATAGTATCTTCTTCCATATCTCCATTTCGCCTTCAAACGTGTTGGACCTCATTAAGTGTCTCATATCAACCCAACAGAACAACCCTGCATTGCTCTGTAGACACTCAATCCCGACATTTCTGAGCCCATTTACCAGCATTTCGTGTCCTCTCCTTAGCCTCTTTTGATTCTCTTTAATGTAGTTTTTTGTGAAGTTTTTGTCTGATAGTAAAGCGGAGAGGAGGTATTGAGTTTGGGATGAAACTAGTCCAAAGCTCGACATCTTAGTAGCAGCCGCCACAACGGTATCATTGTTGGAGTAAATTGCTCCGACCCGGAAACCAGGGAGTCCGAGGTCTTTGGAGAGGCTATATACGATGTGAACTCTGTTCCAAACATCTGTATTCTCGAGTTTCTTGTCATGTAAAACTTCCATTACGCTAATAAAACCTGGGGCCTTGAAAACGGTTCCCGAGTAGATTTCGTCACTAATGAGATGGATGTCTTTGGCATTGACAAAGTTGAGTAGGAGATTGAGTTCTTCTTTTGTCATTGTTGTGCCCAGTGGATTTGATGGGTTGGTGATCAAGACTCCTTTAACGCGCAGGTTGCGTTTTCGGGCGCTTTCATAGGCGTCGTCTAGAGCGGCTTGTGTGATTTTGAAGCCATTTGAACTGTGGCATTCTATCGGGACTATCTCGGCCCCGGTTCTCCATTTTAGATCTCTATCAAATCTGACAAATATTGAAGCATATTTTAGAAATACGATGTATTCTTTTTGCTTTTTTTTTTTGTATAATTAAACACAGCGTCTAGAAGAAGAAAAGAAAATTTACCCTGGGTAATATGGCGTGGGGAGAAGAAAGGCTTCGCCGGCTTCAGCTAGGCAAAAGATGAGAGTCTCATTAGCTGAGGTGGCACCCGCGGTGAGGACGAGGTTGGTTGGATCAAAGCTCACTTTGTTTCCTCTTATTTCTGACATGAATTCTGCTAATGTCTGCATCTCCCAAAAAAAAATAAATAATAAATAAAATAATAATAATAATAATAATTGAACTAATTAGTTGACTCAATTATTGTACATAACCATAAGATCTTGAAATACCCATAAAATCTAATAAAATAAAGTTCTGTAAACCGCTTACTTTCTTGAAAGCAGGAAGGCCATGATAGTCTTGGAAGAGAGCAAGTTCTCTGAAGATAGATTCTCCATCTCTCCTGAAACTTGCGGCATCTGGGTTCGCAGCAAGCCAAGACTCCAAGAGATCAAATGAGAGCTGAAGAAAATGTAAATATTGTAAGAATTAATGGATGGTAAAACAATAATGAGAAAAACAAAAAGATGGTTCGTTTCCTAGGTTGTATAAACGAGTGTATATATACCTGATTCTCCGCAAGACCCATTTGGATAATTCCAGTGGGATTCCGAACCGCATCGTATGGTCTCTTCTCGTACTCCTGCCATCCTAGGAAGTAAGAAGAATCTTGCCCATGAGAGTTGCACGTGGCTTTTCTTGACAATAGCCTCATTTTAACTTTGATGGTTGATGATGATGATCTTTCTTCTAATAAAATCCTTGTTTCTCTATCTTGAAAGCCCTAAACAACGTAGAATTCTACACACACACACACACAGAGATGGTGTAATGTGGACTTGGAAATGAGTTTGAGAAGAGAATGTATGCTGGGGGTTTATATAGGGATTTTGGGAATTTAGAAAAGCGGAACAAATGGCTATCAGATAAATTGCTTTTTTTGATCAATTTGATAAAATGCAAGTTTTGGGATGGTGATTAAATTATTTATTTAGAAAGACAAAACAAAAGGTTTGAAATAAATTGCTTTTTTGATCTAATGAATAAAATGCAAGTTTTGGGTTTTGGTGCTTAAATTATTTTTAAAAAAATATATATTTTTTATTTTAAATAATACTTTCTATATTATAATAACGCGTTTTCTCTTCTCCTGTACTTATCAATGGCCCACCCAATGTCTCACAATTGTTTTGGTTTTTGATAGATTCAAATATGAGTTTATTAAAAAAATAAAAAAAAGAGTATGATGCCACTTAATTAAAACTCATCACCCTTTCTCACAATTGATTAAATAGAATTTGGCCTTTTTACTGTCACCTAATCAAATTTGCACTTAATTTCTAATTTTAAATAATAATAATAATAATTACAATAAAGACAGAAAAAAGAAACAAAAAGTTTTGCAAAATAAATATATCGTAGCAGTGCAAATATATAAGATATTAAAAAAAAAAGTTAGAGAGAGAGAGAGAGAGAGAGCCAATACCGACATAAATCTCTGAAACAATGCCTAGAGGGCATGGTTGGTCCCGTCTGTTCCCTGTAACCCCGCTCTCCCATAAAGTCATGTCGGCAGAATTTCCTTTTTTTTTTTTCAATTTTTCATTCAGTTACTTTATTTAAATTATTCTTCATGCAATTTTCTTGGTAAATAATGTTACAGGCTTCTCCGAAAAACAATAACCTTGTATAATTTATAGTTCATTAGGATTATTTAAAAAATATTATTTATAAACATTTGGTACTTATAAATAATTTTTTAACTTATAAATCTATTTTAATTTTTTTAAAAAATAAATTATTATCTATTTAGATAAATATTATTTAAAAATAGTTAACTATTTAGTAAAATAACTATTTATAAAGTATATAAAATATGAAAAAAAATCATAGTAGTTATAAAATGTGATTTAGTTATAATTTTTTTTAAATATAAAAGAATAAAAATATATTTTTATTGATCAAACTAGTTTATTTTAATTATACTTAAAAACACTAAAATAAAATAGTTGATAGCAGAAATTTATTATTTTTTTAATTTATAAACGCTTTTTGAACTTATAAATACTTTTATAAATTTTAGTTACCAAACAGATATAATTTTAATTTTAATTTATAAACTAGTTTGACCAAATTATAAACAATTCCAAACACCATCTTATTTAAACCTACTTTCATTTTATTTTTGTTCTATTTAGTATTTTTTATTAAAATAAAAATTTATTAAAAATATTTATTTTACAATAAATATCATTATATCAATAATTTTTTATATATTAAAAAGACCCCATCTATCAAATAACAATTAAAAGTTAATCTTAGTAAAACTATAGCGATTGGTTTTCATTGCAATTGAGTAATAACTACACTGCGAACCTAATCTAAATTTCAAAACCCTAAAACCTAAATTCTATTTTTTTTTTTTTTTTGTTATTGTTGTTTTTTTACACTTTTACTTAGAAAAATGTTAATTTTATTGAAAGGACTCGACGAATATGATATGATTTCTTTTATCATTCCATACTCTCGATTTTCTTTTTTTTTTTCAAAAAACGTTATTCATTCCTTTGGTTTTTTCCTTACCACATGTTTATTTTCCTCTTTAGGGGAAAGTTCATTAAGGGCGAGCAGCAAAATTACGTTTGCCTTTGGAACAGTGAAAGTCAACTAATATGAAAACATATGATCAAGACTGGAAAAGGTTAACTTCTTGATTAGGGTGCAGATAAGTGAAACTGAGATGCAAAAATGGCTTTGGATTGCTCAATTTGTAAGACAGACAAAGGAAATAATCCCGACAGAAATCTCTGTCTTAACAATTTTTTTTTTTTTTTGCGACAGAAATTATCCAACTTTTTTTTTCTCGATGAACTAATATCTAACTTATCTGATTAATTTGATTCAAGTATTTTAAGGTTAGAAATTATCTCTCCCAATACCTTTTTCGTATGACTAAATTTGGTGAAATTGTCCTGACTAAATTTGGTGAAATTGTCCTACTTCTTTGCCATCATTTGAACTCATTTCTCACATTTTGTCCAAACAGATAAAATCTTATCAATCTTAATAGACCGACCATGTACTAACGTAGTTATAATCAACACTAATTTTTCTGGATGCAGACATTTTCTTCCGAGACAATAGATCGATTACCTTCTTTATTTGGGATCAATTGAATTTTGTGGGTAACTTCTGAGGAGAAGTAGCGTAGTGAGAGAAAGCTCTCGTATCCTTGTTGTTGCCAGGTGTTTGAGCCTCAGGTGTGCCTGATGCTATGAGGAATACCCAAGGTGCAAGTAGCTGTAGAATAAAATAAATAATTGAAATGATAAAATTAATATCGTTTTATCGACCATATTTTAAAGTTTTAAGGTACTTGTAGCATTTATATCAGAAATCATTCAAAAATTTAGTCATTCCTATTTGAAAATTAGGTGGGGCAGTTGTTAAATTGTCATAGGTGTTTTTTTAATAGTTAATCATCAGAATTACAGACAGTGAAACTCTGTCTCCTAAAATTATCATTAGCTAAAGTTATTTTGTTATTCCATATATATATAGATATATATGAGATAATGGCCATCAATAGCTATCATTTTTTTGTGGAATAAAAAAATAGTAAAATAATCGAAAACCGTAATTATCCATTAGCTACAATATTATATTGTGTAAATGAAAAGGTAAAAGGGAAAAGAGTGCTATTATACCAAAGTATTATCCAATGTTATCCAATAGATGGGGTAGTCAACTTAGTGAATAAATGTGTTAAATCAATTGAATAAATCTCGGGTTTGAAATTTGTAAATAGAAAGAATAATATTAGAAGAATTCTACCTAAATTGGATCCAATAATATTCAAACTAGATTAATTAAAATATGTTTTCAAATATCGATTCGTTATTAAAAAAAGAAAGTTTGGAAGGGTTAAAAGAGAGGCAAAAGGAATATGGTTAAGATTGGGAATCAAGTGGCCGCCATTAGTTTTATACCGAGAGAGAGAGGGGGGGGATAAAAGAAAATCAAAAGGATTCGAACTTTTCTCACTTGATTAGAAAAAGGCTTCTTGGGGGTAAATAATGACTAAAAAATGTGATTGGTTTGCTGTCTAATGTTTTCAGGGGTAGTATAACAGAATTAGAAGGTGGGTAGGTGTTGATATGAAGTGATATGCCACGTTCGGAATCCTCCCTTTTCTTTTGTGGAGTAACAAATTCTCCTCTTCCGTGTGAATGGGAGAAAATTTTGATGCCATGAAAAAGTAAGAGAGCTCAATCCTCCTGCTCAGGTTGGAAAATTGCTCCGACAACTCCTTTCATTTCACCGTACTCATGCTCGTGCTGATGAGACGTCGAAAGCTACTTAACTTCAATTATTAAAATGTTCAATTTAAGAAGGTGAAGGATAGCGTCTCCAAGTGAAAGATAACTTGTTATTTATCATATTTGTAATTGCTGTATGGCCACTCATGAACATTATCGTAGACATGTATGTTAGAATATAAATTGTCATATATATACATACATATATATATATATATATATATAAAAGAAAGTGTAAAATGATTGCTTAATATCCACAAAAATGTTGGATCACAGTCACTTATCCTTAGACAAACAGCATTCTTCTTGTTAGATTTTGTTTTTTTGATATATTAATTGGGCATTTGAGGAGTTACGTAATGGGTCATCCAAAGGAATAACTGAAGACTAGCCTTATAATGATAGCTTGGGAAACTCAATAATATATATATATATATATATATATTTGCCTAGACGGGACCATTTTGTTCCATCCCTCTGGCCTTACAAGTTGTAATCGGGTCCTTGTTAGCTCTCTCTCTCTCTCTCTCTCTCTCTCTCTTTCTCTAAGTAGCCCATGAGTCAACTGTTTCACCATCAACAAATTTTCAAAGTTTGGACCTGATTTTTGAGTACTTTGTTGGTGCTGTCATTCTGCCTTTCCACTTGTTCAACTTCTACTCTCACAGGTCACAAGCGCAACAGTAATTTGAACGAATCTGAAAATGTTACATATTATGGCAAGTCCAACCCCAACCCCAACCCCACCTCCCCCCAAAAAGAAAAGAGAGAGAAGTTAGCAAAAGACTTATAAAAAAAATGCAGCAGGAGAAAGCCAAAATGAATTAGAAATATATATATAGTTTGTTGTATTAATGGGCCATGAAATCTGGTAGCACTAAGAGCAATCCAATTCACATTTTCTTTACTCTCTTTTGCTGCTGAGGTTAGACCAATTGATTGATAGGGACTCCTTTGTCTTCAAAGTTAAAGATGTTCAATATATCATATCCATAAATATTTCTCCTTAATCTCTAATTTTGGATTTTCAATGAAACCTCATGAAAATGAATGGACCCTTATGCCATAAGGTTGTCATAATACTTCCCAACCATGCAACAAATGGGGTCTAGCAAATTGTCTTTAGAATCATCAAATGTGGTAAAATATCTTACTACAAGGTAAGCCCATAAAATGAAAAGAACGAAATCTACTTTTCTTTAAAAAAAAAAATGTCATTCAATTTCACACACCATAAGGACAATTCTTCTGATGAATTCTGTGAAACTAGAGCCTCTTTTTTTCTTTTTGGGTTCTCAATGAATAATAATCCTTTACTTCTATAAATACTGAATTAGTTGATAATGGCTTTAGATGAATACAATGTAGTCAAAAATTGATTATGTGAAAAATTATAGATTTGTTACAAGGGTTTTAGGGTTTTCCTGCAATCCTAAGGATAAATACATTGAAGTGGGGAGTGGTATATATATTTAGAAACTTGAATATGGGAATAATTGAAGAGGAGGGGCACGTGGTTTGTAGCAGAAGGGCGATTTAGGGCATGTGAAAGCCTCGTTTAAGTGCCCCCACCACTTCAAAATAGCTTCAAGAAAACATATCCAAGGATCACCATAAGGGGACCATAGAAGACACTGAGTCCTTGGTGACACCTAACATGACACTCACGTTAGTCCATTCCCTTCCTAGCGTGACATCTTCATGGACCATTTGCTTCCCTCCTCTTCAATACAGTAGGACCCTCTCTCTCTCTCTCCATCACTCTCTATCTATCTATCTATCTCTCTCAAGTTTTCATGACTACTTCACTGCGAAAGGGTCAACGAAAACTATAGATACCAAATTGGAATAGTAAAGTACAAAATGGTCGGCGCACAGAATCAACTCCCAAGTCTTTACTCTTCTGTGCTTAAGCACGCGACAAAAATTAGGTTTTCTCAACATTTGACTTAAACAAAACTCATTAACAAGTTTGAGTATTGATCTAAAACTTCATCAATTGATGTTGTATTTTTGAAATTTCGACCGCTTCGAAGTTACTTGATGCATGATTGTGCCATGTTGCTGCACGACATTGGTCAATATTCAATCCCCTATAGTCCTCACTCTATTTGCATGGAAATGCAGATACTAGAGGAAACTAAAAAACTATATAAATTTGAGTTTTATGGAACTTGACTTTTACATAATATGCTTGAGGGTAGGATAATGATAAATTAGGTAATCTGAAAGGATTCAAAATACAAGAACAAGCCAACAAGGTCGTGTACACCAGACTGATGTCCTAAAACTTTGCAAGAGCAGGAGTCTCGCGTAATACTATTGATTCAAAATACAAGAACAAGATAGCACACACCTAACTCTCCTCAAAATCTACAGGAGTAGGAACCTTCTTATGTGATATGGAGGCCATTGTTTCAAAATTCAAGAAGATCGCTCACGGGATTATTCTCAAACTCAACTAAAGCAAGAGTACCATGCATTTGAACCGGGGCCACAAGGAAGGGGTGCACGGCAGTGCCATCGCCCTAAATTCTAAAAAAAATAATAATTATATATTTTTTTTTAAATTATTGTCATGTAAAAATTATTATCCAGTTTTAATATATTATAATCTCTCTAATTTAAATTTCTGGATTTATCCTGTTGAAAATGTTGGTTGATTTGATTTGGAAAAGCATGCCATAAGAAGTATGCCATAAGAAGTACACTAGAAATCGTTTGACATTCTCCTTTTTCTACGCTGAATCTTAAGAAATCTAGTATGATGGTCCATTTAACTTGTTTCGAATGGTATATTAACCTAGGAATATCACTGTTCTATTGCATTGTTATTGGTTCACGGAATTCCCGCAAACCATGAAGTTTCTGTCAATCCAAAGTCCAGAAATAGACACCGATGGTGATTGATACTCCCAGAAGGCACCAGATAATGTAATGACTAAATGTGTAGGTATATTTATCACCCACATATTTAAGTCACACATACGTATATGTATTGCTGTGTATTTAGTAGCTATCCTTGTACATGTTCATGCGCACGCGAGCTTGAATGAAAAAGAAAGCAAAAAAAATCACTACCAATGTCAAAATTATGGGTTTCTTGTATTGCCCCCAACCCCACCAAGCTTGAAAGATTCAAAAAAATATTGTGGTAGTACTCTTACTCATAAGGATTTTTTATCAGTTGAACTAACTAATATTCACAAAATAAGCTCATTCAATATAGAGGTTAAAGTACCAAAGGGTTCGATTGCGATGCTGACGCACCAGTGGGTGTGTCATCGTAGAACTAATGGTCTCTATTTTTTATATGATAAAATGGTAAAATAATTTGTAATATTTAGAGAGCAAATTCATAATTATCAATTTCTATGGAAATTGTAAATGGACCCACTAAGAACAATCCAAATGCTCCTCCCACATAGGTGCAGAGGTCTTCCCCAATCTCCCTACCCTCTACCTTCTCCGTGATGTAATTTAAGAGAGATGTGCATGACAATAACTCCTCATGATAGCATACGGACTAGGTTTTTCTGGACCACGACAGGCCAAAATAACCTTATTATAATCCTAATGTAGAATTAACTAACATCCCGAGCTAAACCGCAACCTGTCGAAGTTGACCTTAAGAGGGCTGAAAACCACATCCTCTGGACATCAATTTGTTCACATCATCTTTCACATTCAGAGTAAGTCTTTAGTCTTGGCGTGTTGCTTTCAGACCAGTTAAGTTTTGTCCCTATGTATTTAAGTGTGGTCATCGACCATGGGGCAATAGTCAAGCATATGGAGTAAGGTATATTCATCAAAAGTCTCAATTTCCAATTATTAGCTGCAATGTTTCAAATAAATGAGCCAATCAATAAGTGCATCTAATTGGCCTAACTGGTGCCTCTGAAAGAGACAACTACAGCAGGCTTGAAAAGGACTACTTTTGCTTGGATTATTGCTGTGCTTAAGGAATTTGTAAGAGGAAGACGAAACTAATGCAATACATACAAAGAGAATTCGACCTTTTGATTGATTTGAGGTCTTCCTTGAACTTCCTTGAAGAGAAAACCAGTGAAGTTCCTGCCATGCTAATTTCTTGGAAAAGAGGATAAATCCTGTAAAATTTAGGTCTAAGGTCAAGAATCACATAATAATTCTGAAAAACCTTACAAAACATAAGGATTTAGGACCAAAGAATCCAAGTACAACTTCTACAACCACTGGAGCATATGGCCAAATTTGTGTTTTAGGTTTCCGTAGAATGTAAGTCAGGAGCAGGATTCTAATGGGAGAGTGCCGTAGAATGTAAGTCAAGAACTAAATCTACCCAACACTCGGCAACCTCTTGTTGTTTTTTCAACAGTCAAAAACTAAATCTCAAGAATGGCTAGTCTTCCCAACTCAACTTGAGACGGATGGAAATTCTGCTTAAGTAACTGCAAATTGCAACCAAGTAAAAGGTTCAAACTTTCAAACCCTCATGTCCACCACAAATTTTTCAAATATTTAGAAATCTGCAGGGATAAGTTTTTTACCGGCTACATTTCGGACCATATGCAAAAGCTACATAACTATTTTCTAGATAAGAATGTAGGCTGTGACATTTGAAGAAACCTGGGTCCCCAAAATCTTCACCTGCACTGATGAAGACTGATTATCTAAAAAATTCCATGAAGTAAAAGAAATCGTCAATTTTCTCATGGTATAGCCCAAATTCAAACATCCGAAGGGTATCAAGGCCTCTCAGGCATCTGGACCCAAAGCCAGTCTGGGCAAGGGAGCCATAAAGTGCAAGGTACAAATCTTGTGTCTAAAATCTTGTGTCTATGGTTTCTCTGATAGGCCATATTTGTCTACTGCAATGTGGGTCACCTAGCCTAATTTTGCTCCATCAGTGGCCCAGATCCAGTAATAATTGGACCCTATCAAGTATTATCAGACTTGCACACAACCTGCTTATGTTTCATGGTGTTTGTTCTCAGGAAGCATGTGCTCTTGTTCTGTGTCCTCTACATCAGAAATGTACAAATAGTAATATCCTTAGTCAGCAGTGGACACTGAAATTCTAGGGCAAAAATTCAAAGTTATCAGCATATCAGGTAGATAACAATCCCCTGTACATTAAAGATAAAAAGGAGTCATACTATAGGGTGAGAAAAATCATTATAGTGCTGATTTAGTTGTCATAGCCTTTATTTTATGCCCCTTGTCTATGACATGAAGAGATTTACAGAAGATGTAAGCAAGATTTGGGGTAGATTAAGAATTAAACGCCCCAAGGATCCCACCCTCTAACTTTTGATCAGATAGGGATCATTTACATTGCAACCTGACCCTTTAGGGGTGCGCTGATCCAGAGCAGTTAAAGGGGCCAACCTTGTGAGGGTTTGAGATGTGATAATTCAGTGACAGCACCACTGCCTTCTCTCACCAATATGTGGATAAATGGTTATATCCAGAAACCAAGGGAACACAGAAAAGCATATAATGTTTGATGAAAAGCCATATCCCTAAGGAAAAATTTGTTCCCATCCAAATTAAAGTGGTTTTGGTTGGCAAATTGGATCTTGAAGTGCTTCAGTTAACATGGAGATAACATTTTTGATGGAGAATTAAAAGGAAATCTACATGGAGCCACCAAAGTGTGTAAGATAAAATAAAATCTCTATGAACAAAAATTGGTTTAGAGGGTAATTGAATACAAGTCAACTGTATTTATCACACAGAGAAGCTAAGATAGTTGTTGGTGCATGCTATCCTTTTTAGAGGATGCATAATATTGGCAAGCAAGTTTGAGCTTCAAAATCGGGGTGCATTAGAATTTTAAAGTTTGTCCTATGTCTTTTAATGTCCAAGTATCCTTACAAATGCTTCAGAGACGAGAACAACTCAAGAGAATGAAAGAAAAAAATAAATGAAAAAGCTTTTTCCTTTAAAATGTCATTGTGGCCATTGTAGTGTTTGTAATGCCAGAAACAATGACAGAAACAGGCCAATACCCTATCTCGGCCCATATTATGGCAAGTGACTTGCGGCAAGGCAAATTTGATAATTTCATAACTCCTGTGCCTTTCTTCTTTGGATCCTGGTGAAAGAAAAGGGGATAGATTATCCTTTTGTGACAACATGCAAGAAGCAGATGACCAACATTTAGTTACTTCATTGACGGTTGCACAAGATAAAACCACTATCATCAGCACCTTGCCCAGCCATACACCACCAAGATCATTCATTTTGCAATCTAATCCAGGAAATGCCTCTTAAACTGATGTAGGCCTTCTTCATACCCAACTTCCACAAGGTCATATGAGTATTTTCGACTTAATCCAGTATATGGGATTTGACTAGTCACATCACTTGTAAGATCACTATTGAGGATAGCAGTTTAAAACTTATATGCATAATATAGTTTCTTATAGATATGTCCAAAACGATAAATAACCACTTAAGTTTTAGACCTACTTCCAAATAGCTTGTTGAACTTTTGGTGTGATTAATTATCCCCAAATTTTTGAAATATGTTTCACTATGCCCGATAACTCGATGATGTTAAGTTTCGATAACTCGTTCACCCTGATTTGTCGAGCCTCCAAACTATGCACATGGCTTGCTCTTTTCCTCTTTCTTCCCTCACTGGCAAAAGTTCATCAATTTATGGGCAATAACTAATATTTTTTGGTGAACCATTTTGGATTTCAACTTTCATGTCCTCAGATAGTAATCTTTTACCAATTTTGACTCTCTTAATTGAAATCTTCACAAGAATTTCACACTTAGTCTCCAAAGGAAAATGTTCCTTTCCTGTCTCTCTTGTTTTCTCTTTCTCTTGGATGCATTTATTTTCACCCAAAAGAGGAGGAAGACAAAAACACAGGGTTCGGTAACTCGTTTGTGAACTTTGAGTGGGATGGCATCTCAACTCCTTCCACTTATGGGGCTGATTGAATGTTATTTTAGAAGTTTTGAGGGCTAAAATACAACAACAAAAATTCAATGGGCCACTTGAGAGTAAGCCTAAAGTTTTGCAGGATATTTGCAGTTTTGGCCTATAATATTAACAAACAACAAGAAAGTTATATCTAGTATTTTGTTCAAATCGAAACTATTATCCATGATACGTAACTCAAAATTTGTTACAGAGAAACAGTGGCTTTGTGCACATATATTGAGTCAACCCTCTTTTGCAAGAAATTGTTGGAACCTAAAAATAGATTTAGGATTAGATCTTTTCAGGATAGTTCTCTCAATTACAAAGACATTATGGAGCCACAACTCCTAGACTAGGATAATGTTTCAAGCCTTTAGCTCCCTCCTAACCCCTTCCCAATAAAAGTACATAACAGTCGGCCCCAAAACTCAAAGCATCTGCATCTTTATTCAAAGCCCCAAGCTTCTGTAAGATAACGAAAAGAAACTTCTGCAACAGGGCAAGTTACCATGCATGCATGCAAGCTAAGTTCTTTTGGCTATTAATAAGTTTCAACCTTCACAGTTTATATAGAGTGTGAACTTCATCTGTATTGTGATAGTTCTCCCAACACTGCATAAATCATAGATAAAATGCATACTTTTACACTGTACACTTTCTTATTTCTTTGCTTAGCTTCACGAAGTAAGCCACAAACTATCCTTCTTGAGAAAACAGAACACCGACTCTCACCCCACAAGCATCCAACTCCACCATAAACATGTTTGAAGATAAGCAACATGCTTCTTCAAGTTCATAACAACTTGTTCTTGAGCAGAATTTCAAACACCACCATAAATGGATTCAACATGTTCTCCATCACCTTGCACTAAAATCAACATATCCTCAAAAAAAAAAAAAGGACCAACGAGCCAATGGAGGGCCAATGTATTGGTTCATCAAAATGTTCATAAGCCCATGAGTCATAACCTTCCATAACTGAAATTGAACCACCATCCACTTATATGGTTTGTTATGAAGTTTTTCTTGTATCTTCCCAGTCTGATATAAGATTTGGTCACAAAGACTTGATTCTCAAAAATGCCCTTTAAACCATGTATTGATTGAATGCATAATCTAATTCCGGATAGGAAATATATACACCATGATAATCCTGTTATTACCAAGTTTTCTAGAAACATGCCATCTTAGGAGTAAGCAAGCATAGAACACAAACTCTTTGCCTCTAAATACCTTCCCCAGAAACTCTTCCACCATCTCCTCAAAATCGGTAGTGTTGTGGAATTGAAAGTTTGCCCTTGTACCAAGTCAAAGTGTTGTTGGAAGTCCCTCACTAAAGACAATCCAGTTAGCAAATCTTCAACTTGAGTCTCCTCAAACTCCTCCAACAGAGGCTTTACATAATAGCTGACACTTCCTCTTCACCAAGTCCTGAGCTCTCTTTCTTTAACTTGAAACTTATATATGGACTCAACACTGGACAGTAAATATGACCATGTGACAAGTATTGGGTTAGTCAAAAGTTATTTCTCATTGGTCTGATCACAATTTCTCTTGTCCTATTGCTTCAAAAGGATGATGAATGAAGCTTCAATGACTTCACAACAGCCTGATGTTTTGAAATGTTGATATGAAGGCAATTAGCAACACTGAATCCAACATTTTTGTTTTGGATTTCAGCATGTTGCTCTGTGCATACTATGCTTATCTCAAGTCCCATGTCGACGTCCCTGCCACATAGCCATATCTCCATGGTATGCAATTTCGTATTCCTTGCTCTAATCCTTATCTCCTTTCTTATGGAGCTTTCACAACCATTTATGCATTAAAACGATTCTTGAGCCAGGCCCATTCTAAAGGAGATTTCTCATCAGTCTTTTAATCTAATTAGCTATTCTAACTAGGATCTTGGAAACCATTATAAAAGGAATCATAAGGGACCAAGACTATGTCAAGGGCAACACAGCAAACCTCAAATTGTCCGCGCGCGCAGGGGGGGACTTTTCAATGCATCCAAAGACACATTAATCTTGCTAATGACCATAAAAATGCAGACGAAGAATTAACTGCTATTGAAACAATGTAGCAAAGAAGAGGCCAATCAAATTTACAACAACTCATTTAAGAAGCATTAATGCACTACAGAATTCAGCACAAATAATCAATAAATTGCTATTAGGAAAATAATCTTAATCCGGACATTCACTGAAAAACATGGATACACCTAAGAACATTGTTGAAGCCATTTAGATCCTCTAAAAGAGATAGAAGAGTGTCATATCACAGTGGAAACGAACCATACCCACACCTTAGTGACTATCAACCCAATGAATTCCCCCTTTCCCTTCAGTTTAACAAGACCTGGCATCCTCCAGCCAAACAATACATAACTAGAAAACACTTTCCACATTTTACTTTTATAATATAACTTTTCCTTTTATTTTTGGGGTCATAACACTAATAAATGTTTTCAAAACAGCAAATAATGGAAGTTTTATTAAGAGGTTACATTTTACTCTCCAACCCACTAATATTCTTCTTTATTGGTCATCCCACTAGTTAAAATCCTAATCTATCAGCAACCCATTTCAAGAACAAGTCTTATAAATCCTCTGCCACATGAGATTCGAACTCCAATTGAACTACAGCATTAAACCACATGTTAAACCCTAGGCTCTGCGACCTAGTATTGTGCAGAGAATTAAAAAGAAGAAATAGAAGTACATAGGCATGATTCGTAAGACCTAGTTATTAACAGATAATAAATTCAAGTCACAGAATTCTTAAAATTTATCAATTGATTAAATCGAAGACTTACAGATCAAGCATCTGAATGTGTTCCACGAAGATCGAAGAATCCGAAATTCTCCACGCGAGAAACCGTTTATTTCTCTTTTGATCGATGATTGGTGGCTAAAATTGCTTGTTTCGTTCGAAATTCTCCAAATATTTCTTGAAATTCAATGCTTTTTAAACCTGAATGAGCTTTCAAAAGGAAGGAAGAACGAGAAAGGACTACGAACACCTGCCGGCACTTCTCGAAATTGCTATTATTTTTACTTCCCATATATGTTTCAAAACTTGCCCAATATACCCCTTCAACGGCTGAATTTCTAATACCAATAATATTTTTAAAATTGATTTACCCTTTTCTTTCCTTGGTTTTTTTTTTTTAATACACATATCTTAAATTTTTTCAAATGATTAATTATCTGACTAATCCAATTCGAGTACTATAGAGACTAATTTAGGGGATTAACTTTCTAACATCTGTTTTTTTATTCTCAAGACTCGAATTCGATACATTAAATACATTTCGATGGTTTGTATTTTTACTCCTCAATTTAAAAAAAAAAACATTTATCTATTTCCATTTTTTTTTTCCATATGACAAGATTTTTACTCTCAATATAATAAGATTTTTACCAAGCAATATTAACCTTGTAAGGATAAAAAATTAGTTTTGAACCCTATAAATTTTTTATTTATCGCTTAATTTTTCTCCTTAATATCACATAAATAAGGAAAAATAAATTATAAAAACTATATATTGAAAATTATATTCATGTAAAAAATTTCATCAAATAGATTAAACAATATTTGTATTAGATTTTGCAGAAAATTTTTTTCTTTATAAGAAAATAGGGAAAAAAAAGTAAAAAAGAAGAAAACTTACGGATGATTAAAGTTGATGAATTGATGGTATAAATATTAGAAAATTATAATTAAGAAATTAACATTAATTTGTTTATCATACAAAATATTTTGATTTATACAAAAGTGAGAGCTAAAGAAAAATTTGGTGAATGGTGATCGTAATAATTATCACTACTTTTTGAAAAGTTAAATTAATAAAACTTGAACTTGAACTCATTTTCCATCAAGTCAAAATTTCATTTTTAAAACAAATGCAAGTGCCTCAGATAAAAAACAATATAAAATGCAAAAGCACACTTTCCATTTTGTTAAACCTTAGTACTAGGAAATTATCTAGCAAATTTTCATATAAAATGGCAAAATTTTGTTAATATTAGGGTTTATGTATTTTTTTTTTTTTTTTGTATTCGTAAAAATTTATGATATAGTTTGTAAATTATTATAAGTATTAATAAATTTATGATTGTATAATCAAAATGTTAGGTTTTTTATAAAAAATTGAAATATAATTTGTTTTTTTCTAACACAGTGATTTAGATCTTGGATTTTAGGTTTGGGAAAAGAAAATTGTAATTATTATACTATTTTATTGGTACATTCAACATATAATAATAATAATAAAATAAGGGCAGAAAAACAAAGGGTTGGAACTCATTTGGCATTTTATTGCTGCGACCGGAGCACATGCAATGCAAATACAAATCCCCGCCTGAACACACTTTCAAGTTCAAAAGTTGAACGATTAACCCATCAAATACCTGCAACTACTACATGATTAGATGAACCAAATCTCATGGACGCACCGAACCTTTCGTCACCTCTTAAAACAATGCATCACCAATAGAGACCTCTCAACGGGAAAGCGCCTTCACAATCTTTATGTCAAGTCCCTTGTCCCTTCTTCAACCTATTTCTCGAACCACTTTATTCTTTTATACTCCAAATGCGACCAAATCTCCGATGCCCGCAAGGTTTTTGATCACACACAGAAACCCAATGTGTTCACCTTCAATACCATCATGGCTGCCTATGCCAAAGAATCTCAACTCCACATCGCCCACCAACTGTTTGATCAAATTCCCCACCCAGACCCCGTGTCGTATAACACCCTCATTTCAGGCTATGCTGATTGTGGGGCCACAGAGCCTGCACTCAATCTGTTTGGTGAAATGAGAGAATTGGGTATTGAGATGGATGGCTTTACGGTTTCAGGTGTCATAACTGCGTGTTGCAATGATATTTGTTTGATTGATCAGTTACATGGGTTTTCTATTTTTTGTGGTTTTAATGCCTATGCTTCCGTGAATAATGCTCTCATAACGTATTATGGGAAGAATGGGTTTCTAGATTCTGCAAAGCAGGTGTTCCAGTGTATGGGTGAGGTCAGAGATGAGGTGTCATGGAATTTGATGATTGTGGCCTATGGACAACATAGGGAAGGACGGCAGGCGCTTGCATTGTACCAGGAAATGGTTTCAAGGGAGTTTAATGTTGATATGTATACTTTGGCAAGTGTGTTGACAGCATTTACTAGCTTGGATGATCTTGCTGGCGGGGTTCAATTTCATGCTCAGTTGATAAAGTCAGGGTTTCATGAGAATTCACATGTGGGTAGTGGTATGATTGACTTGTATTCAAAATGTGGGGGGAGTATGTTGGATTGTAAAAGGATTTTTCAAGAAATTCCAGGGCCTGATTTGGTGCTTTGGAACACAATGATATCTGGGTACTCCCAGAATGAGCAGTTCTCCGAAGAAGCTCTTGATTGTTTTAGACATATGCAACGTGTTGGTTTCCGACCAGATGATTGCAGCTTTGTATGCGTGATTAGTGCATGCTCGAATTTGTCCTCTCCATTACAGGGAAAGCAGATTCATGCCTTAGCTTTAAAATCTGATATCCCATCTAATCTTATCTCAGTGAATAATGCTTTGGTTGCTATGTACTCAAAATGTGGAAACCTTCAAGATGCAAGGCAAATCTTTGATAGGATGCCGGAGCACAATTCAGTTTCTTTCAATTCAATAGTTGCAGGTTATGCACAACATGGGGTAGGAAGTGAAGCATTACTGCTTTTCCAAAGAATGCTTGAAAGTGACATTTATCCAACAAGCATAACCTTTATATCTGTCCTTTCTGCTTGTGCGCATACTGGAAAAGTTGAGGAAGGTAGGAACTATTTCAACATGATGAGAGAGAAATTTGGCATTGAACCTGAAGCAGAACACTATTCGTGCATGATTGACCTTCTGGGTCGAGCAGGTAAACTGAATGAAGCTGAGAGATTAATTGAGACAATGCCATTAAACCCTGGTTCCATAGGTTGGGCTGCATTGCTAGGTGCTTGTAGGAAACATGGGAACATAGACCTGGCAGAGAAGGCAGCAAACCACTTTCTTCAGCTGGATGCTTCAAATGCTGCTCCATATGTCATGCTTGCAAATATGTATGCAACTGCTGGCAAATGGGAGAAATTTGCTAATGTTAGGATGCTTATGCGGGAGAAAGGAGTGAAGAAGAAGCCAGGTTGTAGTTGGGTTGAGGTGAACAAAAGGGTACATGTGTTTGTAGCGGAGGATTGTTCACACCCGATGATAAAGGAGGTTTATGCATACTTGGATGAGATGTCTATAAAACTAAGGCGAGCTGGGTATGTTCCAGATCTTAGATGGGCATTGGTTAGGGACGATGGAGCAAGTGAAGCAGAAAGTGAGATTAGGTTGGGTCGTCACAGTGAGAAGCTAGCTGTTGCATTCGGATTGCTCTCAACTAGAGATGGGATGCCTATACTTGTGGTGAAAAACCTTAGAATGTGCGGTGATTGTCACAATGCAATCAAGTATATCTCTGCAATAACTCAAAGGGAAATTACTGTCAGAGATGCCTATAGGTTTCACTGCTTCAAGGAAGGGCAATGCTCTTGTGGAGATTATTGGTGATACAAGCGAGTATATCAATTTGTTTCCACTGTCTTTAACTGGAAAACAGTTGTGGCAATATTATACTTTAATAAACAAGTAACAGAGGTAAGCCCTCCACTTTGAAGGATACCTTATTGAAGCTGCTTTTACTAGAAGAGCCAGCTGGAAAAGAGAAGCCGAGTATTCAAGCCTGTCGGCAAAGAATTTGAAAGTGATGATGATGATATCTGATATGAAAGGCTTTGTAAAGATGACAAGAAGCAAGATTCATCTCGGCTATATATCAATTGAAGGATGAAGCTCGGATTTTGGAGCTCATGTATTCAGATACTAAAATTTAGGTTTCATCAATAGGAAAAGAAATGAGAAGTCGAATAATTACGGAGCCCATGTATTCTGATACTAGAATTTAGGTTTCAATGATAGAGAGAGGAGAAAAAAAAATAGAGAACCACAATATTTCCCATATTTTCCATAATCGGAAGTCTTTTCATTAGTTGCCCAATGGTTATTCTCGATTAATTATCACATAGAAATATTTTTTATTCTCTCTTTTATTTGTTTTATTGGGACAAAGGCGTAAAGAGAAAAGCTAAACATATGAATTAAAAGGCAAAATATACATAAGAATTGAACAAGAATGGAAAGACAAAATTGATCATTGATTGAAATAGTGTAAACTTCACTGTTGACCATTTAATAAATAAATCGACTCGATAATGTTAAACACAAGAAAGAGCTTCATACAACTCTCATCCACCAGATCGGATTACCCTAATTGACGAGGATTCGGCTCAGAGCTCAATAATCGCTTTTTTGTTTCCCTATTTCCTCCAGCTTACCTGCCTAAGAAATTTCTAAGAGCGGTGAAGAAATTGATACTTTGAATCTACTGCTTTATTATTGATATGAATTTAGGTGAAACATCTGACAGCTTGGCTTGAATGAATTCTTTCCTGCGGCCTGCTCAAACTTCTTCGACACGGCTTCATTTTCTTCTAAGCTGGTCTGGACAAAATATCGTTTCCACCAAGACGAGCTTCGCATTTTGGCCTAATGAAGGAATCATGTTTCAGTTGATCAAATTGCTAACTCAATAATACGCCCATAAGGACTTCACTCAGACTACATAAGTAAAATCCAAGTGAATGAAGAAACATATCCTGAAATCAGCTCAAATCATAAAATGAATCAAAAAGCAAAATGCCACCTACCGGTCGCCCAAATTTGGATTGCTCTGCTCCTTTGGATTTCTGCTGACCAGGGTAACCTAATGGTTAAAAAAATCAGTCAAACATTAGCACATTAATATTTATCTAAATTAAGCAATCAGGAGCAGTTACATCAGAAAACTATACCATTGACAAAAAGTTGATCTAATCTTGTTGAATAAGTTTTAAAAGAGAATAAATAGGAAGGTAAATTGTAGAGTTCTAGCAGGACATATGAAGCACTGCTTATAATCATAGAAGATGATAAAAGAGTGAGAGATCTATATCAGCCCAGCGGCCATGGATGATGGCCGGAGGGTCCATAACAAAATGTTGAGATATTTTTAAGGAAATCATAAAAATAATCAATTCTTGGTCTACAGCAGTTTTTTTTTTTTTTTTCCAATGTGGAGAATATAAAAAAGTACCTGCAAATAGAACAATGCCATCACTTGACACCCGTGCCAAATCTGGAAGAGTCTTGTTCAGGTACCTTGGAGAGAGGTAATCAAGAGCATCTGAGACAATAACAAGTGAAAATGACTTCGCCCTGTAGGGCAATGGGAACTTGATATCAGCCACTCGTACGACACCTTTCCGCACAAGACCCTTACACTTCCCATCAGCATCCTCTATATCATATGGTTCAATACCCCAAGCCTCAGTTTCCTCTTCTTTTAACAACATTGATACCACTGAACAAGTATCAGGGCCCACATGCAAAACTTTGTGCATGCTGTCACCATATGCTTTCTTTAGACTTGGTATTGCTCTCTGAACTTCTAGTGTGCATGCATAGTCACCTAAAGATATTAAGAATGTTAGATTCAGCCGCAATAATGTTGATCTGTACTATCTGAATCCTATTCCAAAGCAAATTCTAGAAAAGTCATTTTGCTAGCATGTCTTAAAATTGTTCACAATTGTTTTAATCATTTATGCCATGAGTAATAGCATGCAATGGAATATGGAACCTTCATTATGTAGTGAAGTGGATCAAGTTAGCAATTGGAAATAAAGAAACTTAAGCTGGAAACAACTTAACACTATCAAGTAGTTAGGGCTCACAACTCGTAAAGCCTATTAGTAACTTCTTGTAATCCTCATTCATTGACAGCAAAGGAAAAGCTATCTGTTGAGAGTCAAAGCTCAATCAGTGAAGGTACAATGTTAGAATGATTCCATGATACATTTCCAGTTGCGGAGATAAAAGTTCCAAAAAAAATTATAAAAAAAAATAAATAAATAACATGGAGCTATTGCATCCAAGTTCAGATTAACATGGTGCCAATGAAATATCTATTCAAAATCGATTATAGCATAAAGCCACAAAGACAGCTACATGGAGAAAAATGATATATGCAGCTCCTAAGCTGTTTGAGAAGGATACAAGGTTTTGACCATTATATTGAGGTACAGCACAATAATTTCTCTCCAAGCGAAGAACTATTCATTTAAATACTAAATTTCTGTGCTTTAATCATCTTTGATTTCTTTTTTACTGCCATTTCAACCACTTGTACCAGCCACTGTTAAAAACCTGAAATACTACTATATAACTGTGAAAATTAGCATCCAACCTCAGAACCCCAATATTTACATCACCATCTGCAACGCACATGACTCTCAGCCTGCTAATATCCACCAGGCAATTAACATTTCTACTTAAGTACAGAGAAAATAAGTTAATATGACAAGACTGATCAGATTAAGTGAGCCCAATCAAAATCAAGACGAATTATTTGGAAAATTAGCAAGTCTCACACTCTGGTTTCCTAAAGTCACATTTCAGCTTCCTGAATTACTTGGGGTTCAACCACACCCATTTTTACCAGCCAAATCATTATTCAACAAAAGGTGGTTTTGACTGTATTGTGACCATGATCGAGGAGCAAGGAAGCTGAAAAGAAGCAAGAAGCAAAGGAAAAAAAAAAAAAAAAAGGATATCTAAAACCTTTGACAGATTTGAAATAAGAATGCATAAAGTCTGAGTCCAAGCTGGACATTTGTTGGCAACCATTAGATGTCTTCTAATCCTGTGCTGTAGTTTTGAGGCAAGTCAAAATGGTTTTTGGAGAGTTTACCCCCCCCCCCCCAAAAAAAAAATGTAGACAGGAATCACAATTTTTCCTAGAAAGCTATAAATTACAATCATGGATGGAACCCCGACATGATATGAAACAAAAATGATAGAAAACAACAACAACAACAACAACAATCTAAATCTTCTATCAAAAAAATTTGGAGTCGACTATATGAGGGACAAATATCGAAAATAAATAAATAAATAAATAAAAATAATCATAATCATAATCATAATCATAATCATAATCATAATAATAATAATAATAATAATAATAATAATAATAATAATAATAATATAAAATAAAATTGATTTAATTTGTGAGGATTCTTTTACGCTACTCATTCCTATCTAAAACTATCTTTTTAACTAAATCCATATCTATCATATCTTTACGAATACATTGCATCCAAATCTTCAACATCCAAATCTTCAACGGCCTACCTCTACGTTTTATTAACTCTCTTACATTTAACTTCTCGGTCTTTCTAACAAGTGTGTCCTTAGGTTTTCGTTGTATATGACCAAACCACCTTAGTCGGTACTCTCTCATCTTATCTACAATTGAACTAAATCCCAACTTATTACATATCTCATCATTTCTATCTTTCCTAGTTTTGTCACACATCTATCTAAATATTCTCATCTCAACAACAGCCATTTTTTGCTCTTATTGCTGTTTGATAGCCCAACACTCAGTGTCATACACGAGCGTAGGTATTACAGCGGTTTTATAAAATTTTCTCTTTAAATGTAATGGCATCGTGCGATCACAGAGGACTCCAGATGTCTTTCGTCACTTCATCCAACCCGCTTAAATTCTATTATTCACATGTCTATCGATATTGCCATCGTTTTGAATGACGAAACCAAAATATCTAAATCGTTCACTATTTGGTACTTCTCTTCCTTCTAATTTAATCGTTTCTGTCTTGATGGTTGCCGCTAAAGTCACATCTCATATACTCAATTTTGGATCTACTTAATCTAAATTCTCTGGATTCCAATGTGACCCTCCATAACTCCTCTCTCTAGTTTTATCAACCAAAACTATATCATTTGTGAAAACTATACACCATAGTATTCGTAAAGACAAAATATGGGCACAATTACAACTCCCAAATATGCAGTGTCAAATTTTAATAATGTAATCAATAATTTTACTTGGGGGGAAAAAAAGACTTGGCAATTGCATAGTTCGCTTAATTATGCATTACATGACCAATCAATACATCTGCACATTGTTTGTTTTACAAGTGAGTTTAATTTTCATCTGAAAGAAAAGAAAAAGGCCCCACTGAAGCATTACTAATATCCAAAATGTATCTGATGTTTAAACATATCTAAAAATTTGATACACCATGTGAAGCATCTAACATGTATCCAATTACTTAGCAATGTGTCCAACATAAATATGGCTTCTGTGTGGAATTAACTCCACATTGTTGTTTCTGAGCTTCTATCATTTATTTATTTGATTTTAAGCAGACAGGGCTTGCTATCACCTTGTGTTTACTGAAAGGTTGTATACTTCCATTATGTACTTTTTTTGGGAGTTGTTTCTTGCCTTTTGCCTAAAAAACCCAAACTTTTTGTCCTTTCAATTTGGGCCCATAATAACAGACAAAATGTCATTAATGAAAAGAAAAATGGAGGACTAGCAACCGTGTCCAAAATCTCTGCTTGGACAAACAGTAAAACTTTAGGTGAAACCCAACTTTGGATCGCTTCTTTTAGAATTATTTATTAGTGAGTTCATTGAATGTTGGAGGAAAAGCTCAAGCCTAGGTTTGGCTAAAGTAAACTCTAAATAAATTATAACAACTTTGTTGCTTCGGCTCAATTGGTCACGTAAATTAGGAGAAACCCAAAACAGAAAGGTCAGGGTGGCTTCTAATGACAAAGTAACCAAAACCCAACTATTTCTACCCACAAATTTCCCAATTATTACCCTTTGATTCCTTAACCCACAAAGTTCTTGTTGAAATTTATTTTGTTTTTCATTCTTTGACTTGCAAAGCCCGCTTTATTTCTATCTTGCATATCTGAAACTGTTGCCTTAATCAACGTATCTAGCAATCAATCAAAAGTATCATTTGCATGGTCTAAAATCAATAAGTAGTCAATTGCATTTTCTCATCATCTACCCCAATGAAGATGCAAACAAGAAGGCTGTTGCATAATATTTGTAGACATCTGAGATAGGAGGGAAAAATTCTAATATAATTGAACAGGACATTTCTATATATGAAATTGACTTTCTTGAGAAATTTATATCCATCCTCTCCATCCATGATTGCAATTTTACTTCTACTCACTCCTGATTCCTTGGCACCTTTCTAGTGGTATAATGAATACATTAGTTGTTTTTGGAATACATGTACAACTGTGTAATATTTATTTGTCTTTTCAAATTATGAAAGGTACCAAAAAATATGTGTTACTAGAGATGCAATCTTCAGTTACAGGAACAAAAAACATATTATATATGTTTCTTTTATAGAAAAACATATTATATATAATTTTGTAACACTCTCCATTAATATATGCCATTACTGTGCTAACCAATACAAATAAAAAGCCAAAGCAAGACCATATGCAAAAGAGATAAGTAGTACAGAACACTTACCTTCTACAAGTCTCATGAAACTTTTGGTACCCCCAGAACCTGGATATAGAAAATAACAAGGGGAAATTAGAAAAATTCACTAGTGCATGGACAGAGGAAACAACAATTCCTGCCAACATTTAAGCAGCAAAAGAAATAAGAAAAATAAGGAGAAATGGGAAAAGCAAAAGCAGGAATACCATATGAGCAAGAGAGACAGCATTTTGGCTGCTATAAGTCCTATAAACTAATCCATTGAATGTACCAATACTACACAAAATATATTTGGTACATAAAATATATTTGGCTCATAATAGATGACCTATAGCGAGTCAAATGAATACATACCCGAGCCACTTGAAATATAGTAGATGACACAGAAAAGGCCCTGTGAGGTAACAAAATAAAATTAGTAGAAAGAAAAGGAGACTAACATTTGACATAACCGCACCAATTTAATAGCTGTGGATATAAGTAGCATAAGAATTTGAACACAAACATGGGTCAGCATTATTAACCCACATTAAGTTAAAAATTGTAAAGGTATAAGTACCAAGGCAACAAGTCCGCTGGGTAATAAAGGGGATGTGCGTGACTTGGAACTAAAGAGTCCTCCAACACTTCCACCATCTCCAAACCGTCGAGCAGGGTTCCCTGGCCTCCTTGACATGGCTACTTATGATTTCACCAAGAAGCCAATGAAAAATTCACTGGTAGATTAGAAAAAGGGAGAAAATGAAACATATTGATTAGTCTATTTAACAATTGAGAATAGAATTTTGAAGCCAACAATGTCAAAAGGTTAATTTCAACCAAACATGAGGATAAAATATTATACAAAAATTTCTTCTGGGTTAATGCAGTGACCATTTGCATCCAGAGAAAGGCAAATAGCTAATTAAATGCATAATACAACATAAAAAGGTCACCATGTGGTTGAATCATTCCAATAAACACATGGGGTCCAAAGTGGGCTATATGTAAACAGCTGTACTATACCTTCCTTTCATTTTTCATTATAAAAGAGACTGCTTTCAAGAGCTGAAATAACAGCTTAAGTATGGATGCAAGAACCTTTACCATCAATTTATAAGCATAATTTGCATAAATTTGACTTGCAAAAAGATCCTGTATTTTATAATCCAGCTCTAAAATCATGTATTGACAATCCTTTTCAAGTTCTAAACTAAAAATAAAATAAAATAAAATAAAATAAAGAAAACCACAAAAATGTAGAATCATTGTCACCAAGAAGACAGTTTTTCTTTTTCTGTTTATAAAGATAATACGATTCACGTATCCCACATCAACTCACAGGATATACTCAATAAACATTCTAGTTAATGCCTCGACAGGGCAATGACTGATTCCATAAATCTCCGTTTGCACAATTTACCTCGTATTTTTGGTTACTATTATGAGATCAGGCCAGAAGCATCAACTATCATTCTTTATTTTACCAAGGACCATCAATGGCTGATTCAATAAACATTAAAACTTGGACTAACTGAAACAACATTAAACCTTAACTAACAAGAAATCGAACGGTCAGAATTACCCAGGAACTTTGGAAATGACAAATCAGGGGGAAAAAAAGCTTCTATGAACAGATCCTTAAAAGATTAATTTGTCATAATTCAAATTAAAAGGTGAGTATTCAATAAAGGAAACAACGAAGACAATAAAGAAATCACTTGCAACAACACCACCAATGGGAACATCTAAAACCTATTTATTTATAAGAAACAAACAAAAAACATCATCAGAGAACCAGAATTCCCGAGGCCACGAAGAGAGGAGAACAAATCTGACCTTAGATCGAGCGCGATAGAAGAGACAGCATTCGGGATCTAATCTCCGGATTTACAGATCGGAAGCTGCTTCTTGTTGAATGAATAAATTTGCTGAGCAGAGAGAGAGAGAGAGAGTCTGAAATGCGGAATGTGGAATGAAGTTTGAGAGGGAGAGATTTTGTATGGGTGGCATGACGCGCGTTAACGACGCGAAATAACATAATAAGTGAGGCCTACGCTGTCGGCTCGGCGACGTTCATCCTTTTCTCTTTTCCCACTAGACCATGCATATTTCTTTGCCAAACAAACTAAACACCAAGGGTATTTTTGTCAGTTTGTAATTCTAAGTCTGGGTCGCCCTTTTTCTAGGATCGTAATATCCTAAAACGTCTTGCCCTTTTTGGAAGGCCGAGCCAAGCAAGTGCAAAACCTTGATAATTAGAATGTTAGGTATCCTCAAACATATGTTTTAGTTCACAGGAAGAGCAATGTGCTTTACAAAGAGTGGAGAGAGAGAGAGAGAGAGGGAGAGAGAATTAAATTAGTTTGAGCAGTTCTTTTTCATTTTCTGCATTTACCCTTTTACGCCACTCATATTGGATTATCATTTGAGAATATCCAATCAGATTATTACTACTAGCATCTCAACCTTATCATTTTAGCATTTTTCTAATATTGCTCAATTATTTAAATTTTAAATATGATTCATATTTTAGAAGAGTCCTCTCATTGAAGACAAAGAATCCTAATTGAGACCTCTGTTTTCGAATATTCACCATAAGCATTAATAAATTGACCAATCTCATGAAAAAAAAATTTAGAATTCACAATGACTTTTAGATGACAGGATCTACAACTTAAATTTTTTATAATTTATATCAATGTAAATTAAATCATGCTATTCTAAGTGAATTTTTGGGGATAAATTATTGATATTTTGTAATTTTGTTGAATCTGATTAAATTTGATTTGAAGCTAAGGCCTTATTGGTCCAATGATAATGATATTAAACTTATTAACTAAATTCTCGAATTCAAGTTTTGGAAAAAGGAAAACATAAATATTGGGAGAGTTCACCTTTTAATGGACTTAATAGTTTGCTCAAGTCGGATTAATTATCAATAAATTAATTATCAGATATCGATTGGTCAAGTACTAAAAAAAAATTGATTCAAATAGGATTAAACCCTTAAAAAATAACCTATTTTCTCTATGTACGAAATTCAAAAGCAAAATCTGAATTGAATGATATCAATATTCAGTGATAGAAACAACTTACATTGGTTAAATGATTATGGCATCGAATCATGCAACAAGTAAATGGCTACTTTTAATTATGATAAACAAAAAGTTTATAAATGATGTGTTCGCAAGAGAGGTTAGGTAAAGTATTTTATTAAAAACATTTATTAATAGGATGCATTAATGATTTAATCCGTTTATCTAAAGAGTTGGCTTCTACGATAAAACCAATATTGCATTAAAAAGAAAAAAAAAAACTATAATTTAAAAATAATGCAGAAAAGGTAAAACAAAATAGAGACAATAGAGATTTTCCAAAGAGCCCCCTCGTTACATTAACCTTAAATAGAGAGTAAAGAGATCAAAGAGATTATGTAGCCCTCCCCCCCCCCCCCCCCAAAAAAAAAAAAAACAGTTAGGATAAGGTACAAAGGTCCCAAGGCAGTGTTTGACATGAGCCTTTTGTGCCATAAACTCCTAATACCTCTCATGAAAGAGTGAGGCAGTGCCGCTGTCCACTCATTCATCACTAACAAAGCTAGACAAAAGGCCCAAGTTGCAAAGGACACGACAGGCACTTGGAAAAGACCCAGTGCTGCAAAATCCCATCAAAGATAATTGGAATACATCTGATTAGAACCGCATATTGAAGTACCACATTGTTTTTTCTCCTTGTTAAAGAAAAGACAAGAAATACAAAATTGTAAGAAAAATCTCATTTTCCGACGCTTCCTATGATGATCTTGAAACCGAGACACCTGGTCATCTTTTACCATAGAAAACTTACAAGAAGTCCATGCAGCATGGAGTAGCTTTATGGAGGTATTGCAAGGATTCAGGAACAATTTTCTTAGATTGCACTAATGAAAGTGTGATCAGCTCAAGAAGGTTGCTTCCTGCTTCTGTCAAGGATTCTTAAACCCCTTCAGATTGTGCTTTCGGGCCACAGAATTGTTGAATATAAACCTACTGTTCAACTGCCATACCTGCATCATCTGCACGAGGAGGCCTCCATTTTCGATCAAAGCTACCTCTTTCCACTACTTTCTTCCTGTTCTCCGTATTAAGTTTCTCATCTATGAGTTGAAGCAACTCTTGCAAGCCAACACCCATTATGGCGGATGTTTTCACATGGGGACCATATTGACCTTGAGAATCTGAGGGTTTTTGGACGATTCCTTCTTCAGATAATAACTCACTCTTATTGTTGTTCCAGCCTTTAGATGTACTCCAGGGGTCCTCCTCGGCATCTTCTGCTTCTGCCAGCCATCCATCAGAGTAATCGTCTTGTTCAACATTAATATTCTCCCAAGCATCCTCAGCCGAGAGCTCAGCCCCAGTGATATTGTTATCCTCATTGTCATTATCTGAATGATCAACTTCATCTTCCGCAGCACTGAAAGAGTCATCACCTTCACCTTCATCTTTGTAATCATCCATGCCTACATTCTCTTCTTGGAGATCTATCTGAAGAGGTTAAAAATGTCCAGAAATATTCATTTAGAGAGCTGTAATTTATCCTGTATGTCGTTTAGGGGGAAGTTGAAGATGGATACCACTAAGGATGCCCCAGGAAAAAAAAGGGCGAACCAGCAAAGAATTACTGCTATAATGATTTATTTAAAATAAGACAGGCGATGGGAAAGAAGAGAAGGGTACGACCTTGTTCCATACTTCAATCATACTCTGAATCTTCTCCTCAGGGACTCCAATCTGCTCTAGAACTTGCAACACTGTTGAACGTTGCTCATCTAGATCTACAGCAGTGGAGTCCAGGACATGCTGCATGGCAATGGCATACAAATTTTAATCACAACAAATCAGGGATATACCCAAGGATAACATTTCAAACAATATCATGCCTAGGAAGATATCCAAACTAGTGGAGTGTAATATCATCACTATTGTAGAGTCAAGGATGGGTAAAACATGAGGATGCAAGAACTAAGGGGCAGATGCCTTTGATCATTCCTTCCCAGGGCATCCATAAGCTATATGAGAGTAGAACTTACTGTTCAATCATTGTGCAAATGGTGCTAGTTATATCCCATTCAACACATTGAATTAGAGATTGGATAATTAATTAAGTGAATTGTTCTTAGTAATTAATTATTCATACAAGGTATCAAAGACTTTGTTGCTAATTATAATAATAATAAAAGCCTCCAATTTGTTAACCGATCAATAAAGATTATTTTCTTACTCCTTTTATATAAAAACCTTTTAGAGTCTTCTTAAACACAGTTTGAGCTTGTATAGGAGATGTACTTGTAAAATGTTAGTGAAATACGAATCAAAGCCTGCAATTAAGTAGTAAACAGACCCTAGAGAAAAACTGAAGGACAGACATGAAAGTCACCTTCATCTTTCTTTCCTCTTACTTGCATATCATCTTTTCATGTGTGCATGTGAGAACAAGTTGCAGGGTAAGTCATTCATAGTACGGACAGACCACTTTATAGAGTGTAAGAAAAGCAAACATACAGCTCAAAAGGTATAAAAGCAGAGGACAAAAGTTGAAGACAGCCAATTCATACCACAAGGAGATCTGCTTCCACCACTTCCTCCAAGGTTGCGTGAAATGCTTCGACTAACTGAAAAAGTTTAAGAACAGTGTAGAAACAAATGACAAGGACATAGAGACAATAAAGCCAATGCAAATTTGCTTAAATTACCTGAACTGGGAGATCTGATATGAATCCTACTGTATCACTAAGAAGCACTTTCCTCCTAAAACAATACATGATCAATTGTATTAATGAAAACCTCACTTTATATTTCCATCATCAACTTGAAAATGTTACGGTTATCAGCATTTTCTAAACCACGGTTCAAAATGTTTTAAACACAAGGTGATCATATTACCCTGAAGGAAGGACAACACTTCTTAATCTAGGATCGACTGTTGCAAATAACCTGCAAGTGTTGCAATCAAAGTAAAGCTCAGAACTCAACGAACAACTCTGACCAGAAGATAATGAATAAACTCAAATAATATTTCAAACACCAACCAAAAATATGCAAAACCAAATAATAGGCATCTGAAAGGATAATTATACCTATCATCAGCGTACAGATCACTCTCTGAAAGGGCACTAACTAATGTAGATTTTCCCTGTTAAACCAATCAGTGGAAGGTAGCTTAAAACCTATAACCATCAGAGGAAAGATAGAGCACGTGAAACAGGGCTTTGACCACATACTGCATTAGTATAGCCAACAACAGCAACAGTGGCTAGGGCTTGACCATCTGAACCTCCATGCCTCTTGCGTGAGGCACGTTGCAAAGCTCGAGTACGTCGCACCTCTTCTATTTGAGATAACAGACGAATTCTCCTCTCTGAAATTCTGCGATTTTTTTCCGGTAAATTTCATTTGTAGTCATTGCAAAATCAGGATTACTACATGGATTAATGAATGGAATTTTAATTCAAACGAAAACAACATTTAAGGGCATGCGATCTTTGTTTTAACATGCATAAATATGAGCAGAAGAATACCCCTTTCTTATCTAGAGAAAATCTTTCCAAAGTAGCAGCTTTTAGTCAGTAAACCGACCCCATCTTATTCACATAATGTGATAACAATCCTGAAGTTTCTGGGAAGGTGAAAATTGAAGACCCACTCAGGACATAACAAGTAAATAAAGATAAATAAAGCTCTCATGCTCTCTAATTTAACTATTGAATTTGGTATGGTTCACATGATGGTGACTCCCGGAAAAATTGAAGTGTTCAAATGCTATCAAGTGTTAACCAACGAAAGCAAACAACGGATATGCCAACTATGCTGCATGCAAAACTATATGAACTTCAAGGCATTTAGAGCAAACATCAGCTCAGAATATGAAAATAATTTTTAAATGGTTAGTTTAATCTTAAGTGAGTTCAAGAAAATATGACAGATGCCATCAGCAGGTGATTAAATTTAACATAATATTCCACTGCAGCCCATTCAGCACAAAGGAACCAGACAGCTAAATTTCAAGAATGTTGAACCTTCGGAGAAAAAGAATTAATACACGCAAACATGCCAGAAAAGGCCCCAAAAGAGCTGCAAATCAACAAGGAATAGTCATAGTAAACATCATAAATTTAACCTTCTTCGTTGCAGCTGAAGCTCAGTTTCTCCAGCTCCACTTATAAAACCACGGCCTCCACTTCCTCTCCTGTAATTAATAGCAATGCACATGTCAAGTTATACCCAAACAGCAAAAGTCACAAGCAACATCAACATACAAACATAGGAATATGTCATCCCGGAAATATCTTTCTTTTGAAAACAACCAGCCAAATATTTCCAACACAACCAGCCAATGGTTGAAGTTTTCATGTAACATTAAACATGTTATATGAATATTATATAATACATCGTCCTTGGTGAAAGTTGAACCCATATTATCATGGATAATGCCAGCTAAGTACACCAAAGACCATATGATCAAAGCTAAATAAACACAGGATGAAAGGCACAAAAATAAAAACTCTTGCCATATAGAAAGTCTGGAGAAGATGAAGCATCTAAAACAAAGAAAAGGACGCATGAGACTGCAGATCATATGTGTTGAAGTTATTCTAACATGCAGTAAATGCATAATCAGCATCAAGCCATCAACCAATAACTATAATGCTTAAACTAGATAGATAAATGTAGGGGAAACCACATTTGCAGTCAGTCACAGTGAGTAAAGTGCTTATTTGTTTCACAGTTGAGGGCCAAAAAGGACCAACAATTAGCAGTACTCTATTCATGGACCATATTATGTCTTTGTCTATTTGCATGGAGGTAATTTTTTTGAACTGTAAAAGAAAAAACCGAAAAAATTATTTATATATTTAATATTTTTAAGAAGCAACTGGAGTGATAAGCCTCTTCTATTTTTGTCTATGGACTCGGTTCACTAGAAACTAAAGCTTTAATTGCCCTGCGTTAGAAACTAAAGCCTACTCACCCTCGTGCACTAACTACTTCAGCTTCACCCATCGATCCAAAAGTGTAGCGTCCATCAGGGCCCCGTACACGGACAAGTCTTGTTTTCTTGTACATTAGAGCTGCTAGTTCAGACTGAAAAAATAAATATTGACCATGTGACATGTTAACGATTTATTGAAGCAATTCCTAACATGAGATAAGTCACCAAATGAACAAGAGGACAAATTTCTAAGCCAAGTTATTTGCCTCACCTGTAACTTTGCTTCCTTTGTGTAAGCATGAGCATTGAATATTTCTATTATAAGGCCCACACGGTCCAAGACAGGTAAACCCCAAGCTCGCTGCCATATGGAAGACCGGAAAAATTTAGAAGAATAGACACTTCTTCATGCACCAGCATTGATGCTCACTAAATTTGTCCAGAAAAAGTGTAGAGAATAGATTAAGCATCAACGACTTGCCTCTAAATTCCGCTGCTGAATACCAGTGAGGATTGTGTTCACAAAAACAGCATCCAATCCACCCTATAAAAATCATATCAAGTAATTGTTATATGCTATTAATTCTGATCAATTCAAACAGAAGGCTTTAGCTATCCATGGAAGCAAAAAACATAAAACAAAACTAAAGAGTTCTTGCCTTTGACTCTAAAGCATTTAGATGGCATTTAATGGTATCGACAGTCCCTGGCCCAAAGTATGTATCTGCAAGCAATGAAAAGCCAGAAAACAATGACTGTGTAGTGCATCCACCATAACAAACAATACAATATGTATTTAAGCAATTCAAAACCATAACGATGCTCAGTAGAACACTAGCACTCGATCTTACACCCTCAATGATGTGAATCCAGGATTTACAAACCAAATGAAATTTAGTCATCCTTCTACATTTGATTTCAGAATGCAATTACTATAAACAACCCCAAAGTGAACTCACTAAGTTCCTCCTTTTGGATGTAAATGACCTCCATGTGCCGCAGCCAAGGTCCAAGATACAATTCTTAAAAATTGCTCTGGAGAGGTTAAACCTATTGTTAGAATCTTATCCTTAGTTCATATGCATTCAGTAATAAAGCTCCCTATTTCTTTCATCAATTACTCACATTGCTCAAATCCTTGGCTGACCTATTTACCAAGGGTTTTCTTTAGTTAGCCCCAGAACCTACCCGCTGATATACACAATCTCTCTATTAGTTAACCGCCTGAATAAAGAGAATCACAAGATCTCGACTAGATTATTCGATGAGCTTGTCTAGCGTATGGTTTGTGGGCCACTGTACATAATCAATCAGATTATCTGCAGTTAGTTACAAAGGTTCCCAACATAATATATAACACTAAAAATCCACCATTTCAGTTAGAACTGGAGAGAATTTTTAGTAAAACAATAAAATACCATAACACATTCTAATACCCTGAATCAAACGCGTCATCAAAATCAAATTACAACTTATAGTCAATCCTAAACTAGTGAATAGAAAAATCCACACCACTAGTACTAATTCTACATTTTTAGCTAATCAATTATGAATTGAAACTTAAAGGGCGAAAACATTACTTGGGGGGGAAAAAAAGAAAAAGAAAAGAAAAGAAACTGACCAGCGCGAGATTTTGGGGATCTGACAGCAGGGTTTTGAACAACGAGATGAGGAGGCAGCTGCTTGTCGAAAAAGTCAGTATCAAAGAAGCCATCTCTCTGCTCTTCAAGGGAATTGGCGAGGTTTAAAGCTTCAGACAACTTTGCCTGCAAAAGTTTATCGGGTCGAATTCGAGGTTGTACGACGAACAACCTCGGCGGGCTTTCTGGGTCTCTGTTGAAAAGCGAGACATCGTTGTATTCGTCCTCGTTTCTCGAGCGAGATTGGGAAAAGGACGAAGAGAGAATCAAAGAAAATGGAGATAATGAATCATTGGGAAGAAAACGGAAAGTGGGTGTTGATAATGAAGCTCTCAAGAGAGAGATGGCTTTAAACATTTGCCGTTTCTTCTCCTTCAATTGCTCCCTGTGTTGATAATGAAACTCTTCAGACTGGTGGAATGGCAATTTGGAAATTTCGATCCGACCATAGAGCCTGAATCAGGCCTTAGGGTCGTCCACTACATAAGCTGTTCGCGTTCGGTTTACTTTGAGCTTTGCATCGATTTAACTCTTTTTTTTTTTTTTTTCTCCAATTCTTAAAACAAAAAAAAACGAAAATAATTTAATATTTCAAGTATTCACGACTCAACATTCTTGAGGGTTTCTTCAAAACTCTCGCTTTTTCTTCTCTCTCCATTTCTCTCTCTCTCTTTTTCTCCTACGATGAACCTTAACCCTAACCCTCTTCCAATATAATCCGACCACTATTTACGTATTTTGATGGATACTGTAACCTAAGACGGTTTTATTATGCAACCTGCAATCTTGTGTGCAACCTACAACGAGCTCCAAAAGTATATTGTTTTCTTTTTGTTCTGCTTAATTCAATAGTGAATGATATTTATTAAATGTTATAAATTATGTTCACTTAAATAGGTTTGTTAAAAAATGTAATTATAAAATTTAGGATTTAGGATTTGTTAAGAATTTAATAAAAATTTAGAATTTAGGATTTATTGAATATTGAGTATAAATTTAGGGTTTATGGTATATTCACAAATTTATTAATCGATAGTTTTGTTCAATATTTAATTAATATAAATTAATAAAAATTTAATATGTTTGTTAAATTATTATAATTATAAATTTAGGGTTTAAGCTTTATTAAATATCACATATAAATTTAGGGTTTAAGGTATATTCACTGATTAATTAATTAGTAGTTTTGTAGAATATTTAATTAATATAAATTTAATATGTTTATTAAATATTTGTTGAATTGTTATAGTTGAATTAAATGTTAACAATTTTTTTTTATGTTTAGAAAAAATAGCGAATATAGTTAAATTATTATGCTATGGTAATTGTGAAATTGTGAATGGAGTTGGTTATGATTGTGGTATTTCAAAATTGATTAGAGTGGATATAGTTAAATTATTATGCTATAGTAATTGTGAAATTGTGAATGGAGTTGGTTATGATTGTGGTATTTCAAAATTGATTAGAGTGAGGAAGAATATATGTTTTAATGAGTTGATATCTATGATATATAAGGGTTTTCGGATAAATTGTATGACACAACATGTGGAGGTTTTCCATTGGCGTCCTGTCTCAAATATCCAATGTGGGAATATACGGTATGAATTAGTACCGATCAATGATGATGATGATATTTTTAATTTGATGGAGTTTGCAGTGAGTATAGAGGTATATAATTTTCGGTTAAAACTGAATATCCGATCGAATCAAATTCAACCAAATTCAAATTTACAAATTCGAATTCGGTTTTCGAATTACGAATCGAATTTCAGTTAGAATCGAATTTCGAATTCGATTTTTGATTCGAGTTTTGAATTAGAATTTTTAATATGAATTCAAACCGAAAACCGAATTTAAATTCTAATACGGTTTTTGGATGCTAAATCGAACTAAATTCGAATTCAAATTATGATTTCTTTCTTCACTTATGAAAATACAAAAGAATCTTTCAGAAATTAATTTATTGAGTTTTATGTTAAAGAGTATATAAATCTTTTTAATATATGATATTTTAAAAAAAATCATTAAATATAATCTTACCAATATCAAACCCTAAGAGTCACTTCACTTCACGAACCCTAAGAGCCACTTCACTCTGCAACTACTCTCCTAATCTCCTGCTTCATATCTCTACACTTTGCTTTTTCAATCTCTCATATCAATCGATTAATTGAAGAGATTTCACTTGAACTCAACTATCAAGTATGATTTCTCTCTCTCTCTCTCTCTCTCTCTCTCTCTCTCTCTCTCTTCTTGTTTCAATGATCGACATCATCTCTCTCCCTCTTGGCGCTTGACGGATTTTTTATTTTTGATATATTCCTTTAGAACCTACGTTGATTTTTTATTTTAATTCCCTAAACAAATCCCTCATAACTGCGTTGATTTTTGATTTTTGATTTTTGATTTTTGATTTTTGATATATGCCTTCTGTCAACCAATTCATCCCTTATAATAGCTCTTGATGAATTTTGGATACTCCTCTTCCATGATCCCTGAGCCAGCAGTTGCCAAATACTCACAAATGGTGGTTTTACAATACTCAATGAAAGTGTGGTCTAGGAAGTTATTGTAAGCCATATCACCCAAATTCTTTGCTACCAATACACTGCCTTACCCAACCAGTTTCTGACATTGCAAACCGAAGTAAAATGAGACAGCCAAAGTGGGGGTATCTCAGGGTAACTATAAATGAATTAAGTGATATTCTTCCTATGGAGGGTAAAAATTTTATTAAATGTGAAGTAAAGAATCTTTTATATTCAAGTGATAATATTGTTTTTTAGGTATTGTAGAGGTGGTGGTCAAGATGTCTCAATAAAATGAGGTCAATCATATATTTCAAATACGCCAAAGCAGAAGCACCGAAGGTGAAAGCCAAGCATCTACAGGAAGTAATACTACACTAAAGGGTGCTAGAAAACACAAAGAATATAATAAGAGGTCAATCATTTGGCAATATTTCACTGGACTTGTAGATGCTGAGGGTAGGAAAAAGTGTTCATGCAATTATTGTGATAGAAAGTATAATTGTACGTTCAAGTCATGTGGGACTTTCACTTTGTTGAATCACATGAGAATTTGTACATTAAACCCTGCCAACCAATCTTCAAACCAAACTCAATATCTCATAATACTTCCACAAATGAAGATGGGGAGGCAAAGGTTAATTTAGTGGCATAAAAATTTGATCAACAAGTTGCTAGGAGGGCTATAGCTGAAATAATTATTATTGATGAATTTTCATTTAAATTTGTACAAAATGTGTGTTTTAGGCATTGTATGAAAGCAATTCAGCCTGCACTCGTGATTCCATCTAGAAATACAGTAATGAAGGATTGTTATCAATTGTTTCTGGAAGAAAAGACAAAACTTATGGCTCAAATCAAACATGCAGCTCTCAAAGCTTGTTTAACCACTGATACTTAGAAATCTTTGCAAATAATCAATTATATGTGCATCACTGCTCATTTCATTGATAGTGACTGGAAGTTGCAAAAAAATGTGTTAAATTTTTGTTCTACATCAAATCATAAGGGTCAAGACATTGGAAAGGCAATTGTAATGTGTTTAGTTAATTAGGGTTTGCAAAATGTTTTCACTATTACAATTAACAATGCAAGTTCTAATAATATAACACTTGAATATCTATAAATATATATATGTGTGTGTGTGTGTGTGTGTGTGTGTGTGTGTCAATTAGGGAGAACTATATGTTTTACAAAGAAAATGGATGCATGCTAGGTATATTACTCACATTATGAACTTAATTGTTCAAGATGGTCTAAAGTATCTTGGTGGGTCAATTGAAAGTGTTAAAGCAGCAGTTAGGTACGTTAGGCAATCATCTGCTATAATGAAAAAAGTTCATGGGATTTGTTGATTTAGAAAAATGTGATTGTGGTAAATCTTTGTGTTTAAATGTTACAACAAGATGAAACTCCACTTATTTGATATTGAGTGTGGCCTAGATGTATGAGAGAGCGTTTGATAGGTTAGATACGAAGGATTCTTCTTTTCGGAAAAACTTAAAAATCGTGGCTCTAAATCTAGGGTTCCAACTTTTTGGGATTGGGAGAATGTCAAGAGATTGGTTGTCTTCTTTTGACAATTTTATATTCTCATTTTAAGAGTTTCCAATATAAAATATATTATTGTAAACTCTTATTTAGATGACATTAGTTACATTTTTAAGATTTTGAAAAAATGCTTTCAAGTGAAGATGATAATTTTAGAAACATAGTATCACAAATGAAGAAAAAATTTGACAAATATTGGGATAATATTGAAAAGTTTAATTTGCTAGTTTTCATTGTCTGTATACTTGATCCTAGTAACAAATTTGATTATTGTGATATTATACTTTGTAATATGTATGATGATGAAGATGAGAGAAAATTGACTGAAAAAGTAAATGGTGTATGGTATAAGTTGTTTAATGAGTATAAGCGAATTCATTCTGATCATTCTTCTAGGAGTGTTGCATTTTTATCTTCATCCTCTTCGTCTTCCACTTCCTTAGGTCCAAGTTCAGTAGATACACATTGGTGCACTAATACTAGTGATAGTGATCCAATGCGAAGAATAAAAGAAAAATACATGACTGAATTGAAAAGGAAAAAGACAGATTTTGGTGCTATTAGGGATTCTAAATCGGAGTTAAATAGATATTTAACTAAAGATGATGAAGAAGACAAAATTAATCTTGAAAATCCAACCTTTATTATTTTGGACTGGTAAAAGAAAAAAAAAGTCCAGTATTTCCTATATTGTCTTTACTTGCTTATGATGTTTTGGCCATTTCAATTTCTACAGTTGTTTCTGAATTTGCTTTTTGTACTAGAGGAAGAGCTCTTGATTCTTTTAGGTATTTTTTAACTCTTAAAATTGTACGAACATTAATATATACCCAAAATTGACTCCGTTCAGGTGAATCTCCGGTTAATATGGAAGAAAACATTAAGAATCTTGAAAAGCTTGAACAAGCGAACCTCTCATTCTCTCTTGTTTAATTTCATTTATTAAATATTTTTTCTAAATATTTAATAACTTTATTTATATATCTGAATGATTTCACTTTAATATTTTTTTTCTAATCTATTGCAGAAGTAAAACAATCAATATCTGAATCAACCATTATTGATATTTAGTACCAGCAGTGAGCAATCCAGACAAAGAAAAGAGTGACAATAATAAGCTCCTAATGACTGAAATGAGATATATTTCTTTTACTGCTTGCTAGCTCATGGGATATATTTTTTGTCATTTTGAAACTTCACATATTTGAGACCCTTAGGTTGGTTATATTGTGTATTGTTTACTACTTCCAAACTCATGGAATATATTTCTTTTTAAACTCCCATGAACATGGTTCCTTTATCATTTTGGTCACCGTAACTTGCTCTTTCTTAAACTTAAGTTAAATAATTTAAACATTTTTCTTTAAGTTGACAATATTTAGACTACAGCTATTGGAGACCAAATGAATCTTTAGATGTTAGCCTGTCTCCAACAAGTTTGCTGGTTGATTCGCAACCTGCAGACTTAAGTGATGAAGAAGTTGATGTTCTTCGAAGGTGGTATATTCATAGGCTAACTATTACACTTACTCATCATGTGTTAGCCTTCTAGAAAGTAGCCATTTCTATCTTTAGCAAGAAATTTGCAAAGGTAACCCATGCTTTTCTTTGATCCTCAATTTACTATTGATTGTGATTTACATTATTAGTTTGGTTTTAAAGTGTGCCAACTTATTTGATATACTTTTCTAGTTATGTTGAAAATGTAGTTAAATATTGTAGTCCTATAGGGTGGGGGTAGGGAATAACCACATTCGAGATTTAAGGTCGGTTCTCTCTAGCTTTGAAATTTAGTGGCTCTCTCTCTCTCTCTCTTCTAAGGGTGTTGGTGCTTTTGTAAATTCTTTCTTTCCTAGTTGTATTGGGAGCCCCATTGGTGCTCTTCAATGCAATTTTCCTTTTCATTTTTATTGGGAGTGGGGTGGAGGGGAATATGATAAATTAAATGTAAGAGACTTGTTAGTTGGTAAAGAAGAGATTATATCTATCCTTCTATCAAATTGTATTCCAGGAGTTGTCTTTTTTATTCAGTTTCAAAGAAATTAAGAAAGAATTGTCAGAAAAGGAGTTCATAGGAAATTGGTTGATATAGCTTACTGAACCAAAAAAAAAAAAAAAAAAAAGAAAAGATGCATGCACTTCACCTTTTATGTGAAATGCATAAAGGTTATTTTTGTGGTTTGATATATGGGCCTTTCCTTTTTAGGTCCAAATAATGCACCTCTTGCACCTAGTACTTTTGCTTTTTAATCAAACAATAAAATAGTAGCATAAAAAAATTTCATTCGAATTCGATTTTATCAATTTGAATTCAGTTAAATCGAGTTAATACATTAATTCGATTTAATTCGAATTCAAATCAAAAACTAAATTTCGAATTTAGTTCGGATTGAATTCGCACTTAATTGAATTCGGTTTGGTTTGATTTGGGTTTCAAAAAATGTCAAACCAAATTAATTGAACCGAATTAAGCAAAGAACTCAAAAAGCGAACCGATAAATACCCCTAGGGGAGCATGGGAGTGGGTTCCACCCAAAATCTTACGATGGTGGGATGTCATCGCAACAAGGTTGTGATTATACAAATGATTATTCACATATTGAATCTCAAGTGGATCTTATTTTCATAGAAATGGATAATGATGTTGATAAGGAAGAAATAACAAAAGAAGAAGATAAAGATAAAGATGTAGATGATGGAGAAGTTGATGGTGGTGGTGATATCAATGAATTAATGATCGGGTCCTACTCAATTTCTACACCCGAAGGTGTAGCCAGAGGTGGTGGTCATTGTAATGCCTATGGCCGAATAGAGAGCCCAATCCCCTTCATAACCACTACACCTGAAGGTAATGGTTTTGTGACTTTTGAGGAAGATAGTAAATTGATAGGTGATAATTAAAGTTTCAGTGATGAATTGAAGAGTGGGGTGATATTTGAGTCGAATGAGTGGTTTATTCATGCTGTCAAAATGCACTATGTGGAGCATCACTATGAATTGAAGAAGGTGCGAACTTTGTGACAGAATGAGACATAATCGAAGACATTATCCGACTCATACCAATAATGCTTGAATGTTAATGTATTTTAAGTGTATTTCTTATATTTCTTAATATGGCGGACATCATCTTCTATTAATGTATTTTTTAATGAACATTAACTGTTATTGTACTTTATGGCTTTCTTAAAATACCAAAGTTGTGGGATGTAAAAATGTATCGGTAGGAGAGTATTCTGCGTTACAGGGAAGACACTACATGAACAGATGTGGACAAAGCGGAAGCAAGAATGTCGGCTTGAGAAATGTAAACATTAGTGAGAATCCAATGCCCCGAAGAGGATCGTTTAACCTTAGCAAGTTCTTGTGACAACCCCAGCTATTTAACTACTAAAATTTAACCAAAATATTTGAATTAAAAATCTTTTTGATAGCAAATAAAGAGAAAGACCACTTATTTAATAATTAAAAACGCCTAGTAGACCCATCAAAAATAGTCTCTTTATGGACACCGAACTCCACAATTTAAACCATAAAATGACTTTGAGTAAAAAGAGGCCTCCTAAAGGGAAAAGTGTTCTCTTATGTCCAACATTTGAGTTGGATTACCACTAAGCCCACTAAACTAAGAACAAAACCAAGGCATGCTTTTGGAATAAATTGTGCTACTAAGCAAAAGAGTACGCCCTTTGCTGATTTAGGTGAGGAGATTGGGGGAATCTTTAGGGTTTTAGCCTTTAGGTGACTTCAAGATGTAGTATTTCTTTATGCAATATCATATTTATAGTCTACATTTCTTAAGTTTTAGTTATGTTGACTAGATAATTCTAGTGAAAAAAGAAATGAAATATTGAGGGCATACATAACATGTTCCCAGTATATTTATTTGATATATATAATCTGTAAATTTTTATACAAATTAATAATTTTGTTGGTATATTTTAAAGAGCAATAGTTGGTATTGTTCCTTTATTTTAAAAAAGAAAAAAAAATGGCTAATCCCACGCAAAATGGCAAATCCCACAGAGCGCCTTTTTTTTTTTTTTGCTTTTTTTTTGGGATAAGATTGCCTTGTTTTAAAGAGCTTTTTGTTTGTTGCTACTACCAACTTTCAATTCAATTTCACCCGCCGATGTCTCCTCTTGTTTGGCCCCCATTTTAAATGCTCAGAAAAAGCAAAACTCTCTCTCTAACAAGGCAAAATTTGAGACGTTTCTCAAGCCTCTCGGCTTTGAAATCGGATCTCAATCCTAATATTCATACTCTCAATCCAGTCTTGAGTATTTGTTCTAGCCTCTCGGCTTTGAAAATTGGGAAAGAGATTCATGGATACATTCTCAGACTTGGTTTGCTCTTAGAGACATTGTTGGGCAATGCTCTTATCACAATGTACGCAAAAGGTGAGATGTTAGCTTTGTCATTGAGGGTTTTCGAAGGAGTGGACAACCAAGATGGTATCTTCTGAAATGGAAATGGTGTAGAAGCTGTTTATTGTTTTAAGGCAATGCAATAATCGGGATTGCTAATTCCTGATCAGACCACCTTCACTGTGGTTCTTTCAGCCTGCAGCCATGCTGTTTTAGTCGATGATGGGATTTGGATATTCAACTCTATGGTGAATGATTATGGCATTGCACCTACAGCGGACCATTTATCTTGTATGGTTGACCTTTTAGGTCGAGCTGGATATCTGAATGAGGAAGAAAATTTGCTAAATTGCATAAATCTCGAAGCAGGTCCCAGTCCTTGGTGGACATTGTTCAGTGCTTGTGCAGCTCATGAAAATTTAAGTATGGGAAGAATTGTGGCTGCAATTCTTCTTGAAACTGAACAGAATGATTCAGCAGTTTACATTCTTTTGTTGAATATATATGCTGCAGCAGGACTCTGGGAAGAAGCGGCCACTATAAGGGAACTTATGGAGAAAACCAGGTTCAGAAAGCAATGTGGTTGTAGTTGGGTTACTTCACAAAGAGAGAATTCTAGATTTCGGAAGATGGTTGAAGGAATGAGAACTGGGTCTTGCATGTTATGAGAAAGGTTCTCTTTGATTAACCAAAATTGTACAATATTTTGCCTGTGTGCAGACATTTTTACCCCATTTTCATTCTCTTTTTATTGGGTTGATAAACGATGAAGACGTTGTTCTGCAATATTTCATTGTTGACGGTTTGGTTAAACAAGTTTAATTTTCTGATTTGGTATCTTTCTTTCTTTTTTTTTCTAACCCCCATCATTTTATATTTACATTGGATCATTTTATATTTACATTGGATCCAATTAAATTCGATGCGAGGTAGATTGGACCTTAAGAGGTATTTCCCTGTTTTCTCCATCTACTAAATTCAAACCTGAAATATTGTTTAAAGGGTGTCATTTGACCAACTAATCGGTGATCTGGTATCTTTCTGCTCTATCTGCGGTATGAGCTTTTAATAGTAGCACATGTGGGCGTGTTATAGGGCGTTGCTCTGTTCCATTTGTTACTTCGGCTCATTTGCAATGGACTGCTACTTTGGCCCATTTGCAATGGACGACTTGATGAGGGAGTTATATAAAGCGGGATCAAAACTTAGAATATAACATTTATTTTGAGATTTGAGCTCCAATACTGCTAGAGAAATGGCAAGTCCACTTGGAAGTCAATGTCACTGAACTCAATTCTTGTGTCCTGACTGCAATTTTTTGACCTATGAGAGAGTTCAGAGACTGGAATTGGTTGGCGGGTGGTAGGATCTTGAGTTCTTGGTCTTACAGGCCTAATTGAATTAATGGACCGACCAGCCCAACCCCCTATTTATTTGGATTAGATCCAACCTTCCTAAATTGGGACCAAGAAAGGAACAAAATACATGTTTCCATGCACAAATTCTTTCATATGCATGTTTGTCTCAAGATGGTGACTATATCTTGTGCGTGCACACTTAATGCAGGTCAAATTGATACATAAACTTATATATGTGTGTGATTTATGAGATATTATATGTAACTTTTTTTTTTTTTGGCTACAAGTGCATCCTTAAAACTGTATATGTTTATTTGATGAATATATTTTGTGTTATTATATACATGTTTGAAAATTCCAAAGGCTAAGGTTGTCACTTTTGTCAAAAAGTCAAAAGATTTAACCCGTCCTTGTCATGTCGTGCATAATAATATTCCAGGCTGCATGAGTAGTCACAGACGGCTTGGGGGTTCAATAAACAGAGTTGGTTCATATTGTAGATATGTAACCTCCCAAATTCTCTTATTATCTTTTTTACTTAAGGTTAATATATTATGTTGAAAACAAAAGTTGTCCAATTCACGTATTGTTCCATCAAACAATTAAACAATTTCATTAAAACATCTGTCATACCTTTGAATAAACCCTGAAAGTGTATTTAAGCAGACAATTTGTCTTTTCAGAAATATATATATATATGTTGTCATTTCTATCAAGGGCAACAACGTTAACTTTGTACCTTTTTTTAAAAAAAAAAGGATTTGTGAATTTAAATTATATAATAAGAACAACTCTCTTCCATTTACTATTAATAACCCATAATCAATACTAAGACTCAAATTTGTCTCGAGAAAATCTACCATTGTAATTTCACTTGCGCAGAACTTAACCACAGAATTTGGATTTTAAAAAAAAAAAAAAAGAAAAAAGAAAAAGGAACCCAAAACTCTATGAACTCTCAGTCACGACTGTAAACTTGGAACAAGTTGAGAGTTTCAGCCAATGCATCCTTGTACTGTCCCTTTTGATAGATTTTTATCTTTCTAGCTGATGGTTCAATCCTCTATATCTTTGTTGCGTTGTGGCCTTGGTGGGTGGGGTGTAAATGAGAGGCCATACGTACAGATTTAAGGACCTCATGACGCAATAGCTTATGGCCACAGCCCCACAAAGAGAGGAGAGAAAGATAGAACTTTGTGTTAAAATATACCAAAATGAGACTCATTGATTGATCTAGTCAACCATCATGATTGATCTAATCAACCATCAACCATTCAATCATAATAATTGATTTACTCAATTATTATGATTGATTTAACAATTTCAATTGATTTGATCAATTATATATATTTGGTTGATTTAATCAATTATTAATATTGATTTAATCAATCATTCTATATTTAATTGATTTAAATAATGATTGATTTATTCAATCATTATATATTTAGAAAATTAACTTTATTATTTACTATTTTCCTTTTTACTAATTTTATTCAAATTTCTTTCATTTTCTCTACTAGCTAAACTCTTGTATAAATAGAGCTATTCTCCACATTTTGTAATCAAGCAATGAGAGACAATCTTCTCTCTTGCATTAGCTCTCTTTCTTCTCTCTTGTAATTTTCTTCAATCAATACAAAGAAAGTTCTTTTCATTTTCTTCTTCTTTTTCTTCAAATTTTATCTTGATATAATTCTCTTACGTAACATTGGTTCTAGATTGCATGTCTAGAAACATACGAGGAGTCTAATATCAAGATTAAAATTTTACAACATGGTATCAGAGCAAATTTCAATTCCTTCCTCTTCGAGGTTAGGTGATCATTTTTCCCAAATCAATTCTTTTCATTCACAATCCTTTTTTTCCATTCTTCTTACATCTTCAAATTATTTCCAATGGGCTGCTCATATTAAGAGATCCTTAAACTCAAGAAATCTCTTGAGTCACATTACAAAGGATCCTCTTGAAGAGTCGAACCCAATATTTGAAGAATGGAAAATGAGGGATAACCAAGTTTTCATCCTACTCACAAGTTCTATGGATCAAACTCATAGAACTATGGTCACTTGCTCTCCAAATTCAAAAGCCCTATGGGATCAAATGCATAATCTTTATGGGCAAGAATCAAATTTGGGAAGAGTTTTTGAGATAAAGAGGCAAATTGCCAATATCAAAAAAGATGAAAAAACTCTCTCCCAACTATTCGGCGAATATGAAGACCTTTGGAACGAGATCAAAACTTTGAGACCGATTACAACCGATTTCAAAATTTTACAAAAAAGAGAGGATGAGGACAAGTCCTTTGGGCTCCTCATTTCTCTTGGAGAACAGTTCGCACATGTTCGTCAAGAAATCCTTCGAATGAAGGATTTTCCTTCCTATCAAGAAGTAAGAGCCATGATCCAACGAACAGAAGCAAGTATGAAATTTGAGGATACTCCTCAATCCAAAGTAGAAGGGTATGGTTTCAACTCAACCACAGAAGGGCAAGTGGCCAATAAGGTGCACCACATGGCCAAAAAGATATGTGCTCATTGCAAAAAGTCAAATCATTCACAAGAAAGATGTTGGTTTCTTCATCCTCACCTAAGGCCTGAACACATGAAGAGAAAGGACCAAATATCTTCAAATGCGGCCCAGAATGCATCACTTGAGTCAACTATCGAAAGTATCATATCAAAAATATTGCTCAAGCAAGGAACAACTAATCCAGGTAATTGCTTAAACTCAATTTTGAATTTTCAAGATTGGTTGGTAGATTCGGGTTGCGACCATCATATGGTTAGGGATAAGGATAAATTTAAGAAACTGAAATCTCTACCAAACTATAAGACAGTCAAGGTTGCTAATGGGCATAATTTAAATATAAGAAAATTTGGAAAAATTAATTTTTTCGGAAAAAAGGCTAATGCTTTATATATTCCCGAATTCTCCTCTAATCTTATGTCTATTAGCCAAATTACTAGGGACCAAAATTGTAAAGTTATATTTGATCCTGATACTGTTGTTTTTCAGGATCTCAAAACAAACCAAGTGATTGGTAGGGGATTCAGAAGAAATAATCTATACTTTTTTAGTCAAGATAATCATGCATATACGGCACATCAAGGAGAAAGTTATATTTTATGGCATGCTAGATTAGGTCACCCTAGTAAGCAAGTTTTGAAATATCTGTTTCCAACAAAAAATTGTAAAGATAGATATTGCGAAGCTTGTATTTTTGGAAAAGAAACTCGAATGCATTATCCAATTTCAGAAACAATTTATGAAAATGCTTTTAATCTTGTACATTCTGATATTTGGACATCTCCTGTAATATCTAGACGAGGTTTTAAATACTTTATATCCTTTATTGATCACAAGACTAGATACACATGGGTATATATGCTCACTTCAAAAGCACAAACATTCGAAGCATTTAAAAACTTTTACAATTTTGTCACTAGGCAATACAACGCAAACATAAAAATGCTTAGGACAGATAATGGAGGGGAATACATTAATCATACATTCACAAATTTTCTAGAAAAAAATGGAATAATTCATCAAACTTCATGCCCATATACCCCCCAACAAAATGGAGTAGCCGAAAGAAAAAATCGACACTTACTCGAAATAGCAAGAACAATCATGTTCTATGCTAACATGCCTAAAATATTTTGGAGTGATGCTGTTAGTACCGCAGCTCATCTAATTAACCGTTTACCCACTAAGAAACTTCAAGATAAATCTCCCTTAGAAGTTCTCGCTAAAACCAAGCCAAATATTAGTCACTTAAAAGTGTTTGAATGCATATGCTATGTACATATACCAAAACAATTTAGAAATAAATTAGATAAAAAAGGGAATCAGTGTGTCTTCATAGGATATGGGTCATTTCAAAAGGGTTATATATGTTATGATCCTATGACTAACAAAATATACACATCAAAAGATGTGATATTTGTAGAAAATGAGTTTTATTTTACAGATACAAGTGAAGAGAGAACACCAGAAAAAGAAGATCTGTATGTTTTCTTGTTAACTCCTAAAGAACTTAGCAACCCTTCTTGCCAATCTAACGAAGAGGACAACTCAGAGCAAGAGCAAGAGAGAGAATTATCAGAAAATTCTGAGCAAAGCAAAGATAGAAATTCCCCCAAAACTGAAGGAAGTAAGGAGCAAGGGGGAGACCAAATCCAAGAAGACTTACTTCCCTTAGAAGCAAATACAGAATCTAATGATCCGTCATCATCTCGACCGCCACTTAGAAGGTCAACAAGGCTGAGATTCCCTCCATCAAGATGGGATCACTATGTCTCTAAGGTCACATCTTATTCCATTGCTAACTATTATACTACAACTAACGTTTCCTCAAGTCACCAAATATTTTTGAGTGGCATTGATCAAGTACAGGAGCCTAGAAGTTTCAATGAGGCTAATAATCACCCAGAATGGAGGAAAGCAATGAAAGAAGAGTTAGATGCTCTCACAAAGAATAAGACTTGGGAAATAATGACTCTCCCAAGAGAAAAGAAAGCAGTTGGATGCAAATGGATTTATAAGATCAAGCATAAAAGCGACGGTTCAATTGATCGGTACAAGGCTAGACTTGTAGCCAAGGGGTTTACCCAGACCTATGGAGTGGACTATACGGAGACTTTTGCACCCGTAGCGAAGATGAACACTATAAGGGTCCTCTTGTCTCTTGCAACCAATAAGAACTGGCCAATGTATCAGATGGACGTAAAGAATGCTTTCTTGCAAGGAGAGCTGGAAGAGGAGGTTTACATGCATCTACCTCAAGGGCTCAACCAAGGTCACGAAGGACAAGTGTGTAGATTAAAGAAAGCCATCTACGGTCTCAAACAATCTCCTCGGGCCTGGTATGCAAAACTAAGCTCTGCACTTCTCAGTAACAATTTTAAAAAATGCAATAGTGATTCCTCTCTATTTACTAAACTTGATAATGAAATAATCACTATTGTGCTCATATACGTTGATGATATTATTATTACTGGGAGTGATATGAGTCATATTGATCAAGTTAGAAATTTTCTTAAATCTAGTTTTGATGTTAAAGATTTAGGGATACTTAAATATTTTCTAGGAATAGAACTTGCCTACTCTCACAAGGGGCTTGTCCTATCCCAAAGAAAGTACACTCTTGATTTGTTGCAGGAAACAGGTAAATTGGGAGCAAAACCAGTCATTAGCCTTATCTCGACATCTAATGAAGAGAATGATACTGATCAACTATTCACAGATATACAAAAGTACCAGAGACTTGTAGGAAGGCTCATTTACCTGACTATCACCAGACCCGACATTACATATGCCGTGAGTCAAATCAGTCAGCATATGCATGCTCCTAAGGTGTGCCATTGGAAAGCGAACAAAGAATTCTTAGGTATCTTAAAGGGTCTCCTGGGAGAGGAATCTGCATGAAGAACAATCAAAGTTCAGAAATAGTAGGCTATTGTGATGCGGATTGGGCCGAAGATTCAACGGACAAAAGATCCACCACAGGCTATTGTATGTTTGTTGGTGGGAATCTCGTGTCTTGGAAGAGCAAGAAACAATCCGTAGTTTCAAGATCTAGTGCGGAAGCTGAGTACAGAGCCATGGCAGTAGCAACCAGTGAAATCGTTTGGTTAAAGGCTCTAGTTGAAGAATTAGGATTTCAAGTCACTTCTCCAATCAAACTTTTCTGCGACAATCAGTCTGCCATTCACATTGCTTCTAATCCTGTCTTTCATGAGAGAACAAAACATATTGAAGTTGATTGTCACTTTGTACGCCAAAAAGTTGAAGACAAGACCATAGTCACTCCTTACGTGAAGAGTAGTGAACAGCTTGCTGATATTTTTACTAAGGGAACTGCGACAAGTCACATGCAAAACATTCTCAACAAGTTAGGCTCCATAGATATCTACTCGCCAAACTTGAGGGGGAGTGTTAAAATATACCAAAATGAGACTCATTGATTGATCTAGTCAACCATCATGATTGATCTAATCAACCATCAACCATCAACCATTCAATTATAATAATTGATTTACTCAATTATTATGATTGATTTAACAATTTCAATTGATTTGATCAATTATATATATTTGGTTGATTTAATCAATTATTAATATTGATTTAATCAATCATTCTATATTTAATTGATTTAAATAATGATTGATTTATTCAATCATTATATATTTAGAAAATTAACTTTATTATTTACTATTTTCCTTTTTACTAATTTTATTCAAATTTCTTTCATTTTCTCTACTAGCTAAACTCTTGTATAAATAGAGCTATTCTCCACATTTTGTAATCAAGCAATGAGAGACAATCTTCTCTCTTGTATTAGCTCTCTTTCTTCTCTCTTGTAATTTTCTTCAATCAATACAAAGAAAGTTCTTTTCATTTTCTTCTTCTTTTTCTTCAAATTTTATCTTGATATAATTCTCTTACGTAACATTGGTTCTAGATTGCATGTCTAAAAACATACGAGGAGTCTAATATCAAGATTAAAATTTTACAACACTTTGTGCCGTTGTGGCCTTGGTGGGTGGGGTGTAGTTGCAGAGGCCATACGTACAGATTTAAGGACCTCACGACGCAACGCATGATGCCCACGGCCCCACAAAGAGACAATGGGAGAAAAAGAGGTGATTGGACCATCGGGTGATCTAGATCCAGCTAGAAAGGTAAAAATCTACCGAAGGGAATAATACAAGAAGGCCCGTCTGAATGCACGCGATTTAAGGCAAAAATGGAATGGCCCTAAAGTCCCACACAAACAAAAGAAAGATATGACAGAGGAGGCCCCCACCATTTTTAAAATATCGTGGTCATCCACGAGACAAGCTTCCCAATATGAGCAAATTCTTTGTTTGTGGTCTCACCGGAATATTCGTCCCCCCCCCCCCAGGAACACGAAATGAATGCCCGGACCAATTCTTAATAATTTTTATTGCAGTGAAATAAATAAATAACTCATTCCTAGAGAAAATCTCAATTTCTTGTCTTTTGGGTGCGGGGAATCGATAAGAGGGGTAAATGATACAAAAAAAAGTAGTAACATTTAGCATCCATTCACAAACTGTCCAATTTGCAAACAAGCACACTATTGCAGTACTCAGACAGGAGGTATCATCACCATTGTGACCAAGCTACAAGCTCGGTGCTGTAGAAAAGTCTTTGTAAAATTTATAGCTACTTCAATAAAAATCTCAAACGACTACTTCATGGCACATATAAGATAGTCCGCCAAATTTCTCACAAAACACAACCATAAACGTGAGTTTGACCATGCCAAGAAACATAAATGAATGGGATTTCAATTGAAAAGAATGGTACACTTGGCAGGATGATGAGACATTTTCTAGGGGTGATCAGAGATTACGTGCATACACATATACAATTGCTCTATTCATCCCAAAATTTAGGCTTGACAGTTGAGAACGAACCTCACAATACCTTTTTGACTGAAGTGCAGGATATTGCATTGCTCACTAAGAAGCAGTTTTTCTCCTGGCAGTTTATTTTACGGGAGGAGCTCTGTAATATGCCGGCACAGTTGCAGGGAAGAACATTTGCCTTAATCCTTCTGCCTTTATGATAGGGAAAATGATGCCCGATGCACCCTTAAAAATAGGAAGTAATCAATTAAAAATTTTTGACAAAACAAAGATTTTAAGGGGGGTGCTCTATAGCTGCCGAGGGTAAGATACTTACAGAGATCAATCTAGCTCCTATCCATAACCGTTTGGGCGAAGGAAATGGAAGTAGCAACCGACCAACTCCATATATGGCAACAGCAAAAAAGTGAACAACTAAGCTTAGTGGTCGAGGGTTTAAACCAGAGAGTAAAGCCACTGGTCCTGTTGAACAAACACCTCCAAGGCTTAGGTAATCAAAACATGCTTGGCGCATTTCATTCCTTGCTTGATCAGGGGAAGCACAAAAGACTTTGTAGAGAGCACCAGCCAAAGTGTTGATTGTGGATGCCACTGGCTGCAACTCCAGAGAAACATATATGAATATGCAAATATTCATCACTTGAATTTCAAAGAATCAAAGCTAAATTCCACTTCCAAAAAGAGAATAACAAGAACAACAAATGCACCAGAAGGCAAGTCTAGCACTTCTAGTTAAAAGCAGCATATCTTAATCTAAGATGGCTTACCTTGCGCAGCGTGTAAAAGGATTCAAGATATTTGCAGAGAGAAGTTGCATCATTCAGATCCCGCAATGGCTTAAGAAGATCACGCAGGACAACAATATCAGACAATGCCACTGTCATTCCTCCACCGGTTAAAGGATGGCGCATGTTAAAGGCATCACCCATTAACAGAGCTCCAGGAGTAGGATGTGGAGCTGCTGGCATGCTTCTGTTGGGCATTGTTCTTATGTTTCCTTTCTCAATAGCTTTGATGAAGGCATCATAGAGCTCAGGTGGAATCTGAAACAAACATGAAGATGATTTTGTCCAGTCATTTGAAAATTGAAGATGGCAAGTAACTGCAAAATGAATGCCGAAAACAACATCATGTACTTCTAATCATATATACCTGGGGAGCAACAACAGTCTTCAAATACTTGGCCATCTCACCATTAGCTATGGAAGGTAATTTTTGGCCAGGAATATCAACCAAACAGCGAACTTCAGTACTGCTAATTGGATAAAACAAGATGGGCGAAGGATCTCCCAGAATTACATGCCCATGGTTTGCAAATGGAAGTTCACAGTTCTCTAGTACCAAACCAACAAAGCTGGAGGGCACATCTACCTGTAAAATACAAACAGAAATCAAACAATGTTTATACATGGACGAGTTATATTTTCATCTAAATAATTTAACAAATTGGTGCAACTTTCAACTTCCGGTCCTTAAGCTTAAACATCAACCAGTAGTTCTAAAGAATCAACTCTAAAAGCCTAGTCTACCAAGAGCAGTGCCAACATCCACAATCCCCAAAAAAGAACTTCACCTGAGGCTTGCAGAGAGAACGACGCAGATTTGAGAAGCAACCATCACAGACAATGGTAAGAGGTGCATATGCTTGAAGTTCTTGACCAGACTTGGTTTTGTAGGATACCCCTTTTATAGTGCCATTCTCTTCTAGCAGGGATGTCACAGTTCCTTGCTCCATCCTCACACTACACAAAAATAAGAAAAGGAGCAATAAAAGCCAATGAAACTAGGACCTCTGACACTGAGAAATTTGGAAATGTTAAGAAGGGGGAACACTAAGTTCATCAGGGTATTTGCATCAGTGACCTATCTTAATCAGATGCAACCATATGCATATTATCCAAGTCAAAAGAAAACAAAAATAAATAAATAAATAAATAAATAAAATAAAATAAAAAAGAGATCAGCATTTGAAACTAGAGCACTTCATAATATATATCAAGAATTCTATTTCCCTAACTGAATTGAAAATTGATCAACATTTACCTACAAACTAAATGTTTAAGTTCTAAATAAAGCACTACTTGTAAGAAAATTAAATAACCAATGACTATGGGGAGGAAACTTACTTGGGAAGGGCAGATGCTTTCTCTCTCATCCTCTGAATGAAACGCCCATTGTGGAAGCTTCTCCCGGCAACATCTGAGTGGAATTTCTCCAAGGGATAAGATAGTCTGGTATTTTTCCCATCCTTAAATAGAGCATATCCAAGCACTCGTTGGGCATCAATCTCCCCCACACAATCTGCATTCAAGGAAAACATTTTTCCCATTAACTTCAGGAAGATGCAAAATTAATTAGTAAGCATCACCCAGCTCTTGTTCATGAATACACAGAGAAGTCCACCAGACATCAATCTCATCTTTATTTATTTAAAGCTGAAGCAAACCATAATTTTCATGCCAAATGCCATACATACCCTCCAGTCCCAACTCAATTAATTTGAGGTATCCCCCAGGCTGCAGCAATTCTCCAACAATTCTATCAGGCTCTGTCAAGTCTCTCTCTATCACGTGAACTCTTCTCCCATCCTATGATTTGATAGTTGGAAATAAGTTTGAGGTAATTTATCACCATTGTTTTATTCAAAAAGAAAATAAAGAACAATAAAATGTCGACTCAATGGGGAGATACAACACAGAGCAGCTGTATAGCTAAAGGCATGAAGCGCAGATGGAGAAAAAAAAAATACATAATGAAATACAGAAGGGAGGAACAATTTAACTCTTGAACTAATAGGAAGTAGAATTAAACGAACTAGCTTATAATTTTACAACTTACAAAAAGATAGATTATGCATGACAAGTTGGGGAGGAGATAAAAACCAAACCATTCTCTACTGTACTCCTTTTTTTTTTTTTTTTTTTGAAGTTCTTCAATCCTGGATTTAAATTTTACCAGTGGAGGCTGCAATTCTTCAACCAGCTAAGTACTTCTAAAAACCAACAGTTACAGTCAACAAGATGCAAAAGCCAGTTTTGGTGGGCAGGAAAAGACAGCAGTTTAATCAATTTTTTATTTCTTCTTTTCACTTTGGAATTGACATCTCACAGATGACAAATCAGAACCCAACCCCGATCCCCCTTTTGAAAAACTCTTAACCATAAAAAAATTATTGGCACTATTATGCACTATCACCCTCATTTTCAGCAATAAAGCTTCTGCTAAGGACATCATAAACCCCCATCCTGTTGAAACACATGCTTCAGCAGGTAAGAGGTGTACCTCTTCCCAGAATCTCAAAAGCAAGGTTCAAATTCCAAACATTGGAAACTACTTTGTTTGGGGAAGATTTTGCATCAGACTCAAGATTAACTTTACCGTTGCAAATAATTTTTGTGGGTCAAGTGTGCGCACATAATTGGGTTTCTTAGTGCAAACCGAAAGGGTTTTCACAATTATAAATTCTTTTCATGATAAAAAAACAAAGACAGCTTTGAACTTATGAGACTTGTGCTTGAAGAATTAAACTAATTGGGAAAAAAAATAGAAAAGAGAGAACCCAATGAAAATTGGAGAGAAAGGAACAAAATCAATTTTTAATGCCTACCAAAGAAGAAATCATAGACGTGACCTAGGAGTCAAGAAGCCCAAAGAGACAATTAAAATGCACAATAAAAGAACAAAATGAATCCATCAAATTTTCCTTCCAATGGCGATAAAAGGATGATATAATCATTGTCCCCATTCTATTCTCCAATTCAGCAATGGAATATTAGCTTCATAAGCGTACAGAGAGAGACCTTTCCGAGAGTATGAGCGAGAGCGGAACCGGCGACGCCGGCGCCGACGATGATGACGTCAGAATCGGAAGAACTCTGGGGACGGCATTCACCATTAATGGAGCGCCTAACACATTCCGATTCGCCATTGGTACGGTCCTCCTCCTTCTCCTCCTTCATCTTCATATTCAGATTCTGACGGAGGAACAAAATGTAGATAAGGAAAAATCCAAACAGAGAGGCAAGGAAAGATCCGAGAACGAACTCATCCATAACCATCTTGAATAGAACAAATGGAACGCTCTCTTTCTCAATTATCCGTTAGCTTTTCCTTTATCAAAGATTCGTCAATGTAGGTTGTTCTGTATCGAAGAAGGACGAGAGACATTGTGGGGCAGGGACAGCCATTTTATAGAGAGAGAGAGAGAGAGAGAGAGAGACGATGTGCATTCACGTAGGACATGTTGAGGTGGTCACCCTGTTGGTGCTGTTGTTGGGGTCACGTGTTGGTTGCAGAAAAATTTTTGGATTTCTCATTTCTGAACCCCACGAGCCTTCGGCCTTAAAATTCATTTGTCGTGCCCTTTCTCGCAGTTCGCTCCCCCCGCCCTCTTCTCTCTCTCTTAATGAAATCCGCGAAAAAGTGAATCACCGTACCATTTTCTGATTCCATGAATATTAATTAATACCAACAAACATTTTGTCCTATTAAATTTTTAATAATTATTAGTTTATTTTATAATATTAATATTTTATTAAATATATATTTATACTCGTGTACCCGTAAAAAAAAAAAAAAAAGGTTACATAAAAAGGAGTAGGAAAACTATATTGTTCCCCTCTATTAGAAACTTCTTGATCTTTTTACTATTTTTATTTTGATATTATATGTTGAAGTAATGGTAGTAGTATACTCCTGGTAGGGTAGGAGCTGTTTGATGAAAGTTGAAAATTTAGTATTAATTTTTAAAATTATAAAATGTGTAACTCTTAATTAAGTTATTAAGGCTTTTTTAAGAGTGACGATCTGAAAATGTTGAAATAGTTTAATTAGCACAAAATTATTATTATTATGTTCATTTTATTTATAGAAGGAAATAGAGAAAATATGAAATTTTTACGGTTGGAGAAGCTCCTAAGGGAAGCTCCTAAGGATATGTCATGATATCTATATCTTTATCATCCAGTATTTGATGTTTTGTTCTGATTAATATAGACCGATCCGTGGTTGGATCCCTTTTCAGGAGAGGAATCTCTTAACGTGATTTTTTTCATTTTTATATCGAGTCAGACTCAAGTATGATTAAGAGGTTTTAGTATTCTTTCTATTGACTTAGCAGTAATTGAGGAGTACTATAAAATGCAAAAGAATATATATATAAATTATTATATATTTATATATTTTCTAAAATAAAAAATAAGAATTCTTACTTTCTTATTTGTGTTTAAATTTTGTAATTTAAATATGTGTCCTTTAGCATTTCTCAATTTGATCCGTGCAATGAGAGAGAGATTGGATTGATGATAGATAGTTAATTTAATAAAATAGAATATTAATTTTTTTAATTAAATTTAAAATTTAAAAATAAAAAATATTACATGTCTTAAATAAGAATTTTATAAATATTTGAATTAAATTTATTAAAATATAAATTTAGATATGAATAGAAAAAAAAAAGGGGGGGGGAAATGGAGGGAGAGAGAGATTGGATCGCTTTAATCACATTAAATATCATGCCCGTGCGGATGACATATTGTTACATCAGTGTTGGAGAGCAGTTGCATTTATGGGACTCTAAGCTCGCATCTGGTTGTGGGCCCCATCGTCATCCTTAACCACCACGTGGAATTCATCGAAGCCACAAAAAGAATATTTCATCGAACGGCTAAAAAAATATATAAAATACACATTCACTTAAATTTTGTTAAGAACTTTGACAAGTGTTCTCGTGAGTAGTCTGCCCTGTTGGCAACGTGGCTCCATTCACCATCCGCTAAATAAAACAACTTTTGTCCTCTCCAAGGAAATTTAGTATATGTACTTTTTTACGGTATGATTGAAAGTTAAAAAAAAATAAAAAATTTAATTAAGAGAAAAAAATAAAAAAATATATTAATTTTTTCTCGTCTTGTTTTAAGTTTTATAAAAGAAAAAATGTTAAAAATAAAAATTTTTATTTTTAATTTTAAAAGAATAAATTTGATATATTTATGAGACATTTTTTTTTCTCATTTTTTCTTTACTTTTGGGAAGAAATTTTTTTTGTTAAAAATCACTCTATTTTTTTTTCTTTTCACGTAAAATTCTCAAATAAAAGAAAATAATCAATTTTCTCTCTTAATCTTTTCTTTTCTTTCAAAATTCTTCCATCAAAACATACTGTTAATATTATACAGAATTTTTAATATAAAAGATATTTCATAATAATAATTTTACTTTCATTGTTAACAAAAAATGTTTATTTTAATTAAAATTATTTAAAGAAAAAATTAGCAACAAACTTAAATTTGGTATTAGAATTTCATTGATCGTTGATATTTAGTTAATTTAGTGACTGAATATCGATATTTCATAAAGAAAACAGGGTGACTAGGCTGCGAAGCATTAAATATTTATATTGCCCTTATTTGATAATACTCCCTCGTGCCCCTATATTAATTGTTTTAGGAGATGGGTTATAATCTAAATTAAGTGATGTTTGAGAGAATTAAAAAGGCTTTTATCTGTGTTTTCATTTCCGTTATTATTGCCCTCACTCACCGCGACTGCTTTACAGCAAGTGTCCAAATTTAGACCCTTTGGATTTTGGTCAATTGATTAGGCATCACATGTTGTGGGGTTCTTATTTTAATAAAGCACATTAACATTAATTAATTTTTTATTTTTTAATAAATTATCAAAATCTGATAATCATATTAAATCTGATCAAATTCAATTAAAATCAGATTAAAATCTTAAAGAGTAAATCTCTCCTGACGTTTATTTTCTTCATCCATAATAATTAATTTTACATTAAAAAATATATCTATGGTCCACGTATTAAACTAGACCAAAATTTAAGTTAAAAGTAATTAAAAAAGTATACCTACCAAATTTAATTTTTAATTAGTTTGATTATTATATTTTGAGGCTTGATTTTAAAATTGTATATTCCCTTAAAAGCTTGACTTTATTTATTTTTTTTTTAAATGAAATGTTATCAAGCGAAATCAACCGACGAAAAGATAATAAAAATTAGAAAACTCTAATGTTTAAGGTGTCCTTGGGGGACAAAGCTCAACTCTATATTTGTGCTGGGTTTGGACTTAAATCTAAAATCCAACATTTAAGCATATGAAGAAATATAAATTACTTTAATTTACAAACTTTATTAGAGTATATCAAAAATTTGAAATTAATTTTCATTTTTAGCAAATTTATTAACATATATATATAAGTGTGTTGAGTCCTGGACATGTTGGCTTTCGTCGTCCTCCACATGGCAAGACGTAATTTACAAAGTTTATGATATATATTTTTGTTTTATATTATTATAAAGTTGCTAAAGGCGTTTTTGTCTTATCAAAATTAAAAGTATTTATCAATTTTGAAATAAGTTATGTGGAATCCCCGGTCTCGCGGTCCCCATACATCAAGTGCATCTCTTAATTTTATTATTAAATAAAACTTTAAAAATAAAAATAAATTAATTAGAAGTTTGTGATAATAATTTTTTGTGCACAATATATGTTAATGAAAAAAATCTTAATTATGGTATTGAAAATATAAATAATTTTTGTTTTGTGTTTTTTTTTTAAAGAAAATTATTTAACTTTAAAAGTGTTTAACCGATTACATTAATATCTTGTTAGTGCCACATTCAACCAACTTTCAAATTAATTCTATTTGAGGAAACAGATAAAATCGGGTTTAGGGTGCAAATATAGAATTGAAAAGATTTACGATATGATATATATAAAATACTGAATTTTACAAAATATTGAAAAAATCATGCAAAATCATAAAATAACTGAATATCACATTAAATTGGATTAAGTCGAGTTCCATTATTTTTCTTTTTAATTTAATATTTAAATTCAATCTTTTCATATTTTAAAAAACTATAATATATTTGTAAATATGATTATGTAGACTCTTTTTTTTACCCAATATTGTCTTATTAAATCTCTCTTTTTTATTTTATATATTTATCTCTTATCTATTTAGATTTGTGGCTACTGAGATTATTTATTTATTTTTGTGTGTAATTTTATTATATATCTTTATATTTATTCATTCAAATTTCATGTAGATCTACTATGAAACAAGTTAAAAAAAAAAAAATAAGTAAAATGAATAATGAATTTTCAGGTTAGTTGACATTTATCTATCACGTCATTACTCAAATAATGACATCTAATCCATTACTTGGCCTTCCTCTATTTTCACCTTCGTTTTCCATTTTCCTTTCTAATAATTAAAGTTATAAATATAAAAATATTTTTATTTTAATAATTATTTATTAATTATTATATTAAGGGTAAGTTTGGTTCGTGAATGGAAATGAGAAGGAAATGGGGAGATTAATTTCAACTAATAGAAATAAATATATTTTCTTCTATTTTGTTTGGTAGGAATGGAAAGAAAGAAAATGAATATTATTTACTCTTATTTGATTATAGTGAAAAGTGGAAGGAAGGGAAAAAGAAATGAATATTACTCTCTTCAAGTCATGTGAAATTGAAAAAAGAAAATAATTTTGTTTACAAATTTTTTTTCTGTTAAATAAAAATTTGAATTTGAGATCTTCGTGTTGAGGGAGGAAAATTGTGATCACTAGACTGCCTTTGTTCACAAATTTTTATTACAGCTCTAATCCGTTCATAAGTGGAAAGAAATTTTTTCTAATATAAAGAGGCTGTTATTTTATCTCTCTTTTATTTTCATCTCTTTTTTCTTTTCTACTTTCCTTTCTCAATTTATTTCCCAAATTAGTATATTTTTTTTTCCCAAAAACCCTCGAATGGTGTGCTTTATTTTTTTTTTTTATTTCAAAACTAAAAGTGTGGAGATCGACAATCTCAACTTCTCTTTTTTTTAAAAAAAAAATAAAACATCCATTAAAAAGAAAGAAAAAAGAAAAAAATTTAAATAAAAGCAAGATTCCCAATCTCGCTTTCCAAAAGCGAGATGGGCAATCTCGCTTTGAATGCCCATTTCATATTTGGGTGGTTTTGTTTTTTTCTTTTTTTTTTTAAAAGAAACATTAATTATTAATGAATTATTATTATTATCAAAACATACTACTATTATTAAAAAATTAATAAAAATTTATTATTACTGTTAATAAAACATAAATTAACAAAAAATTAAATATTAACCAATAATATTAAAAATTAATTAAAAAATTATTTACAAATTAGTAAAAAAATTTAAAAATTGTTAAAAATTATTAATTAAAAAATAAAACATATAATTAATAAAAATTATTATTAATTTTTTAATTTTTTTAAAAAATATAATCAATAAATTTTTATTAATGAATCATAAAAAGGATTCTAACAAGGGCGAGTTTTACTACGAAAAAATCAGCCACTAGTCCAAAAACTATCACCGGAATCTAGAAATTTAACCTCTTATTGTTGGTTATCTATTTCTAATATCGGACCACTAAAAAAAATGATAGTCAAATTAGCCAAAAAAACATACTGAAAATCTTAAATCCCACGTGTGAAAAACTTGCTTTCTTCTTCTTTTTTTTTTTTACTTTTGGAAAAAAGTAAAATTAATAAAAAATTTATCATCATCATCATTTTTAAATTTAAAAAATTATTATTATTATTATTATTATTATAAAATTAACATGGAATTTTTATAATAATAATAATTTTTTTACTAATTTTACATTTTTTTCAAAAGTTAAAAAAAAAGAGACAAAGCGAGTTTTTCACGTGTGGGATTTAAGATTTCCGGTATAGTTTTCAGCTAGTGTGACCATTGTTTTTCTTAGTGGTCCGGTATTAAAAATAGATAACCAATAATGAAAGGTTGAATTTCTGGATTCCGATGATGGTGTTTAAACTAGTGGCCATTTTCTCGTAGTAACACACGCCCTGTTAGAATCTTTTTTTGATTCATTAATAAAAAATTTTTGATTATATTTTCTTTTTAAATTAAAAAATTAATAATAACAATTATATGTTTTTTTAATTAATAATTTTTTAACAATTTTTAAAATTTTTTATTAATTTATAAATAAATTTTTAATTAATTTTTAATATTATTGGTTAATATTTAATTTTTTATTAATTTATATTTTATTAACAGTAATAATAATTTTTTATTATTTTTAATAATAGTTGTATGTTTTAATAATAATAATAATAATAATAATAATAATAATAATAATAATAATAATTTATTATTAATTAATGTTTATTTAAAAAAAAAAAAAGAAAAAAACCACCCAAATATGAAATGGGTTTTCATTCAATGTTTTTTTTCTTTTTTTTTAACAGAAGATTTATTTAAAAAAAAGAAAAGAAAAAGAAATCGAGATTATCAATTTCGACATTTTTGATTTTGAAATAAAAAAAGGCACACCATTTTAGGGTTTTTGGGAAAAAAGTATACTGGTTTAGGAAATAACCCTTCCTTTCTCTTTCTTTTCCGTACCCTTCAAATTCTTGTACCACATTTGAAAACATGACGAACGCATATAGAAGAATATCATAATAATTGTTCCCATAACTAAAAAGGTCCCTCGCACGCGCTTGCGTTGAGTTTTGATAGTCACTTGCCAACATGAGGACAGAGATATGCTACATCCATGGCCACAAAATATGGTGAGGTGAGTGAAATATGAATGTTGAACCATTTTTTAAGTCAAACCCATGGCTGAGGTCGAAAACAAATTCTTTTTTTTAGTTAACAGAAACAGACATATACACAAAAATTCAAAGATTAAATTTCAAAAAAAAATACACTTGAAAATAATTTTTTTATCTTCCTATAAGAATAAAAACAAATTTTATTGTAAAGGGCTAATCTCACCCATGCAATATTAATTACAACTAGCAAAGGCAAGAGATGGCAGAATCATATATTATGAAGGGGAATATATATATACATATATATTGCAATCATTTAATTAAATAGAATGAATAACACCGAAGCAGGAAATCGTGACCTCAATAGCAAGTTGCAGCAAGTCATCTTTTCAAAGCCGGATGTATACCCACAAGTTGCTTATAATTAACCATAGCATGTTAAATCATAACACAAGTGAGATAATTAAACTTTATTAATCACAGTCTTTTAAATTTTCAATGGCAGTGTGGAGGTGATTAGCAACCTTGTAGAGATTCTAAATATCGATGGTGGAAAAAAAAAACATTATGATTTTTAAAGGACCAAAAGAATTCTTAACCAAAAAGGAAAAATTTCTTTGGACACGGCAAACTTTCATCGTTTTATCTTTGCTATTTCGGGTAAAAGCTTTGTCAAGCAAAAGTTGTTAGGGTAAAATTGTTATCTCTAACAGACAGTTCAATGATAATAATCTTCTTTTTTTGATCTCGTCATCCGCAATTCGATTCCTGTTATAACGATAAAAATAAAAAATAAAATAAAAAAAAAAAAAAAAATCTTCCAAACCTTAGCTGATTGTCCCCTATTTGTTGTTTTTCAGTAATGGAAACGTTTTCCATGACAGCAGTCAAAGTTGCAGCAATTCATCTTTTTGACGAGTCCAGAAAAGAATGGAAGCCAAAGATACCTGTTGCCCCTTCCAATTGCTAACAATTCAAGACAATACAGACCAAGAAACAAATAAAGCTTTTAGGCTATTATAAGAAACCTGTGCGCATCTAAAAAATTGGAAAAATATAACCTTATACATAACAATACAACATGGTACAAAAGAAAAGAAAATTGGGGCAAACAATTAATGTATAAATATTACCTAGAGGACGTATAAATACTACCTAGAGGACGTAAAAATATTACCAGAAGCATGAAACATTAATTTTGATCTAAATATTTTGCAAAATTGTGGGGAGGGGTGGAGGTGGTATGGCTGCTAACTCCAGAATCCAAGGACGATCCTAATGACACCAATCAAGCTAATTTCTTCTTCTTGTGTTTACCGCTGTCATACTTTGCTTTTCCTTTCCTCTTTGGTCCCTGAACTCAAACCAACAAGAATCTCTTAGTACTGTTAACATATGTCTGGGCACTATTCGTATGCCACCTAAACAAGGAAGCCCACGAGTAACAATCATGCCACGACTCAATGCCGGGCATAGTAATAGCAAACATCCAGTAAAGTGGCAACTTTCAGATATCACAGATATTTTACCTCGGCAGATAAGGCTCTCAGAGGATCTTTACTTCTCTTAAATTTTCTCTTAGTTCCATGGTGACGATTTGGCTTAACTCCCATTGCTGCTCTGGCAAGCTTTACAGCCTTCCTAGCCTCCTCTGTCTTCGGATCTAGCAGGTACTCTGGTACCTCACGTAGATGAGCTGGGAGTGGTTTCTTACTAAGGATCTTGTCATGTTTTAACAAATCTGCAAATACACCAGGATTAAACTCTTAATGGTTGAGATTGTAAGAAGAACAATCCACATCCATCAATTGATTTTCAGCATACCTAAGTCCCTTGGATTACTTTCGAAATGGGCCTTCAACCTAATCAGAGGAACATTATGAGTCAATAAAGTAGCAAAACATAATGAACTAAATTGATGTGCACTGTAAAAAGCAAATCATGCTCTTGTTAATATCCATGAGATGGGGGAAATATGTGGTCTGGTCTGATACAAATTGCAGTGGAAATGGTTTAAACTGATCAAATCAGCAATAACCAGCTTAAATCAAGACAAACAGATACATATAAGCTTTCATGTACCTGAATTAGGGGAAATTATGTCTATGCCATAAGACAGGCCATCACAAGAAGTTTCCAAAATGTTTCCAAAAGCCCACCAGGATCACAAAGAAATATTATGCTTCTCCCAATATTTTGGATTCCCTAAAGCAATTCCCATACTCTTTATTAATAAAAAATGGAATTCTCATGCCCAGACAACTCAAAAGATGTAGCTGAAGGGTTGGAAATATATAGAAAAATGAAATCAGCCAGCCATATGTTTGAGATGGACTCAGTGGTGCCGGTTGCGGTTTGGCCTGATATGGGTACGTGAGAACCCCCAAGCTGATGATCGAGATGGGCCCAAGGCTGGTGCCTCAATCATTGAAGCAAGAATCTCCAGCGACAGCATAAAGCTTCAACCGTGTTGAGTGTAGATAAATGCTTGGTTGGGATTGGAATTGTAGAGTGAACCATGCATTCAGGGAGGCTAACCAGTGTGTTGACTGGTTAGGCTCCAAGGATCACAGGTATGAGCCAAGCTGGAGTCTCCTCCAAGACCACCACATATGCCTTTTCCTTTTACTGGGAAAGATGTGCAGGGCCCAGTTTCCCCATACTCTTGCATGAGTAGTTGGTGTTCCTTTGGGGTCTAGGTCCATGTTTTTTACACTTTATTTGGGCTTAGCCCCCACCAACCCTGATGTGATCTCGTTGGGTATAGAAAACCTAGAACCCACGAACAAGTAGTATAGCCTAAGAATTTTCCTAACGAATGATTTGAACCAATAGAATTAAAAACTTCAACCCTTGCCCTAAAGGAAGAAGAACCTAAGGTATATGACCTTAAACCCGTTTCTCACTAGAACAAGAATCTTGGTATAAAGATGGAATGAATGACGCCACAATCTAGATGGTTCGAAAACCTAGATTAATAAGTCAAAAAACTAAACAAGACTGCTATCTTGAATAAGTTCAAAAGTTCTCAAAAGAACAATACTTGTGTGAAGAAACCTCACAATTTTATTAATTCTCTCAAAGTTGTCAAAAGTTGTCTTTTACACAATGTGTAATGGCCTATTTATAGGCAAAAAGTAAAGACCAAATTGACAACTAAAAATTTAGTAACTCTCTAAACAATTATAAATTAGGAAACTAAAATATAAATTACAAAGAAAAAAAATAGGAAACTAAATAAAGTTAATCAACTATTTTGACCAAATCTTTGTTGTTAATTTTTTTTTCTATTCTCGTCCTCCCTTGGTCTTGGATAGTTTTGGACCCTTTATTTTTTCAATTGGACTTGTATGAGTATAATTAAGAACCCTTTTAGTTCTTCATTTATTTGGACTCCAATTTTTTATTGTAAAACCCTCTGAATTAAATTATTCAGTACTTCTTTGAACCTTTTAACTCGAGTCTTTGTCACTGACCAAACTGAAATTTGAGTTAGATCTTGTAAATTTCTTACAGCCTTGATGATCACATCATTCCCCCCTTCCTGACAACGATTTGTCTCCAAATCGTCACCTGTGTGAAAATACATCCGCAACCACCGTTTTGAGAGCATCGCTCGCTTAACCTCACTTGTTTTGGCATAAAAATTCCTTTGTTTTCTCTCGGATTTTACCTCATTGGCCGAACTTTTCTCTCTTCTTCCTAACCAAACTCAGCCTCTCTTTTTTCTTTTCTCTCTTTTTTTCTCTTCTCTCAACTCATTTTGATCTCTCTGTTTCTTTTGTTCACTCAATTTTTGCAATCTCACTCGGTCTTCATAGACTTGTGTTGGTGTCATTAGAATCAGAGTGATTTTTCATTGATTGAACATGAATGAATACTTGTTGGTGAAGCCATCATGTTGTTCATGTCGATCAAATTGCCAAGGCCTTCCTAACAAAATATGCCCAGTCTGCATTGGCACCACATCACATAACACATCATCCTCATATTTCCCAATTCGGAATGACACAACAACTTGCTTTGCAACCCTCACTTCACTATCATTCAACCATTGTAGTTTGTATGGTTGAGAATGTTTAGTGGTTGACAAATTCTGCCTTTTCACTAAAGTCGTACTCGCAACATTAGTAAAACTACCACCGTCAATAATTAAAATACATGTCTTATCTTTCACATGGTAACGAGTGTGAAAGATATTCTCTCGTTGTACTTCTTTTTCGTCTCCTCTGACTTGTAAGCTTAAAGCTCGACACGTAACTAGTGCTAACATCGCACCGTGTTCAGCCCCGTACTTCTCATCTCTGATGGTGGCATCTTCCAATGGTGGCAAACAATCAATCTCATCTTCATCTTCGGACTCGATTGCACCATTTTCCCGAATCATCATAACTCGCTTGTTTGGACATTGGCTAGCTACATGTCCCATTCCTTGACACCTGAAGCATTTAATCTCACTAGAACGAGTTGAAATGGAGATTGCCTTACCTTGAAAAGTTTTGGTGAAGGCAGTTGGTTTGTGTTCAGATTTAACTTTGGAGGTGACTAAATTTTCTTCTTTTTTTGGACAGCTCGTTCTCCAAGATGTTGCTCTCGGAATCTGTGGGGTTGGTCTTGGCCATGAGCTGCCTCTCAACCTTGATTACCATATGTACTAAATCCTCCAACTCCACATAATGATGAAGATCGATCGTGTTGGCAATCTCTCGATTTAAACCATTCAAAAATCTAGCCATCGTCACTTCTCTATCTTCTTCCACATTGGCCCTAATCATAGCCACCTCCAATCTCTTTGTAATACTAATTTACGCTTCGGTTACCTTGGTGAAGACTACAACTTGAGGTATAAATCCATATAGTAATGACTCGGCACAAATCGTCGTCTCATTACCCTCTTCATCCCATCCCAAGTTTCAATAGGTCGATCCTCGTTCCGCCTGCTATTGATGCACAACTGATCCCATCATACAATTGCATAATCAGTAAACTCAATAACAGTCAGTTTTACTTTCTCTAATTCGAAATAGTTGTAACAATCAAAAACCAACTCAATCTTCTTTTCCCACTCAAAATATGCTTCGGGATCACTTTTACCTTAAAACGATGGAATTTTCATCTTGATACTAACTAAATTATTGTCTACCCGATTCCTAACTTCTCTATCCCGACCTAGTCTCCTATGACTATCCACCGATAACCTATCAAACTTCTCTTCTAACCCATCCTCTTCAAACTCATCCACAATTTCAGTTTCCCTTTGATGAAAACTATTCCTCCTCGAGGGGTTCGGCCCTATTGATGATTGTCCCTTTTGCGATCACTCATCTACCTTATCCAACCTTTTATGTATAAGATCTAACTCCCTCTTCATCATCCATCTCATCTCCCCCATAAATGCTTGTAGTTGTAGATTCGGCTCAACGTGTGATTGAACCTCCTCACTTGTGTTATTTTTTGATTTTGAGACATGATTAGAATTTGCAAGACAACGTTAAAAAAAAATAGGAAAAAACCTCACCACACTCCCTCACGTATTTCACTCAAAAATAATGTTCACTCAATTACACTCGTGTTTCACTCTTTAAATTTGGTTTTCATCTTTAATGAATTCTCTCTTGCCTTTTACCACTCCTCTTCACTTAGTCAAGTTTTTTATTAAACTCGAGAATTCAACTCAACAATAATTATCGAGTGAAATTCAAAGACTTATATGAAAAAAATATTAATAAGAAGTACAAAGAAAGAAAGATCAAGAAAGAAAAAACAAATGGAAAATAAGGAAATTACAAATTTGGAAAAATTTCAATTTAAGAGGGAACAAATAAGGAATGGAACAAATAAGAAGAAGAGCAAATAAGGAAAGAGTTCGAGAATGAAAAATAATTATAGAAAGTTATGAATGCAGGAAAGTACACAAATTTAGAAAAGTGTACAAATAAGGAAATATTTCAAACTCAACCCAAAAAAAATTAGAAAATTCTAATTCAAATTTGGAAATAACACTTTAGAATTTGTCAAATTTGAACAAAATCACAAAATGAAGAATTATCAATTTTGTAAAATTTGGAAGCTACCCCTTTTTTTTATTGCCTCCTTTTTTTTGTGGGCCTTCTTTCTTTTTTTTTGGCCTCTTCTTTTTTTTTTTCACAGCTTTTTTTTTTTGCCCTTTCTTTCTGTTTTTTTTTGTACCTCTTTTTTTTTTAACTATGACAGCACAAAATAAAGAATGAAATATACCAAAAAAAGAAATAAACAAACGAATGAAGAATTTTGATCAAGATAATGAATCGAGATTGGAATTAGAGTTTTAAGACACAAACGAGAACAAAAGAAAGAAAAAAAATAAAATAAGAATAATTCGAAGAAAAAAAAAAACCTAGATTAGCTCTGATATCAACTGATGTGAACTCGTTGGGTATAGAAACCCTAGAACCCACGAACAACTAATATAGTCTAAGAATTTTCCTAACGAATGATTTGAGCCGATAGAATTAAAAATCCCAACCCTTGCCCTAAAGGAGGAAGAACCTAAGGTATACGACTTTAGACCCGTTTCTCACTAGAACAAGAACCTTGCGATAAAGATGGAATGAATGACGCCACAATCTAAGTGGTTCGAAAACCTAGATTGATGAGTCAAAGAACTAAACAAGACTGCTATCTTGAATAAATTCAAAAGTTCTCAAAAGAACAATATTTGTGTGAAAAAACCTCATAATTTTATTAATTCTCTCAAAGTTGTCAAAAGTTGTCTTTTACACAATATGTAATGGCCTATTTAAAGGTTAAAAGTAAAGACTAAATTGACAACTAAAAATTTAGTAGCTCTCTAAACAATTATAAATTAGGAAACTAAAATATAAATTACAAAGAAAGAAAAATAGGAAACTAAATAAAGTAAATCAACTACTTTGACCAAATCTTTGCTGATAATTTTTTTTTCTATTTTCGTCCTCCCTTGATCTTGGATAGTTTTGGACACTTTATTATTCCAATTGGGCTTGTATGAGCATAATTAAGGACCCTTTTAGTTCTTCATTTATTTGGGCTCCAATTTGTTGTTGTAAAACCCTCTGAATTAAATTATTCAGTACTTCTTTAAGTCTTTTAACTCGAGTCTTTGTCACTGACCCAACTAGAATTTGAGTTAGATCTTGTAAATTTCTTGCAGTCTTGATGATCACATCAAACCCAAACCCCCCCCAAAAAAAATCAGTAAACCAAATAAGCAGAATAAACTCACTTTTCAGAGTTGAGAATTTCATTTCTCAAATCCTGTGCTCGTGATTCTCTCACAGCAACTTTTGTGACACTCCTTGCGACATCCTGCAAAAGGAGATTCTGATTAGATTATTCAAAGACTGCAAAATGGATAAAAGAATCTTGAAACCATTTCCTACTTGCAAGTCAAAAGAAGATATCAGATGCAAATTTTGTGAAAATTTCTGTAAACAGCTGATAAAACAATGCCAAGCTAATCGATCTAACATTAAGAAAAGAAGAAGACAGAATATAAAAGCGCATGTGAGGTAGAAAATGAAACGATTAACAACCATATGCTTGTGAACTGAAAATAATGAATGAGTTTGAGAAAATTTTCATACACGCCACTAATGTGCCAAGTGCCCTTAAGGTGCTATGGCCTGGATTCCTTCAGTGAAGTGACAACTTAAGGGACAATGTGCTAGGCACCATGCCACTTACTATGACCTTAGTGGAGAACAGGTACTGTGTTCAGTGGTCATCTCTGGTCTTTCAGACAAAGGGAGATAGTGATAGAAATTCCACAACCTAAATAAGACGATCATGGAACTTTTTTATTTTGATCACCTCTTTTATGCCCTTCAGAGATTTGATTAGACTTTGATAATCAATCAACTGTTTAAGCTAATGTAGTAAGGTGTTTATTATTTGTATTTCTTAAATTTCCCCTCACAAGTAGGTCTCTGGCAACTCCCTACCATGTGAATCAACTAATTATTCCAAAAGTATAGCACAATGTGATATTTATCTCTTAATAGACTTCAACTCAAATGAAATTAAGACACTCAGACAATTATAATAGGATAAAAATTAAAAAAAAAAAAAGGATAATTATACACTTTTCAACACAAATGGTATCAAGAAAAATAAAAACAGAACAATTTCATTTTTATCCAATTATAGTACATTAAAAAATCATTTTTTGTAGAGATGGAGCAATTCAAAAGGCATAAAGATAAGATTATCATTTAGAATTGTAACAAAAGACTGCCTCCGGCATGTTTCTGTGATGGACACAGAAGAGGACTTTTCATATTATAATAATATATATATATATATATATATATATCAGAATAATATTTCAATAAAACATTTTATTAATAAAGAAGTGTGGACAAAGAAATTAATAATAAAAAAAAAGAACAAGAAAAGGGAAAAACACAATTCAACCCACCTAAAATACTTTCTCATAGAACACATTTCGCTTTCCTCATAAGGAGATATTAAGACTTCAAACAGATATATTGGGAATATTAGGAGCTGCGTCATATATGTCCCCAGTACTTTTACGGAACCTAGATCAGTGGACCATTCCTTTCACTGGTGTGAGCAGCCAGTCCAATCTAGGCCTAATATCATGTGAGGAACTACCCTTTGAAGTTAACTATTTAACTTCAAATTTAAAGCTTTCAGTATAAACAAATATCTATGCCCCTGAAGCCACAAAAACAGGTAGGAGCAGTTCCATGCAGCACTAATGATTATTCAAATATATATTGCATGTGAGATTGATAAAAAGGACATCAGTTACCTCAGCTCTATATCTTAAAGACTCCACTGCACTCTTAGTAAGTAAAGGAAATGGAGCAATAGAGTTCGAGTCCTCATTCTCACTATCCCCCAAAATGGATTTGATTTTTTCAAGAAACTCCACCTCATCTTCACTAACCTGTTTAGTGTCGAAACATACAAAATAATTATGACCATTTGTCCACAACTAAATTCATAAACAAGGTCCCAAGAAAGCCAAATAGAACTACTGCACTTTTATAGGTAATTACATTTTCAAAAAGAAAGAGGCAGACTTGTCCAAAGCAATTATATATGGCTAGAGAGAGACTAGGCCACTTCTAAGGGTATTTATAATTGTAAAATATATACACACAAGAACACATAAATGTGAAACTCAGCAGATAGAGCTCAAACAGAAATCTCACAGAAAATGTCTCTTTATCTTGCCCATGGACTACTTAATTAAACTACTCCCTCTTTCCATTTTAAGTGACCAATACTCACTTTTTCCCTGTCCTAAAATGAGTGTCAATAGTTTATTTAGTCAATCCAATAAATACATGATTTTAGTATTATGCCTCTAAATAATGGCTTGAACAATTTGATGAAGGGCTATTTTTAGAAGAAAATGGCTTTTAGTTTCTAAAGTCAAAGCAATCAATGCTTCTTCGTTAATATATGCGTTGAGGTAACTTTGTCACTTAAAGTGGGATGAAGGGAGAACAACCATCTCTGTGAGTGCATAAAGTCTGCCTGATTTGAATACTTACAAGTGAGACAGATGTGCCAGTATTATGAGCTCTTCCAGTACGCCCAATTCGATGAACATATCCTGCAGTGCTTTTAGGCATATCAAAATTAATAACCTGCAGAAACATAGCATGGTGTTGGCAATCTTGTCACCCGGAAAGATACAAAAAGGAACATTATCCTATTCCATTAAACAAGCATTGACAAATTTTGAAGATATTTACACTCCCTTGAACCCATGACTGCCATATACACCGAACTTGCAGAATGCCACAAAAATCTTTGCATCTTTTAGGAGTCAAACTAGTTTGAGTTAGTATTAATAAACTTTGATCTGATCCTTAGAGAAACCAACAATTTACCCTCCGCACTTCCCATACAACTAAAGATTTATATGGCCTTTGTCAATCTTGGTTACCACTCTAGTCAGAACCTAAAAGAGTGACAGAATATAAAGAGGGAAGCCACAAATATGCAATTTAATAAAATCCACATTGCCTTTAAGTGAGAACAAAGCACCTTGCCACCCATCTAGATTTTCATACGTAGTCCAGATTGAACAAGATTGCGTAAAAAAAGCTTGGAAAACTACCTGAAGGAAATCCCAGATGAGTGATTTGAAAATCCTGGATCTCATGGCTAACAAATAAGGACAGAAAAATCAGGCTATTCTAGCTGAAGTTGACATCCACAAGGCTATTCCAATATTAATTTTGAGACCATAGAGCTTTTCAAAAATCCAGAACACAGGCAAGAGGAAACAAGTTCTTTCCACACCAATAGGATGAGAATGATGCATAAATTCCATCTGTGCCTTGCAGACACCCTTTACATAGGGAGGGGAGGGGCAATGAGATGAGTATGAAAACGAGGTTAGTTTTACCTTGTGTAAATACAAAAGCAGATGGGAAAGAAAGAGTGAGAAAATTCTCCCTCCACTTAAATTCAATTCTATCAACTCCTGAAACTGCCTTCCTCCTAGACATTCCTTCTATTAGAACTCCCCACATTTTTCTCACACCCTTCTTCCCTCCAAAACGTATTCCAATATATATACAATATGTACTTCCACCTAAGTGGATGCTACTGAATGTCATGAAAGCAATTAAATCAGACTTATATGCATACCGTGTACACATTCTTGAAGTCGATTCCTCTCACTACCCCAAATTCAGAGTCTAATTTTGGCTTGACCTGTTTTTTGGACTTTCTCGGCTTTACCTTACTCTCAGTTTCATGAGCTTCCATCTCTTTGGTTTCACTGTCGTCAGTTGCAATCAAATAATCAAAGAGCCCAGCATTGAATTCCTGATAGGAAACCAGTAAATTAAAGGAACAAAAACACAGTCATAATTTTGTTAATCTTAAACCTACAAATACATAGCAGAAGCTAATGTGCAACAGATAAATAACATAGAAATCGAGCACTATGTCTGGTATTTTAACAATAGGAACACACCTCAAGGATATGAAGACGTGAATTCTGTGGCAACTCGGCATTTAAAACAGCAGATTTAATTCCAAACTGCCACAATAGCAAAAGAATTCAGCACATACAGAAATGGATGGAAAAATATATCAACTAAATTAAATCCCAACACAAGAAATGGATGATGAAAGTTGATGATCTCTTACAAGCAACTGGCAAATGCAAACAAGTATAAAAGAAATCACTTCAAGATTATGACTCATCGAACATCACATTAATGTGAGGTTAAGAAATGAAATGGAGTCCTAAAAATGAGACGGTTATTTCAGGGCAATTGCAAGTGTAATAATTGGTCATGTAAAAGTATGATTAAATAGATCAGATCCAGACAGAGTTATGGACATAACAGAGATCAGGGGATACATTGTGGATAATAAAGAAGCCAAAATACCTGCTCAAGAAACAATCTCAATCTAAAGCCCATGTCAATAGTGTTGGTAAATATCAACACTTTCTTCTGAACCATTTCCAACTTTAGAAGTGCAAGGATGTGAAGTAGCTTATCATGAGCACTACAAGAAACCTGTACAAAATAGAGATTTTCAGTAAAAGTAACAAAAACCCAGCAATGAAAGTACAAGTGAAAATAACTAGCTTGGATCAGCAATTAACACAAAATACAAAAAAGCTACGGTTGCATATTTCAGCAAAATGAGGCATCTGCAACAAGATACACATCCGGCACACAAGACCAAAGAAAACAGCCATATTCTGGAAACCAGAATAGAATTTTCAAATGTATTGAGATTCAATTATGGAAGGACATATGAAGGAAACAATTAAAATATCTAATATTAGCACCGTCATATAAAATCTGCACCACCAAACATTACGTCTATCTCAAAATATTGTGCCCAATTCTGATCAACAAGTCAATTCATCATAATTTCATAGCATGCCATTTAGGGATTGAGAATGCCAATGCAAGAATAAGGATAACAGCCATAAAAACAAAAACAAGATGAATCAGTCACCTGACTTGCAAAGAACAAATACTACATATTTTCCATCAACTTTACAGTAAACTGACATACCCAGAATTGCTGCACATTTTTGGGAATGACCTCATCTTTAACATCTCCCACTTCTGGCAAAGTCAAAATAACCGGATTGTGTAGTATCAACTTCTTCAGCTTATCAACATCAGAACTGCCAAAAATATCATTAATCAATGACTCCATGACATCCAACCAAACAAATGTACCACTAGAAATGAAATCTAACGGGGAAAAGATTTTAGTTTCTATGATTAAAAGTAATCAATGTGACAGTCCTGCTACATACCGATCATGCACAGAAGAAAGCTCACGTAAGTTCTTCATATATTTGGAACATTATTCGGCACCTAATTTAAATTGTATGTAGGTTAAGTAGAAGAGTACTGCATATGAATAACAGTGCAGCACCTAACCTCCCCTGCTACACCCCCCCCCCCGGGCCCCTAAAAGTTCACATTAGAGATACGATACTTGATATGCTAACAACTTGCTTGAATTTAATTGAAATTTCACATTCATACTGCCACTAGAAAAACTTAAGCAGTTGATGAATTAGGACATGAAGTAACATTAAATGTATCCCAAAATGAGTGTCAATTTAGGGAATGGATCTTACTGCAATTCCATAACCAATCTTCCATTAATGCAATCTTAGAAGCTTATCTGGAGAATGTTCTAAGACCAAAATCAATGAAAAAGGAATTTTTTTTTTTTTTTAAAGACAGGTACTATCACAGTATAGGGGGAAAAAAAAGAAATTGCTAAGGACACCGGAAATGCTGAACAAGGTAGAGATTAAACATACCTAGAAGTGGCAGACATCAAAAGGCACTGACATCTTCGTGGAACATATCTGGTTAAAGCTTTTAAATCATCTTCATAGCCATATGATAAAAGAAGATCCGCCTGAAAACAAATTCAATCATTGGTTTTCAATCATAATGAAGATTTAGAATCCAAGACGTTGGAGCAATGCAGTAAGATTACCAATCTTAATTAGAATTACTTCAATATGTCGTGTTATGTCATTAATGAGAGAAATAACATATTATAGCAGTCAATTGTTACAAATGTTTTCAGCTTCTCTCGAGGAGAAGATGCATTCCACATTCCTTGTTACAATTTGGTAACCTAATTAAATCAAATCAAATCAGAACATAAACACAAAATCAAGGAATAGTTGTACTTCAACAAATGCTATGCAAATTGCATAAACCTCAATACGTAGAGCATGCACCAATCTCATACCTCATCAAGAACAAGGATATCAAGTGAGTCATTAATTGACTTTGTTTGAATAAGTCCCCCAGACAAACATGACTGAATGCAAGCCGGCGTAGAGACCAACACATCAGGTGGCCCTGCTAATGCAGTTTTCTGCACCCAAAACACAAAATCAGTACAGGAAGAAAGAAAAACTAAAAGCAATGCAAAATAACTTCCAGCTTAGCTAGTAAGAAATGCACTCCTACCTAAGCAAAATCTAAGGTTTGAATATCAAATTTTGCTTTGGGAGTATTGAGCCCACATACAGAGTTTACACTGTTTGCGTGCCTAGTGAGTATGATTCTGTGGGTTATTGTGCGTGTCTGATGGGTTTACTAGCACACATTCAAAGAGTAATGACAGGGTTCTCACCATTATAATTAATAGATAAATAAAGGGAAATGAATATACCATATTAGGAGGCGACATGCTGCTAGTCAGTTGAGCAACCTTCAATTGAACTCTGCACAATTCAATAAGGGACAAAACCTCCGAACAAACCTACAATTACAAGCATACATTTGCACTCATTAAATATCATTTTTATCAACACTTTGAATCAAAAATAGGAAAATCAATCATCCGTAAAACAACAAATAACACCTGTTGGCAAAGCTCACGACTCGGGACAAGAATGAATGCAGACGGAGCAAGCTTCGACTTCGAACCAGAATCGGCGGCGAAGAGTTTCTGAAGCAATGGGAGAAGATAAGCAAAGGTTTTTCCTGAACCAGTCTTCGCTCGAGCAACAACATCTTTTCCTTCCTGAAGTGATAAAACAACTCAATTTAATGAACGTAGAGAGATGGATAGAACCAGAGGAGGGAAGATGGGGAGAGAATTAGGGTTTTTGGGAACTAACGAGGATTAGCGGAATTGCGACTTGTTGAATTAGAGTGGGCCTGTAAATGCCTTTCTTCAACAGTGCGCGAACTAAGCGAGCGTCCAACCCGAGTTCTTCAAAGGTTTGAATTTCTTCTTCATCTTCTTCTTTGTCTTCGTGCTTAATTTTCTTAGCTGGCTTGCTCTCTCTCTCGGCCATAGAAAGCCCTAGGTTAGGTCTCTGTTCAGAAATTTCAGTGAGCGGAAGAGGAGGAAGAGGAGGGGAGCCGATAAACCCTAAGCCCAACAAGGGTTTTGAACCCGTTGATCGGGTTAAAGATTCTCGATCCGTAGCACATCATTAATTAATCATAGTTAATAAAATTAATTAATAATTAATAAAATTAGTTAGTAGGTAAATAAATGAAGTAAATAATTAATAGAATTAATATAAATAATAATATTTTATATATGTAATTGTACGAAATAAAATAAAATAAAATTGTAATAAAATTTCTCATTATTTCTCTCTCTCTTTCTATCTCCATCTCTATCTCTTTTTTTTTTATCTTCTCTCCCCAATTTTTTTCTTTCTCTCTCTATATTTTACTTCTCTTTAGAATTAGGTTATGATAAATTGATATCAGACCCTAAGTTCCTTGGTGAATCTTAAAAAAATATAAAGAAAACCGAAAATTGTTTTTAGTGAGAATGAAAAATGGAAGAACTAGACCGAAAAATAAAAAGTCTTTTTTGAAAAGAATAGTTGACAACTTCATTACTATCGAAAAGTTTGTGTTCTAAAACAAATCCGGAAAATACATAGAAATGTATAAATTTTCTATCTTATCTACCCCCATTGAAGCAAAGTCGACAGAGAAAAAGAAATAATAAAATAAAAAGGAATTGGAAAGTAACAAAATAAATCAAATGAGTGAAGAAATAATACAAAATTCTATAGAAAAACAAGATATTGAAACATTTTCTAAACCTTTTATTTTATCTACTTTTAGCGAAGATATTTAAGGGTGGAAGAATTTCAATTATCCAATAAAGAAAATGTTAATAGTGGATTCTTGTCAAAATTTTAAAAAATTGAACTTCCATTCTCCAAGAAAAAAGTTATTGATATAACTCTTACCAAAGTCTTCAAAAATTGAACTTTCATTGTTCATTAAGAAATTCAAGAAAAATTTTTCTCAAGTTCTCTCATCTCTATTTTACTCTCATTACTCTCTCAGTAACTCAAGTCATATCTATGGTTCGTATTTATCATTTTATCTCTCAATACAAATATAAACCTTTGTTCAAGATTTATGGATTCAAATTTCAATTTTTATTTTTCATTCTTGAGGACAATAATATATTCAAAGGAGAAAAAATTATAACAACTATGATTGATTAATAGTTAGTCATAGTTAACAAAATTAGTTAGTTATTAACAAAAGTTTTTAATAGTTGGTGAATTGATTAAATGGTTAGTAGAATTAGTTAGTAGGATTAGTATAAATAGTAATATCCAATATATGTATGGTATAAAATAAAATAAAATGCTATTAAATCTTTCTTTCTCTCTCTTGTATTCTCTCTCTATCTCTCTCTAGTCTTTCTCTCTCTATCTTTTAATTCTTTCTCTAAATCTCTTTCTCTCTCTCTAACTACTTTTTCTTTCTATTTTTTGACCATTCACTAGAGCGGATTATTACAAACTCATATACTGTCTTTTGAGCAGACCCAGACGAGTTGATCACATAAAACGTTTTGGGCTCAGCCCTGCTTATAACCCGGGGGGTTCTAATTTTCTAGTTTTGATCCGCTTTTCATTATTTATTTATTTATTGTGTTTTAAGTTCATCTATCAATATACTATAGGGTTCCAACCTAAATCTATTTAATTTGAAAAAAGAAAAAAAATTATTGGGTAAAAGAAAATTCATTAGAAAGGAAAAAACGCTAGTAGAATAGGGATGGTTGGATTGGGGATGTAGCCTGATAATCTAACAAGCTTTGGATCATTCAACATTTATGACAAATTAAAAATATGTAGATCTATTTCGGCACTTTAGTTTTTTTTTTTATAAAAAAATATAATTAAATAGAATCAAATTAGAAAATAAAAAATAAAAATAAGAAAATTTCTATCATTTGAACTGTCTCTAAAGGACAACTCATTAGTTCTAATGAGGTGTCCAGTGTTGACTAGGTTATGTGATTCATGGTCATCGTATCTTCCTGGGTCTGAACCAAACAAAGATTGAGTGCTTGGTCTATGATTGAGCAACTCCAACTTAGGAGGTCCAATCAAACAAGAACCAACCAAGGGGCCCGACCACGAATAGACCCTAAGCCCATGGGCTAGAGAGATTTTCTCGATTGAATATCTTCAATTTCACAAGATTTTTAATTAATATGGTTTAAGGACTGTGGAGTTCAATTTAGGAATAGATTTTTTTAATATTTATTTTTTATTTTTAAAACTTAAATTTAAGATTTTGATTAAATGAATTTAGTATTTTACAAATAGATCTATATAGAATGTTGTTTTCTCTCTTTCCTGGTATGGGTCACATTTCTACCCTTCTCTCAGAATTCGCTTATCATCATGAGAATTGGGTCAATGTTAAAAAGGAGTCAAGAGACAATTTCCCAAAATTTTACTTTTCAGAATGTGTGGAAAGAGGGAATAGGGGGTGAAATATTCTTTCCCAATATTTTCACCTTTTCGAGGTGTATTTGACCTACAATTCTTTTTTAGGGTAAATTTGGATGTGTTGATTTTAGTTCAGTTACTCCGAGGAAAGCTACCACAAATGCATGAAATAATTCTAAGGATTATTGGCCAAGATTTCTTTTTCATTTCTGCAAGTATATGTGAGAACTAAAACTACAAACAATAAATAATGGATCACATCAGATGCATTATTAATGGCGACTTCAATTTTAGAAAGAATTTTGTCATGGGCACGTCCCTATCCAATTGCCAAGAAACTATACTGACTGAAAGGCTAAAGGGCATTGAAAGCAAAAGCACAACCTTTGTGACCTCGAGCAGAAGAGGGTAGTGTTTTTTTAAATTTTTGGCTTCAAACAGAGACTGGGTGATGGTGAAATAAAAATTTAACTTGTTTCCTAGTAGAATATATAAAGAAATCCAATACAATCTTTCTTTTTATTTTAATTATTTTCTTTTTTCCTGAAAAAAATAAAGAAAACCACAATTCTGAAATACATTATAAAATTATGAAACAGTAGAAAAAAAATCTTATATTATTAAAAATATAACTATTTCCTATTGAAAGATTTTTATTTTCATCTCTACATCATATAAAATTATTAAATTCTTTTAATAAAAAATGATATTAATCTAATGCTGGTATATACCAACGGATAGTGTTAACTCCCCTAATCAAGTCTGAGGTTCCAGATTTAAAAAAAAAAAAAAAAAAAAATTACAACGAGAGAGTTTTTCCTAAATTAATCTTGACAACGTTTGTAACGTATTAATCGAATTATGAGTCTGTATATCGATTGATTATAAAAAAATATTAATATATATTTGATAGGACGTAGTCTAAAAAGTCAAACCAAAGAAGTCAATACTCAAAAAAGTCAACGAAAGACGCTCACAGACCTGTATTTGACGATCGTCACAATAACTTACTAAAGGGCTTTAGTCGTCCGCATCAATCTATCGAAAGGTCTCAGTCGCCCGGATCCACCGAACGATACGCACCAAGCGAAGGTAGTCGTCCCGATCGGGCAACCAAATAGCAATATACCAATCGAACAAGTCCCGATTGACCATTTATCGGTCAAGTAATCAAACGACAAGCAGTATCCTTATCAGCTCTAAAGGAAGACTAGAATTTTTCTTATCTTCGGTTTCCTATTTCATAACGATAATTTCAGAATCTTTCAAATAAGGGAAACATCCCTCTCTAAAAATGATAGTTTTATCGATAAATGAGAATCGTAATCAACTCATAAAATTAATTCTCGAGATTCTTGGATCGGTTCGATAAGAAAGATAGGGTTGAAATCCCCCAGCGGCATACGTTTCTCAGAGGTATAAAATCATTCCTAAGGTTTCAGAACCAGATACGCTCTCTAGGTCTAACACCAGGAGCATATTGATCACAGGGAACAACCTTCGCTCAACTCTCAGTCTGTTTCTTTCAATCGAAAATCGCTCTTTACTGACTTGGGCGTCGAAACCTCTCCGTCGGAACACATTCCGATAGTTTTTGTAGGTATATCTGTCCGTTGACGATTACTGTTCAGATTAAGAAAGAATTGATATTTGTGAAGTCAAAACTCACATTTAACGATATCAATATATAATCAGGCATACCTTTAATAGCAAATAATTTATATTTTGCTTTTGAATTTTATGAAAACCAGAATGCTTATGCGGGTTAATTCCCAAATTATAGTGAATTTGGAACAAAATCTCGGAAATAGGGCGTTTTTTTTTTTATTCTCAAAATAGAGGAAGCGCGATCTAAGACCGCGCTTTTAAAAGAGAAAGCGCGATCCGGGATCGCTCTTTCTATAAAAGCGCGATCCCGGATCGCTTTCATTACTGGGAGGGCGATCGGGGATCGCTTTTCTATTAAAAAAGCGCGATCTCGGATCGCGCTTTCTCAATTTTTTTTAAAATTTAATTATGTGAAATTAAATATTAATAAGAGTAAAAAATTAGTTTAAAATTTTTTTAAATAAATAATAAAAGTGACCATTAATAAAATTAATTTAAAAAGAAGTAATAAAAGTGATCTATAAATATGTATTTCATAATAAATAATAAAACAAATTAAATATTTAGTTAAATTATGAAATTTAATGAGAAAAAATCTACTTAATATTTTAAAAAGTGTAAAACAATTAAGATTAGAACAATCTTTGAAAATTGTTCTAAAATAAATTTAAATTAGTAATTGTTAATTAAATAGGGGTAAAATTTTAAAAATTTAGTAAGAAAGGTATAATAAGTTGTTTTTTTGTGTTTTTTTTTTGTGAGGAAAAAATAGTTATGAAACATTATAATTTTAATTAATATAAATAAGGGAAAAAGAAATATGAATCAATAATATTTAAAAATATAAGATATAATAATATTAAAAATAATGAAAAGGAAAATATGGAAAACTTAAAAAGTAATTAAAGAAGTGAAAATGAAGTGTTAATTTAAAAAGAAAATATATAAGTAATAAAAAACAATTTGAAATTTTATAAGTAAAGAAGAAAATACAATGGAAAAATATTTTAAAAAAAGTTAATAAATAATTGAAAAAATAAAGAATGTTAAGAAATAATGAAGAAACTTGTGAATAAGAAGAAATTAAATATTAACCAAGAATTAATAAAAATATTTATTTAATGTTTCGATAAATTTTCGGAAGGAAATATAGAAACAATTAATTGAAAAATTATTAATAAAATAAGACAGTGGGCATTCAATTGTGAGCAATATTTTACATTTAATAAACTAATTAGATCAAATACACAATCTTCAAAATGATAACTAAGTACCACGGGAGGACGGCCAAAGATTTCTAGGTGGCCGACGTTTCACGGGAACACGACCGGGGCCTACGAGCTGGAGGTGGGGGTGGAGCTAGACTGTACGATGGACCCTCTTCGGTGCTGCCGAATACAACACCTGCAGGGCCAATATCCTGCGAATAAGTACGACGACGTCGTTCATGAATACTACGTCGTGGTGGTTCAGTCAGAGGAACATCATCATGATCTGCATAAACTGGAGTATATACAGGAGTGGGAAACGAAAAAGAAGATGCTATCGGTGTCTCACACGTGCCTTCGAAGTCCCCTCCATGACCTGATCTTGACGACATTGCCTCTTCATAATGAGCCGCATGACCAGATGTGGATGCGATATCTGGCCTTGGCCGATACCTCTCTGACTGTGTAGATGTGTCAGGATAATAACCCTCAGGTGGAGCACTACCAAACATCTGGATAGAATCTGATGCTAAATCTCTAATGTAGCGAGTTCTGTAATCACACCCCTCGACAAAGCAAGCATGTCGGACGATACGAGGTGAATTTGACTTTGATTTTGACACTACATATGATATGGATGTAAGAAACTAATTATTGAAAATACATTAAATGACATGTAGTTCAAATTGTAGATAAGATGTTACTTACGAGTGATTCTATATGTGTTCCCATCGGGTGATAACCTGCCGAGGGCGATGTGCAGGATTGGAAATATATAGACGTGTTATTCGACGAAACCATGTCATGTAGTCTACTGTGGTCGTCGAAGAACCATAGCACACATACCCCTGGACCACATGATATCGCCGATTTTGCCACAAATCCAAATAAACCCTATGCGCAATCCTCCAGTCTCTACGACTTCTCCCACGTCGATCAATACGATGGAGATCCCGATTGGTATCGACGGGTGAAGGAATACTGCTCGTCGAAACCGAACTGTCTCATTACCCTTTGAGGGTAATGAAACTCAACAACCTCGAAACATATCAGTGGTACGGAGGCACGCCATATTTCAGATCCGTTGAGACAATATGGGGGCAATGATTGGATATCAGAATCGGAATACGGCATCCATACAAACTAGAGAAGAAAACTGATGCGTTACTTATATATATCATAGCTGAAAAAATTATAACTAAGAATAGGATGGTGAACTTTACATCAGAAGATCTCATATGATCAAGTTGGTCACGATATGTGCGAAGAACATATCGTCCCGTGGTAACAAAACTTCGACGAACATCCCATCAGGCACGAAAATATAACGAAGTTATAGTTACGAAAGCAAAGGTAAGGAAAACGGTAAAATAAACATATTAAGGTAGTGAGTATAACAAACTGAGATCCACGTGGTCCGGCCGGCATATTGAAATCGGTGGGGGCGGGATCGATGACTTGTTGTCGAATCGGAGTAAACATAGGTATTCTCTCCCATGCCCAAAGCTAGTAAAAACAAAAAAATAGTTAACATTGCTCAATATAGGTTTTCAAATTTGAAACGTACTATTATTAACAAAACTACCTGAAGCAATAATAATGGACCAGAAATCTGATTGACTCCTTCGACAGAGGCTCGACACATAGTTCTATACAGCGTAGCAAGTACAAAGACTACCCCAACTATATGTACCAGCACAGTCAAGATCTCGTAGTAGCTCCAAATACAATAATTTAACCTTCGATCCAGACTTATCCCCCAATAATGTACCAAAAAGCTGCATAATCCGTCCTCGTGCATGATACTCAACCCAACTTGCTGAATCATCATTCAATGGATGTGAGTTTAGAAACTGCGTTATAGCATTTAATTTGAGTCGATCGCCATCGAAATCATTCGGACTAGGGATGAAACCCAGGAGATCATTACAGACATCCCCGCGTCCACCGATTGGAAGTGTCAAGTCTATTCCTGTTACAGGCTCTCCATCGATTGGCAAACCGAAGAGAATAGAGACATCCTGAAGGGTAATCGTTGCCTCACCAACAGGTAGATGAAAGGTGTGGGTCTCCTGTCTCCATCGCTCCACCAATGCTGTTATGAGTGCGTGGTCGTACACTATATGGCCACATCTATAAATGCCATAAAAACCGACGCGTAATAGGATCAACTGAACCCTTAAATCCAGAGGTTTCGCACTCCAAAATCCATTATCGGCACGTCGGATCGTCAATGGGGTGTCCGAAGGTGAGTTCCAAATACTCTCAGATCGGTGTGTCGATTGCAATGTCAGTACTGTGGGGTCACGAGGTCCAGGGACAAAGTCTGGGATTTGATAAGCCATATCGCAAACGAAAATCTGTTACATTTAAAACATCATAAGAGAGAACTAGCAATAAACTTTAAAATGTACAATATAGGAAATAAACATAATACATAACATTTTCCTATCTGCCACGTCGCGCCCTCTCTTCCAAACGAGCCATATTTGGGCAATGATTACGGTTATGCCCGTATTCGCCACATGCCTTACAACGCTGCGTTCTTCTTCTATCCATTTCATTGCGGATCCGCGTGCTACGTGGCCTTCCTGCTTGATGATTTAAACGTGAATTATTTGCCGAGAGAGAGAACGGACTAGGGGGCCAATAGTCATAGTGACCAAGTGGATAAAACTGAGAAGCGTAGGTCACAAGCATGACTTCACATGTGTGCAATCTGTCAACAAGAGTCAGCAACTGAATTCCCATGTCTTCACATACTCTCCACATGTGTGAGCACGGAAGCTTGTATATTGTATACTTTCCACAACTACATGATGGGCCATCCATACGCACTGTATGCTCGTTTCCACCCCTGCCTCCGTGAATATTGGTGCAGATCTCATATATCCCAGTGCGTCTGTTAAAAGTTGTGAACCGATGATATCTACCTTTATGCTCATTTCTCAACAATCTATCCGTCACCACCGGGGCCATGTTTTCCCATCCTGTATAAACTTTGCAGTTTCATTTCGATTTTTAATAAAAAATTTTACCATACGGTACAATGTTGCCTTGACACATGCAGTGATAGGAAGCTTCCTTGCCCCTTTAAGAACCCCATTAAATGCTTCGGATCTATTGGTTGTCATGTTGCCCCAACGTCGTCCCCCATCATGACACAATGTCCACTTTTCAAGCGGAATTTGCATCAACCACCGATATGCTGGGTCACTCACGTGTGTCTAATTTCACACATCACCACCTCGAACTTTCTAATATGTCGTTGCTCTGCGGCCTTATGCATCATGTCCGTTAGCGGTTTATTTTTGAAGTGTTTGCTAAAATTGGCTTCAACATGCCTCAAACACAATCGGTGGAACACAAATGGCGGTTGCAAGTGAGGATTCCTCTCAATAGATCGCATTATACCGGCAGCCCTATCGGAGATCAAACATATTCCCTGACGATCACCAATGATATGCAATCTTAGATTCTCCAAAAACCATGACCTGTTAAGCACACTCTCCTCATCAACAATTGCAAAGCACAAAGGAAGTATGTGATTAGCAAGGTCCGTACTAACAAAGAATAAGAATTTTCTCTTTGTACTTCCCATATTGAAACGTCAATGCTGATCACTGGCTTGCAATGATGAAAAGCATCGATGCATGGTTTGAAGGCCCAAAAAACTGATTGAAATACTTTATCAGATAAACCAGCCTGTTCAATTACTTTCCACTCAACGATAGTTCCGGGATTGCTCCTTTGCAGTGCTAACATAAATTGGGGCAACAACGTATATGATGTTTCCCAATTCCCATAAACCATCTCTACAGATTTCTTCCGCCCCAACCAGGCCTTCTTGTAGGACATGTTTACTCCAAAACTTCTCATCTCCTCAACAACATCACAGACCTTATAATCCACATTCTCTTTTATATGGCTTCGGATCAAACGACCCACCATTTTGGAGTCGAGATTGGGGTGATCCGCTACAGGGATCGTTGGGAAGCAAGTGTGTTTAGAATGCAACCTTGTAATTTCCCAAAATCCATGACTCTTTTTTAGCTTTGCTCTTACACGCCACAAACAGTTTTGATCTTCATACAGTGAACACCGCACATACCAAATGCTTGTGTTACTCTCGTGGACCTTGAAATACCTATCCATACGCATAGAGTAGCACTTCACTGCGTGTTGAACCCCCTCTTTGGATTTGAATACCATGCCCACTTCTAACTCCAAAGTATGATCATTATCCCAGTTTGGACGGTTATAGTCATTGTAATCATCGACCATTATATTCCCTTCCCCCATATTAAATAGAAATGGAATTTCTTCATCCTCATCTCCATCTTCCTCCCGTACCTGATTCAATCCATCGCTGCCACTCTCATAATCATGAATGTCTACATCAGAATCACTATCTGTAGCATCAATGAAAGCTTCAACTGGATCTGCATCCCTATTACTCTCTTCATAGGGAATGTTCGTACTTCGGTCTTCGTACCCATGGTGTCGACTGCTACTTGGCTCCCCGCATTCATTCGCGTTGTTTCGCGTTATATTATATTCGGGGGTTGTCAAACCAACATCATTTGCTAGAAATGCCCCATACTGGAGCCACTGATCTCCCATATGAATTCGTAAACCCTCAGTCATCAAGTGTGTGTATGACCCTACATTGCTTCCACCACCGAAATCTTGCCTATGGTCAACAAAATTTTGTCTATCAAATGAGGATTCTGGATTGTAAGACTCATTCTCTACCGCCCTACTTGAGCAACCCAAATTTGATTGGCCTACACTTGTATTCACAATAGACTCCACCTCTATGAATAGTTCAACAGATGACAAATGAGGAAAACTTTTTGGGAGTGTTAATACGTCTGGTAAAAAATCATCATCCTCCACTGGTATAGTTGTATACGTCACTCCTTGACCGTGATTCCAAAGTGGATACCTACACAACACTTTCAACCTAAATTTCGTAGCATCAAAACCAGTTTTACGATACAAAATTTTCAATAATTGATTCTATCCTATCATACTTTCAACACCAATGCGCCTTTTTGGGGGTATACTATACCCATACTCATCTTCACGACAAACAATTTCACCTCCCCAGTAGAGTAGCTATCTAACACGGTTCTGATTCATATTTCTTTTCCTAAAACCATAACAATAATATGAATAATTTACAACACTTTTAATATTAATTTCAATTGTTTCAAACTCACATAATTTTTCGTTTTTACCTTATTCACCTAACTATTAGGTCTAAGTATAAATTCACAAAAAATTTTTAGTATTACTTTTAATATTAATTTACATTTTATTAAATACTTTTTTATATTTTCCTATTATTTTTGAATTATATATTCCGAAAAAATTTTATCGCATTATGGAATTATAAGTTACTAATTTCATTTACCAACATATATGGTTTTTTTTTAAACCATTTTCAAAAATTAAACATATGTATCTATTTATTTTTTTATATATTTTTTTTTACTAACATATATTTAATTTACCAATGTATATGTATATATATATATTTTAACCATTTCCAAAAATTATTATTATATATCTATACTATTTTATTTTTTATTAAATATTAAATAAATTTTATATTATATATTTCTCATGCTTATAAAAATATATACCTTAAAAGCTAATATTAACTAATTTTTATATTAAATATTTTTCATACTTATAATAATATAAATCTTAATAAACAATTTTAACCAATTTTAATATGAAAATTTTTTCATACTTTTAAAATTATATATCTTAAAAAAACACTATTTAACCATCTTAAAAAACTCTATATAACCAATTCTTATATTAACAATATTAACACATTTTAAATATATATAAATTATATATATCTATACAAATTTATTTCTTATAAAATAATTTTAATATTATTATATTTCATTTTATTAATTTCTTTTATTTTAATTTTTCTTATTTCATTTTAGGCATGTTTTACATATTTTAAATATCAAAAAAATTTTATTCTTATACAATATATATCTTAACAAATATTAATATTTAATACTTATTTTTAACATTATTACAAAATATTTCTTACTAATTTACTTTAAAGTTGTAAGTTATTTATTTAATATTTAAAATATTTAATGGTCAGACTCCAATAATAATTTGTAAATATCTTAAAAAAGTCTTTCATTGCATATTATTTTAACATTATTACAAAATATTAATATTACTTTAAAAGCATTAAACATGTTTTTCTATTTAATATTTTTAATAATATTTTTATTTATTTATTTCAAATTCACCTAATATTTACACTAAATATATATATTTATTACAATCTTTGTTTAAACTAAATTATTTATTTTTTAATTCAAAATATTATATAATATTAATAATTTAAAATATATATGTAATTATTTTAAATTTTTTTTCTTTTTAATTAATAATTTTAATTATTTTAACACAATTTTACATTATATTTTTTTTAATAAATATTTACACTTACTCCAAATTATTAATTACCTTAACCTAATCTTATATTCATCATTATATTAATTTAACCATATGACCTAATATGATATGAGTTCAATTACCTAATTTTGTTAAAAAAAAAAAATTTTTTTCACAACCAAAAAACATTACTTACAGCAAAAAAAAAAAAAATAAAAAAAAAAAATAAAAAAAATAAAACTGACGAGAGAAAGGAGAAAAGCGCAGACCTTCGCGGAAGTGACGAAGCCTTCTTCACTCCCGCCGCGCCCGCTGCCTCTCCGCCACCCCCGCCACCAGATCCGCGATCGCCGTGAAGCGCCGACGCCTAAAACCTCGCTGCAGTTGCTGCCTCGGCGACGGAAACAGAGACTGAGGCAAAGACATTCCAGAGCAAGACTGAGAGAGTGAGGGAAAGAGAGAGACAGTGCGACTGAGAGAAGAGAGAGACGCACCTGAGAGAGTGAGGCAGAGAAGACCCAGAGCGCGCCTGAGATTGAGGGATAGAGAGACAGAGACTGCCACCGGGAAGAGAGAGTGAGACCGCCGTTGAGAGAAACTGAGGCAGAGAGAGACAGAGCAACCGGCGCAAATGGAAGACAGAGACACCTTGCGATATAAAGGGCGTCGTGGCTTCACGGATCAACAGTCGACCCAACCCCCGTGACCGACAAAGGCAGAGCGGAGCAGCCCCGTGACCGACAAAAGCTCAGCCAGGCAGAGCGGAGCAGCTTTTACCAGTCTTGAAAGCGCGATCTCGGATCGCGCTTTTAGAAAGCGCGAGCGCCGAACGCGCTTTCATAAAGCGCGTGCGTTGATCGCGCTTTCTTAAAAGCGCGATCTCAGATCGCGCTTTTAGAAGTCGCGGTTGCCAATCGCGATATCTCTATTCTTGGAATTCCTCCGAAAATCGCCCTATTTCGAAGAATTTGTTCAAAATTCACTCTAATTTGGGAATTAACCCATGCTTATGCTTGCATGGTGTTGATTGATGCTTGTTGGAAGAGAGAGGTTTTTTTTTTCTCGGGAAGATAGCAACATGACGATGAATGTGGTAGGGACATGGGACCCTTCTTGAATGATGGTGTACATGCCATTCTTGGGTAACTCATTAATGCGAGTTATAAAAGCCAATTTTGACCGACTAGACTCCCACTTTCGGTGTGTACTACATTTTTATTTCTAGTATCTGTGAAATCACGGCACAGCCATCGGATTATATGGTTTTGAATAGGAAAAAAGGGTCAAGCGTGCGTGTGTGGAGTTATAAACGACGTAGCGCAGGCTTGTAATGGATCTCTCGAGCTTGCAAACCTTATATTATGTAATTACCAAAATCCCTAAGCTTAAATTATCTGTCGTTCAATTTGTCATAAAAAACTATGGTAAACCTCATTGATAATAAATAATTTTAGAATTTTAAATTTAAATAATTGTTATCTTTAAGTGCTTTTAATCGAACGGGTTTGACTAATTACATAACACAATATCTGTATATTTTTAAACTATTTTCAATTCAAAAGACATGAATGATTAAATCCATTTAACCTGAAATAGTTCATAGGAATATTAAAATATGAATTATTTATTTTTTTAATCTTATAATTTTTATGTAATGATAACCCAAATTATTATTTACATAATTAAAAAGTAGACTTTTTTTTAAAGTAAATCAATTCTTCTTGAATTTTATATATGAATGACGGTGATCTTGTTGCTTAGTGCAGCTGTTTAAACATTATTTTTAATTTAAATTAGGGATGACGATGGATGAGTTATGATTTGTGACGAGACATAGTTCTATACCCAATCCAAAGGGTCAATATAAGGATCACATATGAGGTCCACAAAGGACAGCTATCGTAAGGGTTGTGTTCGGGTTGGGTATTCGAATTCGAATATATTATTTTGACTTGAACCCGAGGTATTCGGGTTCTATTTTCTTGACTAGAATCAGAGCAAATTATTTAAATTCGGGCGGATATCTGAAACCAAAAAATTCTTCTTTTTAAACAAAAAAATTTAAAATAATATCTAAATATTATTTTTTTAGTGATCATAATAAAGAGATTTGTTTTTTGTTACGTAGAAGTCAAAGAAATTTTTTTTCCCAAAGAATCTTGAAAATATAGTTTTTACAAAACATTTTTTTTGCCCTAATTTAAAATAATTTTTTTTCCAAAGATCATAATAAATTTTTTGAAAAATTTAAATTTTTTTTAAAAGAACTCTATATACAAATAAAAAAAAGGAAAATATAGTTTTTACAAAACATTTTTTTGCCATAATTTCATTTTTATCCTCATGATTATATGTATTCGGGTTGATTCGGGTGGTTCGGATTAATTTAGGTTTTTTAATTACTGATCCGAACCCGACCCGATATAACAAAAAACTCGAATTAACCCGACCCAAACACGAATTGATTTGGGTGGGTCGGGTTAATTTGGGTTTTTTTAATTACCGACCCGAACCCGACCTGGTATAACAAAAAACTAGAATTAACCCGACCTGAACACCTCAGGTTCGGGCGGGTCACGAGTTTTGTTCTGGTTGGACCCTGCCCTAGTTACCATCCGATATCTAATGTTCTCTATGACTATCTACTGAAAAGACTTAGTCGCCCAAATCTCCTGAACGATAAGGTTTCTGTCGTCCCGCCTACCAAACGAAATTTATCAAGCGGGAGTAACTCCATCGATAGGGAAGTAAATCATTGGTCCATCGAACGAACGAATTCCGAAAACCCTTCATTAGCCAAACAACCGACCGATAGCCAACAGTTCTAACAATTCTAAAAAAGGTCAAAATACCCTAATAGCTTTGATATCCTGCTTAAAAACGGCATCTTTAGGATCTTTCAGTTAAAGAAATGATATCCCTAGAAAACGAAAGTTTTCATACGATGAAGATCACAATCAATTCGAAATATTAAACTCTCGAGATTTTCGGATCAGCTCGATAAGGAAAGTAGGGTTGAAACACCCCAACGGCATACGACTCTCGCAAGTATAAGATATCTAAAAACTCTCCAAATCAGGTATGCTCTCTTAGTCTTACACTTTAGACACTCTAATCACAGAGAATCTCTCCTTCTTTAACCTCCCAGTCTGTTTTCTCTTACATTCGAAAATCGCTCTTTTTGACTTGAGCGTCGGAGTCTCTCCCCCCGGAACACCCTCCGACAATTTTTACAGATTTCACATCCCGGTGATGACTACCGTTCAAGTCGACAAGGAGCCAGTATCTATGGAACCGTAACCCACCTCCAACAGATTGACGCCATATGTGGGAAGCAGATTAATCTTCAAAAAACTCGTAACGATATCTATTACAATCACTCCCAGCGTAACGTACGTCAAGAAAAAAAGCCAGTCATAGGCTTTGACGATGACAATTTGTTAGGGGTTGATCTTCGTCGTGATGACCCCATAGTCATTACGCTCAAGATAAAATCCTATATCGTGAAGAGGGTCCTTGACGATCAAGGGGTTGATTGTGATCTCCTCACCTAGGATACCTTCTGTCGAATGGGTCTTGATCCGTCTAGATTTCTGCCACCTACCGGGTTCCTTAGAGGACTTTCCAATGAGCCCACCTATCCCAAAGGCATTATCTACCTTTCCGTGACCCTCGAAAAACCCCCTAATCATGTGACCACCCATGTTTTGTTCCATGTGGTGAAATTTTTCTCTCCTTACAACGTCATTGTCAAAAGACTTAGTTTGGATGAACTAGAAGCATTGCCGAGTACGAGACACATAAAGGTAAAGTTCGGAAAACTGCAAGGGGTCGCAACCATACGTAGCGATCTTGATCCTTATATCTTCTTTGTGGCTCAAGACGCACAAGAATCTTTTCCAATCGATGCCCTAGAACTTAGGGACGGTACCGGGCCGAAATCAAAACCCAAACTAGACGAAGAAACGATTGAGGTCCCTTTAACAAGCGACTCCAGTCAAACCGTCCGGATAAGGACCAACCTATCACCTTCCTTGCACGAGCCCTTAGTCGCCTGTCTACGACGACACTCCAAAGTCTTCGCCTGGACCCCGGAAGACATGTCAGACATAGATCCATCCGTCATAACCCATAACCTAACAGTCAACTCTAATTTCAAACTAGTGAGATAGAAAAAGAGAGTATTCGCTCTCAAACGCCAATGTGCTATACAAGAAGAAGTGCAAAAGCTAGTAATGGCCAGGTTCATTCGCAAGTTCAAATATCCCGAGTGGTTAGCTAATGTGGTTTGGGTAAAAAATGCCAGTGACAAATGGAGAATGTGTGTAGACTTCACCGATCTCAACAAAGCATACCCGAAAAATAGTTATCCACTCCTTAATATCGATAAACTCATAAACAACTCTTCGGGACACCAGCTCTTAAGCTTCATAGATACCTATTCAGGTTATAATCAGATCAGAATGGCACCAGAGGATGAAGAGAATACCAGCTTCATCACCGAATTGGCACGTATTGCTACTGGGTCATGCCCTTTGACCTAAAAAATGCTGGAATAACTTTTTAACGGTTGGTCAACATGGTCTTTAAAGACCAGCTAGGCAGGAATGTTGAAGACTATGTTGACGACATGCTAGTCAAGAGCATCACCGCAGAAGCTTACGTTGCGAATCTTAAAGAAACCTTCCAGACATTAGAACGATATAACATGTGATTGAATTCGACGAAGTGCACCTTCGGAATCACCTCCGGAAAGTTCCTAGATTTCATGATCACCGATTGAGGGATAGAGGCTAACCCGGAGAAGATACAGGCGATATTAGATATGTCACCTCCTTAGACGTTAAAAGAAGTGTAGCGTCTTACTGGTCGGATAGCGGTTCTGAGTCGGTTCATGTCCAGAGTTGGCGAGAAATACAAACCCACATTCGATGAACTGAAGAGGTCTCGACGGTTGAATGGACATCCGAATGTCAGGCAGCCTTCGAACGACTAAAAGAATATCTGATGGAACCGCCACTACTTTCATGGTTCGTCCTCGGGGAAGAACTTTACCTATATTTTACCATCTCCGAACGAGCGCTCTACTCTGTGATGATACGATGGGAATCTGCTGCTCATAAGCCAGTCTACTATACTAGTAGGATATTAAAGGAGTCCAAAGTTAACTATCGACCGATCGAGAAGATAGCCTATACCTTGGTCATCTCAGTAAGATATCTTCGATCGTACTTCCAGGCCGATACCATCATGGTGCTCACTGACCAACCACTGAAGCAGATCCTCCAAAAGAGAGACACTTTCGGTCGGCTTATCAAGTGGAGCGTGAAACTGGACGAATTCGATATCCAGTATCGACCGCGACCAACGATAAAGGGTCAAGCATTAGTTGATTTCATCCTTGAATGTACTTTGCCGACAACACTCGAAGACAAATCTCCCAACCATCAAGAAGAGTGGTTGATCTCAGAGTGGACTATTCATGTCGATGGATCATCAAATTCCTCAGGAAGTGGCGCCGGGCTTATACTAGTAGGGCCGAATGATTTTAAGGCAGAATACACCCATCCGGCTCGATTTTCAGGCCACTAACAACCAAGCAGAATAAGAAACTTTAGTGACAGGTATTCGGATCGCCATTGACATGGGGGCGCGAAACGTCAGGATATTCATGAATAGTCAGTTGGTCATAAAACAAATCGAAGGGGTTTACGAAACGAAAGACCGAATCATGACTAAATATTTAAGTAAGTTTGTGAGACGATGGAACAACTAGACAAAGTCTACATCCGACAAATCTCTTGGTTGGACAATGCATGAGCTGACACTCTATCGAAACTGGTTAGTTCCGATTCAGTTACCTCTAACAAAATGGTATATATTGAAAGCCTGCCATATCCCAGCATTGACGAGCCCAAAAAGGCTCTCCCTATCAATCGGTCGTAGAAGAATATTTAAGGTATGATCGTCTGTTGGAGTTCCCGAGGGAAGCGATGAAACTGAAGTGAAAAGTGGCATACTATGCCATAATTGATGAGATTATTTACCGAAAGTCATTCACTCATCCACTCTCCAATATTGACAAGCTTATAGATAATTTCTCGGGACACCAACTTTTAAGTTTTATGGACGTCTACTCCGGCTATAACCAGATCAGAATGGCACCAGAAGACGAAGAAAATACCAGTTTCATCACCGAGTTCGGTACGTACTGTTATCGGGTCATGCCTTTTGGCCTGAAGAACGCCGAAGCAACTTTCCAACGGCTGATCAATGCAGTCTTGAAAGATCAATTAGGTAGGAACATCAAAACTTATCTCGACAATATGCTCGTAAAGAGTGTCACAGCAGAGACTCATGTTATAGATCTTGAAGAAACCTTCCAGACTTCAGAACGATATAATATGCGGTTAAACCCATAAAAATTTACATTTGAGATCGCTTCCGAAAAGTTCCTGGGTTTCATGATCACCGATCGAAGGATAGAGGTCAACCCCAAAAAAATATAAGCGATATTAGACATGACGTCCCCCAGACACTCAAGGAAGTACAACGCCTGACTGGTCGAATAGCGGCCCTAAGCCGATTCATGTCCAGAGTTAGCGAAAAGTACAAGCTCATATTTGATGCGATAAGGAGATCCCGACAGTTCAAATGGACGCCCGAATGTCAAGTAGCCTTCGAACGACTGAAAGAATATCTGATGCAACTGTCGCTGCTCTCGCGGCCCATTCTCGGGGATGAACTTTACCTGTATTTGGTTGTTTCTGAATGAACACTCTGTTCCGTAATGGTGAGACAGAAGTCCGCCACCCAGAAGCCAGTCTATTATATCAGCAGGATACTGAAAGATTCTGAAATTAACTATCGGTCGATCGAGAAGATGGCCTATGCTTTGATTATCTCAACAATGCGTCTTCGACCATATTTCTAGGCCCATACCATTGTGGTACTCACCGATCAACCACTGAAGCAAATCCTCCAGAAGAGGGATATATCAGGATGACTCATCAAATGGAGTGTGGAGTTAGGTGAATTCGATATCCAATACCGACCACGACACGCTATAAAGGGCCAAGCACTGACAGATTTTATCCTTGAATGCACTTTGCCCGTAATGTCTGAAGGACAACTTTCTAGCCATCAAGAAGAATGGATCAACCCCGAATGGACTATCCATGTGGACGGATCATCAAATTCTTTAAGAAGCGGTACCGGACTCATATTGGTAGGACCGAATGATTTTAAGACAGAATACGCCATCCGCTTTGATTTCCAAGCCACCAACAACTAAACCGAGTATGAAGCTCTACTAATGGACCTCCGGATTGCCACCAATATGGGAGCACAAAATGTCAGGGTGTTTATGGATAGCCAATTGGTTGTGAAGCAAATCAAGGGGGTTACGAAACCAGAGACTTAATCATGGCGAAATACTTAAGTAAGTTGCGCGAGATGATGGACCGGTTAGGCAAAGTAGACACTCAACAAATCCCTCGTTCAGAAAATACGCAAGCGGATACCTTGTCGAAGCTGGCTAGTTCTGATTCAGTCGCTTTCAGCCGAACAGTGTATATTGAAAGCCTACCGTATCCCAGCTTCGACGAGTCTAAAGAGATCCTCCAATTCGATCAGCCACCTAGTTGGAAGGACCTTATAGAAAAGTACCTAAGACACGATCGTCTGCCAGAGTCCCCGGGGAAAGCAATAAAACTGAAGCGAAAGACCGCGCACTATGCCATAATCGATAGGGTTCTTTATCACGAGTCATTCACTCACCCGTATCTGTGATTTTTGACTCCCGAAGAGGAAAATTACGTCATTCGAGAAATTCACGAATGAGTTTGCGACAATCATCTGGGTGGTCGAAACCTAGTCTATAAAGCCCTTCGACAGGGATACTACTGGCCAACCATGAAAATCGATTCTGACAGCTACGTCAAAAGGTGCGATAGATGCCAGCGCTTCTCATTGGTTCCTCGGCTACCCTCCACCGAGTTTAATCCAATATCCAGCCCTTGGCCGTTTGCTCAATGGGCATGGACATCCTAGGACCATTTCCTCCAGTCACGGGACAATGAAAATTCTTGATTGTGGCGATTAACTACTTTACGAAGTGGGTGGAAGCCGAGCCTTTAGCCTAAATCACGGTCGCTAAAGTCCAATCATTCATGTGGACTCATGTTATTACCCGATTCGGTACACCACACGTCCTTATCAAAGATAACGGGAAGCAATTTGATAGCCAGCGTTTCCGGGAGTTTTGCGCAAAACTAGAGATCCAACACAGATTCTCATCGGTCGCTCACCCACAGACCAACGGACTGGCCGAGGTAACAACCGAACAATCTTGCAAGGACTAAAGACAACGCTACATGACGCCAAGGGACAATGGGTCGAAGAACTTTATTACATCTTTTGGTCGTATCGTACTACCCCTTGAAGGGTAACTTGAGAAACACCCTTCAGTCTGACTTAAGGAAGCGAAGCAGTCATACCCATGAAAAAAGGCATTCACTCGCTCCAAGTAGCTAACTATGATGCCGGGCAAAACGAACGCATCCTATGAGAAAGGTTGGACTTACTTCTGAAATTGGTGGAATCTGCATCAACACGAATGGCGACCTATCAGCAACAAATGACGCGGTATCATAATCGAAGGGTTAGAAGCCGAACGTTTAAATCCAGAGAGTTGATGCTATGGAAAGTGGAGGCTACCAGTTAACAACAGCCCGGGGGTAAGCTCGCCCCTAATTGGGAAGGTCCATATCGAGTACGTTTCGTAATTCGACTGGGAACGTACCGACTCGACAACTTTGATGGGTCAGCGATACCTAGGGCCTGGAACTCTGAAAACTTGCGCATATACTATCAATGAGTCTCGGCGCTATCTAACAGTCGGGAGGTCTTTTTTAAGCACAACTTAAAAGTTTCTTATCGGAGAGCCTCCGTCGCCCAGCCTCTACCGATCGTACGCGTTGTCAAGAGGGGATTTAACTCCCCGGACTGGTGGATGCGGCCCACAACTTAAAAGTTTCCTATCGGAGAGCCTCAGTCGCCCAGCCTCTACCGATCGTACGTGTTGTCAATAGGGGATATAACTTTCCGGACGGGTGGACGCGGCCCATAACTTAAAAGTTTCTTATCAGAGGGTTTCAATCGCCCAGCTTCAACCGATTGTACGCGTCGTCAATAAGGGATGTAACTCCTCGAACGGGTGGACGCGACCCACAACTAAAATTTCCTATCGTTCGGAGGGTCTTAGTCGGCCAGCGTCCATCATTTGTACGCGCTGCCAATGAGGGATATAACTCCCCGAGCGAATAGACCATCTTTTCAAAGAACTCTTATCGTCAGGAAGGCCTTAGTTGACCGACCCATGTTCTGAGAGTCACGTAGAGATTTTTCCCGACTAGGAAGACATGACTCTCGAATCCAATCGACCGAATATCAAGCAGTCTAGAAAGCTGACACTACCCAGTCTCTCAACCTGAAATCTAAAGTGGGAAGGAAATTGTATTGCAATACAAAAAATCAAAAAGAAGCAAAAATAAGACTCAAGTAAGTGAAAAGCAATCATTTTATTCGTTCTTATGTGAAGAAATACATCAATATATATGAACAAGCCGGTAAGTCCGACTGATTATGCCAAGAAGAATATACAAGAAGATACACCTCATCAGGCTGCTGATTCACCTGAAGAGGAAGAACATGATCCTTACACGGGAGAGTACAAAAAACAATGTAGCACTAGGGACAAGAAGAGGTGAGTTCGGGTTTTGCCCCGCCAAAGCGACCCGAACTCGATCTATCCATCCAAGAATGGTATGAGAAACACCCATACTGCGCCTAGATAGTGAGGATCAACCGAAAAAGGCCTTACTAAATAGTGCAAGATGCACCCGCTCGATGACAAGGGATCAAACTATGGTAACTGAAGTGGACGGTCAACATAATGAGATCCCATTCCGGTAGTCCTCTTCTTTAATGAGATCTCATTCCAGCAGGAGTCACCACAGCCGGGGAGCGTCGCATGCTACGGCGCCCCGAAAACCGACCCTAAAAAAAATCATTCTCCACTAAGCAACCAGGAAGGAGGAACATCAATCCTCTGCAAAAGGAAGTGAACGCGCATCATGGCTATTTATAACAGTAAAAAGGAGAAACTTCAATTAATTCAAGGAAGACGAAACGGATCAGCACAAACACAAGTCATAAATGTCGGAGTAAATTGTATTCAGAATGGACCGAGTGTCTCCATGCATTCATAACGTACGAAACACGCTTCACAGACCTTCACTTATGGCTTTTCTTTTCTAAGAAAGCTATAAGTTGAGGGCAAATGATGGGACCTGACCCAATAGCCCGAACCAAAAGAGTCAATTCTCCAGAAGTCCACGAAGGACGCCTATGAATTGGTATCTAACAATCGTCATAATCTATCTAAGGGCCCTAGCCGCCCAGATGACCTACCGAGGGACCTCAGTCGCCCGAATCTACCGAACGATAGGGTCTCAGTCGCCCCATTAACCGACCGTGACTCATCGAGCAGAGACCGTCACCCCGATCGATTAAGCAAATATCAGACTTCCAACCAGACAAGTCTCGAAGGCCCTTTATCGGTCAAGCGATCAAACAGTACGCAACACTCCAAATGATTCTAAAGGAATGTCAGAATTTCCTTAACTTCAGTCTCCTATTTCATAACGGCAAATCTTGGATCTTCCAGATAAAGAAAGCATCCCTCCCGAAAATGGAAGTTTTCTCGATAAATGAGGATCGTGATTCGGAATATTAACCCCCGAGATTCTTGGATCAGTTTGATAAAGAATGTATGGTAGAAGTCCTTCAGCGGCGCACGACTTTCACAGGTATAAGAGATCTCAAAAACCCTTGACGTCAGGTATGCTCCCTAGATCTAACACTCTGGGCACACAGAACACAGAGAACATACCTTTCCTCAATTCTCAGTCTGTTTCTTTTTCAAACGAAAACCACTCTTTACTGACTTGAGCGTCGGAGTCTCTCCGCCAGAATACCCTTCGACGGTTCTTGTAGGTGTATCCACCTATCGACGGCTACTGTTCGAGTCAAGAATGAGCTGGTATCTGTGGAGTCATAATCCACCTTCAACACTAATTATTAGCGCCTAATTTGTATGAAAAAATAGATATTATGAGAGTTTTATTTTTTAAAAATTCAATTCAAATTGAATTGGATTTAATTAAAATTAAAGTGATTATTTTATATCGAAAATTTATTTGAAAAAAAAGCTATTATGGGCACCACACCCACAAAAAAAAAAAATAAATAAAAACCACTATTATGAGCAACACAATTAGACTTTTCCTTTCTTCTATGGTGCTTAAAACTCCAGTCACGCGCTCATCACTTCCATGCTAGGGCAGGTTCTCATCTTACATAGGCTCATTTGGAAAATTGACATTAATCCAGTTAAAATTAGATGTAACTTTTTTTTATTAAAAAAAATAAAAATTCAATTTCTTTTATTAAAAAATTTATAATTTTTTTAAATTACTTTAATTGAAAAAATATTATATACAAAATAAAGATAAATCATAATAATTGAGTTCAATTAAAATTTTTCAAACATCACCGTAATATCAATTACAGCTCATTTGGATGGGAAGATTAGGAGAGAAAAGAAAAGATTTGAAGAGAAAGTTACGCCTTTCCTTTCCATCTCAAAAGTAGAAAAAATTGAAGGGAAGAGAAAATATTAACATTAAATATTGTTTATATTCCAAAAATATCTTTTAAAAGTTGATACTAAAATTTTTTATTGTCATTTCTTTTTTTTTTTCGTTTTATGAAACTAGAGAAAAAATTAAAATTTTTTTCTTCTTTTTTTTTTCTCCTAACTATTATTTTCTTTTCTTTTCAAAACTCTCAAATATACCGTTACGGTCTAAATTGTTTTGTTTGGTTCATCAATTCCAATTAAACATGAGTGAGATTAATCAATGAAGTAGAACATTAAATATGTGAATATAATATTAAAGATTAAAGATTGGAATTAAGTTTTTTATATGTATAAAGGGATAACTTTTTTTCTTTATATTTATTTGCTTATTATTAATTCTTCAATCAACAAAAATATAAGGGGGAGGAAAAAAAGATCATCACTGTTTCCTGTGGCTCTCTACATGATGGATTCCAAGACTTTTTTTTGCTTGGGGGGGGGGGGGAAGAAAGGTTAGGCAAATGGCACTTTTCTTAAAAAATATATGGTGAGTCTCTTGGGACAATGACTCACGCTTTGCCTATAATCTAGTTCATAATTTGATTTCATTTGACCATGCAGTTTTACCACAAAACAAAAGTCCATAGTTAAGAGGATTGTGAATGCCTTATTATTGTTTTTTTATTTGAACACGGTATCCAAAAATTTAATTAATTTAATTCAAATAATAATAAAAGTTTAATTTAAAAATTGGATTACTCAACATTTATTTTTTTATTCTCAAAAATCAAATTTGAAATTTCAATTATAAGAATTTATTATATTGTCACTAAATTTCCAGAACCTTAATAAACTAGCCTGGGCATGCCTTATGCTGCTATAACCATAAAACTTCAATTTATGGACATATAGATACGTAAAGAAAAAAGGTGACTTTAATTTAATATTAAAGATCATGCAAAGAGCTTGGGCCTCCAAATCACATCACTCCCACTCAATAACGTATGCAGCTTGCAACTCAACTTCACTAATCATTTAACTTATGGTGACTTTAATTTGAGTTGATGGGGGCAACACATCTGTTTAAAACAACACAAGCTCGAAAATTAACACAGGTTTCTTAATATGAGCACACGAATTAATATGAGCACACGAATGAGAGAGTATTTGGGATTCTTTATAAGCCGGTGAAATCAGTTTATAAGATAAAATTAAAATTATAACTATTTGATAACTAAAATTTATAAAATTATTTATAAGAAAAAATGTGCTTTATAAACTAAAAAAATAATAAACTGCTCCAATCAATTTTTTCCTTTTAGTGCTTATAAACATAATTAAAATAAGTTATTTTGATCAATAAAATTATATCTGTACTCTTTTGTATTTAACAAAAATTACAACTATACCACTTTTTATGTCTATTATGATCTTTTCTCTATTTTATATAATTTATAAGCACTCATTTTACCAAACAGTTAATTATTTTTAAATAATATTTATCTAAACAGATAATAACTTATTTTTTAAAAAAAATAAAATAAACTTATAAGATAAAAAGTTACTTATAATTATTAAGTATTTATAAATAACTTTTTTTAAATAATTCCAAACGGCCCTAATATAAGTCTCAACAATCTTATAAGCTGATTTGATTATGATTTTTCATTTTCATTTTTCTCTTGATCAATTGATATTTAAAATCATATTTTGATTAATCAATTTGAAAGTTATCATTCCTAATTTAAAAAGAGTTTTTTTAATATAATATTTTTTATTTTTAAGTTTTGTAACTCACTGTCCTTAAGAGTCATTTGATTCTAATTTTTAATACAACCGTGGCCCGGAGATCCTGTAATTCTTCAGAAACTGAAGCCAGAGTCTAAAAACAAACTAAAACCTTCAACTTCCATTGCTCGAACCATGGACCAACTTGTTCAAAGCATTAAATTATGGCTTCCGTGGTGCCGCGGTTAAAATCCGGGTGTTGGGTGACGTGACAATTATGTGTATCTCCTTGTAGTTATTATTATTATTATTATTATTATTTTGGTTACAAAAAGGTTATTACGTCGAGTACGGACCTAAAAGATAATTGATTTTTCACGTTGTCACATTATAATCCGCAAATCAAGGATGAAAATGTCACTTTTTTTTTTTCAAAAAAATTCAATGACCAATTCATAAAAAATGACTATTTTTAAGCAATTCATAAGAATGGAAACATAAATTGGTAAGCAATGAGAAGTAATATGGAAGTATAGGGCAGGGCAAGGGCATAACAATGAGAAATAAGATAATCAAAAAAAAAAAAAAGAATGTTTGGTTTTTATCATCAAAATGTTCAAGACTAGACAGATTCTTTGCTCAATCTGGTAGTATTGGTCTCCCAACCAGGTCAAACTCGCCAAGCATAGAGCACTCACTCACCTCCGACTCCAAACAAAGTAGGTGAAGAGCAATCTTAATAAAAGCCAAGGATTTAAAAAAAATCCGTGTATACTTTTTCTTTTTTTTTTTTTCAGCGCATAAGCAGACAAAATTTTTAGGCACGATACTTCATCCAACAGTCCCCATCTTAAGCCGACTTCAAACCTACCAACGAGAGAGAGAGAGAGAGAATCTCACTACAAACTGATCAAGATATGAATTTGGTTTACAACAATGATCCTTACCAGTAAATATTCTATTTCAGTTAAAATGCTATTTATCAAAATCGAAACATGGACGTTACACTGTTGACGATGTTAAAAATATATGTCATGTCACACCATTGGACGCATGATAAATAATATATTTTTTAAGGAAAAAAAGACCCAAACTAGTGAAATGGCAATAAAAATAGAACGAAGACCTCATTTTATACAAATCAAACTCAGAAAACAAAATAAGGGGTTTTCAAATTTCACTCTACACATACCTGAAATGAAAATAGGAAAAATCTCCCAAAATAGCCTCCTCCTCCTCCTCCTCCTCCTCCTTCTTCCTCTTCATTATGCAGAGTACGCAATCAATAATCAGGCATAAGTTGACTAATCTTGCCCTCTTCGGCAGCCATTTTCTGCTCAGTAACTCTCAACCATATACACACAGCAGTGAAACTAATGACCAAACTCAAAAACCCACTTCCCAAACCAATTCCAACAATTGCCAAAACAGACAATCCTCTGCTTTTCATCGGAGGCAGAGGATACCCATAAAGATCCTTATTTCCCTCGAACGAACTCGCATTGAATCTCGGCAAATTCCCGCTCCGATTCCCCAACAAGCCCGGAATCGGACCCGAAAGCCGATTATTAGATACGTCGAAAGCCGATAGCCTAACCAAATTCCCCAATTCCTGAGGAATTTGACCCGACAATTCATTCTCATGAAGATCGATGACATTAAGGTAAGCACACAATGCCAGCTGCGGAGGAATCTGACCGTTGAGGTAGTTGGAGGAAAGATTAAGAACCGCGAGATTTACTAGCGACTGTAGATCGGGAGGGATAGGACCAGTGAGATGGTTGGAGGAGAGATCCAATGCTTGGAGGTTAGTGCAATTGGAAAGGTAAGGAGAGAGAGAGCCGCGAAGAGAAAGATTAGTGAGAGAGAGCTTGTAGATACGGCCGTTGTTGCAAGTAACGCCTTGGAGATATGAGGAGGTAAAGCCGCTACATGGGTTAGCGAAAGCGGATTTGGTCCAGTTTTGGAGCAAGTTTGTGGGGTCTTGAATTAGGGACTCGCTTAGATGGGTTAAACACGCTTCGTCTGATGGATCTGCTATGACTACTTTTCTCAGTAGAAAAAGAATTGTTAGAATCAACACCTTCCAAACACCCATTTAAGAGAGAGAAAGTTCGTCTTTTTTTTCTTTTTTGGGGGTTTCGGGTTTTCCACAGTCTCTCTTGCTATTTGTAGATACTGCTACCTTTTTCTTATAAGAACACACATCTGAGGAGAGAGAGAGAAGGAGAAAAGAATTTGGCACGAGAGGAGTGAGAAAGTGAGGACAGAGAGAGAGAGAGAGAGAGAGAGGTGGGGGATTTGGGGTTTGGAGGTGGGGGCGGTTAGCAGAGAAAATGAGGGAGAAGAAAGTGACTTGACAGGAATAGAGTAGAGGAGTTTGGTCAGTGGGTTGGGAAAGGGTTATTTTGGTCAATAAATGATTTTTTTCTTTTAGGTTTCTGGGGAAACAAGATAGAGAGAGAGAGAGAGAGAGAGAGAGAGAGAGGTATTGTCTGCATTTGTTGAATAAGTCGATAATAGATATAATTGATGGGATGGTTGTCCCAAGGGAACTGAGACACTGAGAGAGGGAGAGAGAGAGAGAGAGAGAGCAAGAATTTCTGCAGCATTTCCGTGATTTGGAGTAATGCGGGAGTGAATGACGCCCCCGCAGTCTCGTACTTCTCTGCACCACCTCCATCATAATTCTTCTCTCTTATCAGGTCTTCTTCTTTCCTAAAATTCCATCACAATGTTTAACTGTGTATCAATTAATACGAAACCTACAATTTTCTATTATCCCCTAAATATTGATCACACATCTATAAAATTTTTATTTATTTAATGATTATTAAATAGATTTTATTTTTTATAAAACAAAATGCCAAAATGATCTCATAATTATATATATATTTTTTATAAAATAGAATAATAAAATTTTTCTGCAGGAATATAAAAATAGTAAAACATTTTATTAACTTCAAGTATTTTTTTTAAGGTAAAAAATATCATGGTTCATGGCATATGTTACCAAATTTAATTTGTTTAACTATTTAAAAATGTTGACTCAAGTTCGTCAACCATATAAATGAATTAAAATTTATATTTGGACCAAAATTACTTAATAAATGGGTTTCAAAAGTATATTTACATTTAATTTCTTTGATCAAATAAATCAATCAAGCCAATTTTTTAAAATCAAAAACTATATACAAAGACCTGGCTCATGGGGGCATACGTATTAAGTGAATTTAATTCAACTAGAATGTTCTGTAATAAAAAGAGTTGAGAGATTGTAATAGTTCACCTATTTTTTATTTTTTTTTCAAAATTAACGTATATATATATATATAGTATAACTATATAAGTTTTCATTTATTGCAATTTTCTTTTCACAAATGCGATTCTTCGTGACCCTTTTTAGGATCATGTAAAACCTAATAACAATTGGCTAAACATGCTCCTGCGAAGCCTTGCTCTTTCACTACACAAGCAAGGTGAATATCTTCGATTCTTTTTTTTTTTTTTTGGTTACAAGAGGAGGGACAAAAACTAGCCTCTAAAGGATAAGTCCCGAATGACATGCAATAAAACTTGATAAACCTCCTTGGAGGAAATAACAATTCATGAACACTCGGAGTCATCAAATGTCTAAGACATGCTAAAATGCCTGCACATGAATTACCTTCCTGAGGGATTAAGAGGACCGACTAAACACACTTGTCACATTAATTGTTGACAATCTTGAATCATGTGCAATGCTGGGTGATGGGGATTAACCCCACACACCAGCGCCCATGCCAAGTCTTTGAATCCAACTCAATAATCATCGAAGAAATTTTAGCCTTGATCAAAAGAAGTAAGCTTTCCCTAACTCCCCATAACTCAACCAAAAATGGATCAGTCACATCCAAGTTCCCGGTAAATCCGTGTCTCCAAACTTGTCCCTGACCAGACTTGCTGAATCCATTAATGGCAGAGTTGGCTAGTATAGACTACTATTAATACAACTTAGTTTGACTATAGCATTTCCCTTCTAAGGCAACACCCAAAAATAAGGAAGTGAACCATGTTCTTAACTAATTGCCACCGCCTTGAATTTGTTTTCACATAAGATGTGTTATAATTACCTTGAATCACTTGTTAGCTTACAAAGGACTGCGAAATATGAATAAAGTCAGAAATTTATATTAAAGGGTATGAGATAAAATCTACAGCGGGAAGTGAGTGTAATAAGTTTTGAAAAAAAAAACAAACAACAATTTTATAAAATTTTAATAATATTGTTTAGACTTTTAAGAATGTCGGATAAAACACTACCAAAATCTATACATATTAACTTTTTTCTAAAATTTAGGGGGGAAGAGTCCCTCCACCCGGGCCTTGCCTTCTGATTTTATTTGTGAGTTTTCTTCTTGATTTTCTTGCACTTAGTATTGCCATATGTCACAGATTTTGTTATTATTATTTTTTTGGGTGAGTGGAAAGAGATTGAGAAGAGAGCATTACATTTTAAACAAATTTATGTCATATTTGAGCCCAATATAAGAGTGTAAACCTCAGATAGCTTAAAATGTTTCTAGGCATTCTGCATTGTTGCCTGTTCCAATGTCTTAATTTTTTTCTTTTTTTTTTTTAATACATAAGGAGACTTAAACTCAATATTTTTATAAGAAGATGGAGGACCACCCCAATTAAACTAAAGTTCATTGACCTATTTCGATATCTAATTAGCTACCATATATCAACATAGCCAAATTCACAATAAATAAATAAATAAATAACGATTGCCAAGTTGAATCCAAATTTTCTACGATCAGCCAGACCCTTAATTGGAGAACAGGACAATTGGCAAGACTGGTGCTCAACATGCGTCATGCGCGCGAAGTTATTTCGTTTTGTTATGATTGTTGGGGATGATTCATCATAGGATTTAAAACCTTTTACCACACCATCTTACAAAACACCATATGCAGGAGGTGACGTGAAAGAGATTAAAAAAAAAAGGATAAAAAGCCAATTGTTTGCTTTGATGGGTTGGAGAGGGTTGTCCTAATCATGCTGAATTACCTTAAACTTTGATTCATCTAAATTTAAAAAGAAGTCAACATTACACTGTACATTCCTTACTTGATGCAAGAATCTGAAATTTGGGCAATCGTTGGAACAACCAGAATGGATAGAATAATTAGTATTTCTTTCTTTTTTTTTTCCCCATAAGAAGGCCTACAGTTATGGAAGAATAATATTTTTGGGTTGATGCAACATTGGCCAACCCTAAACAGCTCTTCCATTTTCTTGCATTTTAATCTAAGCAAGAGCACTTATCTTTAAGTTTAGAACTACGAGCATGAAACAGAGCAATTCAACTTTAATTGAGTCCTATGCTGTCACTTTCATGGCGACCGGAACGAGTGATTACATCATACGCGAAAAAAGGACCCATTTGTTGGGGACCTATAATTATTAATAGGAAAAATGGTCGAGTCGAGTAAAACCTCTTCTATGGACATCATCATGTTTGAAATTAGAAAATTTTCACTTACCCATTAATATCTTCAAAGTGAGGGCAAATTGTCAATGCACACGACTGGACTTGTACTAAAATAGGCCACAAGAGCTAAATTCCAATACAACGTGTGGACATTGGCAACAAATTAATTGAGCAAAGACCATGGTTTGAAACAGGAAAACATTGGTCCCAAAAATCCAGTGGCTTTGGGTGTTGGCTTCAACCATAGGTCTCCCTGCTTGCCTAGGCCGGAGCAACAAAGGGGACCCAACATGAGTGCCTACAAACCCAACACATTGCTGGGAGGCGGTTTGAGATCTCTCTAATCTAACTCTAACAATATAAAGGGCCCAGAATGAGGGTAGTGCGTGTGGTCTTTACATGAACAACTTAGAAAAAGAAATCGTTGTTGGGTTGTGACTTGTTATGAGGTTCTCTCTCTCTATGGCTTTCCCACCTCTCAATCCTCCCATAATTTTCCATTTTCATTTGTTTTTGTCAAATGGGCCCTCAGACAAGATAATATTTGTCACTTCATTATGAATGGAGGATTTATGCACATTGGTGGGAGGGAATGTCAAGTCACAATTTGGATGCGACATCTGCCTCTTGACTTTCACCAGCACTGGAGAGGTCGAGTAGACAAGTTACAATGTTGTATCTGTATTAATCTAGCTTCTACATATGGTGGGCAGAAAGCAATGGTTGCAAAAATTTGGTGTTCTTTGTTTAATTTATTTTTTAAATAAATTTTTAACTTCAAGTTAATCATTTGGTCAATACTCAGTAGACATCTGACCAAGGCATGGACGAGCTATTCAACAGACCCCAATAAGCCCAAATGATGTTTTGTTGAAGTCATCTACAACCCATTCCATGAGCTTAATTAGGTTCTATTTAAGTTTGAATTATTATAATTACGGTACCAACAGACACCGGATTTAATGAGATGAAATATAAAATCTCATAGTTAAATCTTAGATTCGAAACTTAAAAATTGAAAAGACCATTTTGAGGGAGTTATCCCCCTAAATAGAGTCCCCCAGATGCTTAAACCGAATTAGTCAGAATATGACTCCCGATATCAGTCGTTGAAACAAAAAACATAATTATTATCTGTATTGAAAGATTCGATAGTGAATGATTATATATAATAAATTTATTTTAATTTGATTCAATCTAAATAATAATAAAGTTTGAATAAAATCTCTAAACCTATTATTTAAAATGGATTCAACAATTTTAAACTCGATTTAAACTAACTTGAACATAGAAAAAAAATCTGGTATCATCTCACCAGTATAAAATGAAACAATTTTTTTTCCCCCAAAGTTTATATCTCCTTATTTAATTAACACCGTATGAAATCACGTATAAAAATACTCACTTAATTTGTCGAGAATATTGCTTTTTTCTGAAACTTCTTTTATTTATTTATTTATTTATTTTTTGTGAATCTGAAACTTCTTTTATATCAACAGTGTCATATAATCATGATTTTAGGGCTATGATACAAGATATGTATGGCTCAGAACATTATGATCAATCATGAGTATTTTGGTGAAAGCCCCAGTTAATAGGCTATAACTTTTGTTTGTGGTCATGATTTGGTGGGTCAAATGTCCTACATCCAGAAAGTCCCAGAGCAAACACAAGATTTGTCGAGAGAACAGAATCCACATTTTGGGGTTGTGAGGGACAAAACTCAAAATCAAAATAATTTGTCACATTTGCATTGCATGCACAGTGTAATTGAATTATGATTTATGACATTGGTGGATTGCTGCAAGACAAATGATTTTATATATATATATATATATATAAAATTCTAGACATACATAACAACTTTTCTGAATAAAGTATTCAAGAAATGTATAATCCAAAAAAGGTTAACATCTCACGTAAATTGGGTATAGCCTATCCAATAGACGTTTTTCTTTTATAACCATCACTTACCCTTTTCATTCCCATTTCCTATATTAGAAATTAAAAATATTAAATAATCAAATTTATTGTATCTGACTGAGGCGTATTAAAATACAAAATATTAAATTTTATGGAAATTTTGGTTTTGCTCATAACATGCGACTATGAGTGTACATAAAAGCAACCGAACCCAGAAACCACGGGCAAAAGTGAACGTTCTTGAAAATTGAAAACGAAAATTTTAATATATCTATCTTTCAGCAGAATTTTAATAAGTGTTATTAAAAGTTTATAAAATATCATAAAAAGTCTTAAAAATATGTTTAAAGTTATTTAAAATGTTGTTTCTTTTTTGGTATCACCATTGGTATTCGGAACCCCATATTTAGGTGACAGCTTGCCCAACTTTTCTAAATTTTGAATATAAAATTTAGTTAAAAGATCTAATATTCTATCTTACTAGACTGACTCTCCGTTGATATTTAAAATGCTATTTTTTCTCTAAAATTACTATCATTACTCCCTTGGTTTCTCTTGTCACCGCTTGTCTTCCACCCCAAATATAAATTTTTGATTTTATGGGTAAAGCATTGCTACCTTCCACAAGTTTAAGTCCATTGTGAGAACTGACGATGGAAAATTGAGGTTTGAGTCAGAATCAGATTTGGTGGAGGAGCTAATAATGGTACAGCCACGAAACACAAGCTGGTGTTGGAGAAGTTGTGTTGGTAGGTTGCAATGTCATCCTGTCCGTGGGCTTAGTTTTGTCCACTCTGTATAGATGGTGACGGGTGAATTCGAGTCTTCCCTACCAGCCCAATTTCCATTGGTCTAGGCTAAAACCCAAATGAAAAAAAGACCTCTCTCTCTCTCTCTCTGTTGTTTTTTGTTAGGCAACCAAACAACACCTTAAGGTGTCGTCAAGACTTGAGCGCTGAGTGGGTCAGTAAGATTCGGACCGAGTTAATAAATATGTGATATCTGGATCCGACCCGAAGATCCTCATGAGAGTTCAAGTGTAGGTGGACTGAACGTAATTAGATCCACGGGCTCCCGCTGTTTGTCCAAGCGGGGGGGGGAAAAAAAAAAAAAAAAAAAAACTAATGGGTAGCCTATCTCTTCCACATTGCTTGTGTTTAGGTTGCACCAAAACGAAAACTAAAATGGGTAAAAAAAAAAGATATTTTATAAAAATGAAGAAAATGAAAATATGGAAAAATTTATAAAAATAAAAAATATAAGAATTTTTATATAAATATTTATTAATTTATAAATATAATAGAGTAGTCATATTTTATAATAAAAATATGAAATGATTAAATATAATTATTAATTATAAAATAAATAATTTAAAAATAAAAATTATAATTAAATAGATAAATAATTTATTAAATATGAAAAAATATATATAAATATAAAAAATATAATATTTTTTTTTTGTGTAAATATAATTTAGTGTATCAAAATGTTTCGAAAATGAAAAATGTTTCAAAAATATATCTAATTTTTCTTTATTTTTGAAACATTTTTCATTTTTGATTAGTGTTGAGAAATTTCCATACATTATAACCAGTGTGGATGTGTTTTCCTTTTCCTTTTTTTTGGGGGGGGGGTTTGTATAAACCATGTGATGAGACCCTATTCAAAAGGCTTAATGCATAATATGAAAGACATCCAATAGTCAGCATAAGATCTGTGATTTAATATATTCAATACGTTTAAGTATAAATAGGCCTATGTCGTTCCGTTTCACCGATAAGATCTATTTCCTTGAATGGGCCATGTCGCTCAACCCACTAAGAATATCTGTTATTCGTGGTATCCCATTCGCTATTCGGCTAACCCTCAACGAAGTACATGTAATTGATCGATAAACACATTGAGTAAGACTGAACGGTAGTCCCATTCTATCCGGCCAATGACTATCGAACACTTAAAATACTGACCACTTCGACTCCTGAATGGTGATACTCAACTGAATTTCACCCTAATCAAGTTTCCTATCTTAGCATGAAACGTATCTCTCGAATAAGGAAAAAAACTCTTGAGAATCTACTCGATAAGGAAAAGAATCACCCTGTATAATCAAACTTTCTAAATGATAACGATTTTAAATTTCTAACGTTTGAATTCCGAAATTTTTGGATTTTCTCACAAAAAAACTAGGATTGTAACGTTCTAAATGCACACGACCTTTACATACTCCCTATAAAAGCTTTTGGTACATTGCCACCAGGTAAGTTCTCGGGACTTTACTCAAGACTTACGAATCACAAGGAGATCCGTCATCTCTTCCTCTCTGAGTCTGTTTTCATTTCTTTTGAAAAATCACTTTTTCTGATTTGAGCGTAGGATCCTCTCCAATCGGAACATCCTTCGACGGTCTTTTACAGGTTTCGAGCCGTTCATTGAGCAGTCGTTTGACTCACAAGGAGTCGGATCTGTGAAGGTAAGATCCACCTCCATCACCACAGGCCATTGGTTCTTTTTGTTTTTCTCTTTTCTAAGGCGTCACTAATCCACATAATGTCAATTTTTATTTTCCAATATACCTTTTTATATGGTACCACATATGATGCTAGTTGAATTTAGGCATTATTTATAGATGTTTTGGCTTCTTTTTTTTTTTTTTTTTTTTTTTTAAAGGAGATAAGTTCAAGAAATTGAACAAAAGATAATCATGGGAGTTGGTTTTTGCCGAAAACACAATCCCCTATATTTGCATGCAAAATATTATTAGAAAAATGAAAAAAATAAATAAAAATAAAAGACGTGGGAATAAATAAGAATTGTTTGACCTTATATGTATAGCGGTAAAGTGTTTCGATATATGAAAACTTGACTACCATATTAAATTACATAAGAATTTTTTTTTGTTACATCGCGATATGAATTCGGATTCATTGGGTTGAAGGAAGAAGTTGTAACTACTAAATTATCTCATTAAGGACATAAGTATGCGCCCAGTTTTTCATAAGAATGAATTGAGCATAATCCAACAGTAAGATGGTCAAACTTGATTTGTCTGGTAAAATGAGTTTAAATTGAGCTCAAACGTAGATTATTAGCATTATAAATCAAAATCAAATAATTTTATTTTGAGTTTAGCTCAAATTATGTTTAAATAATTTGTTTATTTTACGTGTAAAAGTTGAGTACAAATCAAATAGTTTAATACTCTAATTTAACTTATTTAATAAATAAGCTCAAATTAAGCTCCATCTTGAGTTGTTTAGGTATAGATCTATAAGTGAGCTCGGATGAAAATTTTAGGGGTGTAATTTGAATTTAGTTCAAATTACTCATTATTTTTTTTTATTATTGGTATTCGGAATCATATTCTGATTAATCCATTTCAAATATCTATGGGGACCCTATTTAGGGAGCGATTCTTCCAGTATAGTTTTTTTCATTCCTAAGTCTCAAAAACTTGATTAAGAAATTTAATATTTCATTTCACAATAACTATTGTCTTTTTGTTCAAAGTATTCATTATTTTACGACCATAACAAAGAAGAAAGAAAAGCTGCAAGAATATGACTGCCCTACTCGGCAGTAGTTACTAGTTAGGTTACAATTAGGATAACAATATTTAGACTCGACATTGTAATCTCTTAAATAATCTTGAATTCGAATTTTAAGTTTTGAAAAATAGATACCGAAAGAGTTTTGTTTTTTAAGGTGTCTAACTCAATTTAAATTGTATTTAATCAATTAAAGTGGTCGGATATCAGTAATTTATTTTTTTTAAAAAAATGACAGAACAACTGTGGGCCAAGAAAGGAGGTGGACATACCTCTCTCGGCCCTTGGGATAAGATCAAGAGAAAGGAGGTGGGTCAACTTTTAAACTGTTGGCTGGCCCACTTCAGTCATGGCTCATATTCTATTCAGCCCATGAATCATTTTGAATGATGGACCAAAACAAAACGGTTGCTTGTACGGAAGGGCTAGAACTTGAAAAGTTCGAAAGGAGGAATAACTGTCACACATTTGTTGCAGTATAACCGCCATTTGCCACCTCCATTCAAGCCCTTGCTGCTCCATGATGAGTTAGGTACTCTCTCGATTTGGGCTAAGATCTCTGGGCCTCAGGCCCTCCCTTCCTAGTCTTGTTTTGTGTTGGGCCTTTGCCTTGTACTCTCTATCACAGATAATAATAATAATAAATAATAGCCATTTTTTAATATACTATAACTTAACTGATATCGTTCTCTTTCCTCTTATAAAAGGTCTCATATTCGAGCCTCTCTATATATTTAAAAAAAAAAGATAGCAGCCATTTCTTTGTATGCATTTTTATTTTCATTTTTTGGGGTCAAATGGTGATATCTTTGTGGATTGATGAGCATGCCTGCCCTCACGTGCATGTTTATGCGCCAATTATTTCATGGTTCCAATCCTTAAAAATTTCGGTTCAGCGGCTTTGATTTAAAATTCAAGATAATTTATTTGGGTGAACTTTATCCTCAACCAACATCGGCTCTAGTCAACCATCCGGTTCAAAGATTTAACCGAGTCAGTTTCTGTTGGATTTTTTAATTCAATGTTGAGCTGATATGTAAAATAATTATGTATTTAGACTATCATTTAAGTATACCCAATAAGAATGATCTGTATATTTATGATAAAATTTTAATATATATTGAAGCGTATGGAATTTTTAAAGGTGTAGAGATCATATAGTAATTTTTTATTTTATGATAGATCAAAATAAAAATAATCATGAAAGTTATCTTAAGAGATTATGTCAAAAGGATACGAATAATTTGAAAGATTAATCCAAGATCTAAAGGACAAATTTCAAGATCTAAATATTCATCTTGATCAAAATGGAATCAAGTATATATATATATATGGATTTTCTTGAGATTTATGACATATAAGTAAATTGATAATAGTTTTCATCAGATTAGAATTATCTATCAGAGTCTTTTATGTTTAAATCACGGAAATCTTGTGATGAAAATTAGGTTTTTTAATTTTTTTTAAGAATTTTATTTTGGATAAAAGCGAAATTTGTTGGTTTTCTGAATTAAAAAAGGAATAAAAAAAGAGACTGTTCATCTCTTTCGCATGTCAGAATACGCACCAAAGAAAAGGGTTTTTTCTTTTGTCTCTTTCTGCAATTCAGTCTATGGATTTCAGAAACAAGATGAAAATAAAAAAAAGGAGACTTTTCGTCTCCTGTTCAAAGCCTCACCAAAATGCATTTAATGCATTGAAGGATAATTATGAGAGACACAGAGTCTCCACTATTTCTCTCTTGCTTTTTTTTTTTTTTTTTTTAAAAAAATCCTCTCACATGTTTGGTGAGAGAATCAAGACACTCTCCCTGTCGCACATCCGTCCAGCCGGGCTGAAGGCTGCGATGGCGGGAGGGACGAACAGTTGCTTATGGCGATGAACAGTTACAAAAAAAAAATCAGAAAGTAATAGGGTTATTATTCTGAATCAATTCAGCCCGATTAGGATCAGTTTGAACCGATTTTGACCAAAATCTGGGCCGGTTTAATTGGATTTAATGGGCCCATTGTGATTTAATGAGGATGTCCATCTTTATTTTAAAATTGGGCTAATTTAATTGGGCCTTCACAAGCCTAATTTGGATATTAAATTACGGAGTTGATTTTTGTTATAAAATTGGACTTCTACTAGGCCCGATTTACAAGACCCATTTAGTCCAATTCTGATCTTGGGCCATTAGGCCTACACCTATTATGGATTAGGACATTGAGCATAAAACATTGGTTTTAAGGAAGCGACGGAAGGGAGCTCTTGCTTGGAGTCTCATGGAAGGGAGCATGACCAAACGTCAGAAGAAGAAGGTCACTTGTTAAGGAGCATTAAAAAGGCAAAAGCAGATGAAATAAGTAATGGCACAAAGTCTAAGGTATCCTTCAAGGAGACTCTGTTGGGACAAAAGGAGCCAGGAGAATGCTCTAAAGTACTGGAGGACAATGAGTCAGATGAGGATGAGGATTTCCTAGATGAAAAAGAAGATGAAAGGTTTGTTGGCTCGGGAAATGTCCCAGAAATTGAAGTATCAGACAAAACTCTCAAAGAACTGTGGCAACCACGGAGGAGCACTCTAATTGTGAAATTGCTGGGCAAGAATATTGGCTATTAACTGATGTTAATCAAAGTTCTAAAAATGTGGTGCCCTGAGGGCAGCATGGAGTTACTTGATTTAGGGGAAGGTTTCTTCTTAGCCAAATTCTCCACAGGACTATTTTCATGTCCTAACGGATGGACCTTGGTTGATACATGATCACCACCTCACTGTGAGGAAGTGACAACCATGGTTCACCCCAAAGAGCAACAAGATTAAGTCTACGCAGTTTGGATTCACCTACCACATTTACCAATTGAAATTTTCAGTGAAGACATTTTATTCGAGATTGCTAAAACTATTGGTAAGTCCATCAAAATTGACTCAAACACAACTAATGCCTTGAGGGGTAAATATGCAAGAGTGTATGTGGAGATCAATCTAGAAAATGCCCTGATATCTAGAGTCAAAATCAGAAAACGCGTTTAGCGAATCGAGTACGAGGCCCTCCATGTCATATGTTTTTCCTATGGTAAAGTGAGTCATAAAACAGAGGACTGTGGAGAGTTGGACATACCCATTGAAAAGAGGACCTTGACAACTGAAAAGAGAATGCTTTCAGAAACCCTACAAAACAGAAGTCCTCAGATGGTGGTTCCCGCGACGGAGAAAGACGAAGGTCTAAGACCTTGAATGGTGGTTCAAAGGAGACAAAAAATTAACAGAAACGGAAATCACAGAAGCAAGGAGTGGAAAAAAAAATGCTTTACCAAAATCGTTTTAATTAGCTGAACAAAGTCAACGTGTCGGGAGATGTGAACTTAGACACTGATGAAGGAACTTGTACTCTGAATCTTGTGACTGATTTCCTCAATAAATGTCAGAGAAATTACACGAATGAGGGATTGAAGAAGCAGGAGACAAAAAAGTGGGAGAGCCGAAGACAGAGTGAAGGCAGAGAGAGTAGTGAGGGGGTGCACATCATGGATAAGAAGAAGGATAAGGTTTTTATTGGAAAGGTCCAGGAGCTGTCGGTCCAACCCGATTGGTACCAAATGAGGAAAACCAGGGCGCTGATTATCCACACGGGTCATGAGAAGCGGGGCCCAAACATCAGGGGGAATATAACGCAAGCAAATGAAGACAACGTAGCTGTCCTCCTTGGGACGGGCCGAAGTTATTATTGGGCCAATATAGACTTTCACACTAATTCAGGGGATAACCTTCCAACTTTTGATTCAGGTGAATGTCCATTGGCCCATCACTTTCCAAAAAGAACGGCTAGTTTTGAAATGGAGTGCGATGGCAAAGATGAGGAGATTGAAGGCAATGAGCTTCGAGAGCGAGGCCAGGATGCAATGGCGATATAGTTTTCAGGTTTTCTTTCTCTCCTCTCTATATCTCAATGAATTCTAAATGTATAGTTTGGAATTGCAGAGGTGTGGGTTGTGCTAGCTTTAGAAGAGCTTACCATGAGTTGTTAAAGAAAGAAAAGCTAGATGCTTTCTGTTGCTTGGAGACGAAGCTTTATAATAATCGTCCTCTCAATCTTATGAAGAAGAATAGCCTTAGCGCTGAGTTTATAGTTCAAGCAGAGGGGTTTAAGGGTGGTCTTTGGCTCTTTTGGGATCCCAGTATAATCAACTTAGAAGTGTTGGCTCACACTAACCAGCTGTTTTACTGCAGTCTAGATGATGGAGTCTTCAATTGGTACACAACTTGGGTCTATTATCAACCGTATTATAAGTCTAAAGTAAAGTGTTGGAATGATTTAGATAATATTGCAGACAGAATGTCAGGCCCCTGGATTGTTTTAGGTAACTTCAACGATATAGCAGGCTTTGAAGGACCACTAATGTAAATAATTCTACTTGGAAGAGGAGCCAGAGATTCAGGAAGCAGTGGGAAAGATGCAACCTAATTGACATCAACACTGGAGGTCCCAAATTCACATGGATCAGAAAATGCTAGGGAAAGCCTCGTTTGCTCCAAAAGCTGGACAGAGTGCTATGCAAAATTAAAGCGAAACAAGCATTTCTAGAGATAAAAGTCATGAATTTAACTAGGTTGCATGGCGATCATTGTCCAGTAAGTTGGATCTCAAGCCTTTCCTTGCCTCATTGTAAAGACAAAAGACCTTTTAGATTTGAAGCGGCCTAGCTGACTCACCCTGAATTCAAAACTGTGTTCAAAGAAACTTGGAAGAGTTCAGAGGGCTCTCTACTCAATGCTATAAAAGCCACATCTGATGAAGTCAAGGCGTGGAATAAGTTCAATTTTGGCAATATTTTCAATCGCAAAAGAAAGCTTGAAGCTAGGTTGAGGGGACTTCAAAGGGCCTATAATTATAATCACTCCACCACCCTTCAGAACCTGGAGCTAAGATTAATGTAGGAATACCATGAAGTTTTGGAGCAAGAAAAAATTTTCTGGTTTCAAAAGTCTAGACTGAAATGGCTCACGCAATATGATAAGAACACAAGCTTCTTCCACACTAGCACCAAAGTCAGGAGAAAAAACAATAGAATAACAGCCCTTAAGATCAATAGAAGTTGGTACACGAATCAAGATAAGCTTAAGAGATATGCGATGTTTTACTTTATTAAGTTGTTTGCTAGCAAGGAAGTGGATGAGCCCAGCGTAGATTCATGAACAGTAGAGAAAGAATTTGCAATGAAGAGCAGGTTTATCTTTGCACGAAGTTTAAAGAGGAAGTGAAAATGGCCGTTTACTCCATGAAGGGTCTAAAGGCTCCAGGACCCGACGGTATCAAACCCATTTTTTATCAGAAGTTTTGGCACATAGTTAAGGGAGAAGTTTGCAAGTTTGTCAACAAGGTTATGGAAGATGTGTACTTTCATCCTGAGTTAACCAAAGCTCACGTGATCCTAATCTCTAAATCTGCCAAATGAGAGGAAATCTCAAACTATAGACCAATCAGTCTTTTGAACACCTCTTACAAGATCTTGAGTAAATGCTTGGTCTCTAGACTTCGACCGATTCTCCAAAAGCTGATTGGCATGCACCAAAATAGCTTCTTGCCTTGTAGAAGTACGTTGATAACATTGTAGCCCTCCAAGAGATTGTCCACTCCGTCAGACAGACCAAGAGCAGAAGGCATTACATGATCATCAAAAGAAAGCTTACGATAGTGTCAGTTAGGAGTATTTAGCTAAAGTCCTTCTGGAAACCAGAGTCCCCACAAAGCTGGTGAAATTGATCATGTTTGCCATCTCTAGTGGGAAAACTTCTATCATTTGAAATGGTGAGGTCCTCCCGTCGTTTAAAGTCGGCCAAGGTTTAAAGCAAGGAGATCCGCTCTCCCCTTATCTCTTAATTCGGGTGATGGAGAGACTTGTATGTATGATAAAGGAAAAAGTTAAAAAGGGTGTTTGGAAGCCAGTGGAAACTTCCAGAAGGGGCCCCAAGATCTCTCATTTATTTTTCATAGATGGCCTAATTTTGTTTGCTGAAACCGAGTACCTTAATCTTAGTAACATCTTGAGCTGCTTGAATAAGTTCTCGAAGGAGAGTGGAGTGCAAGTTAACCCTCACAAATCTAGAATGTGGATATCGCCAAAAGCCCCTAAGTAGCTGAGGGATTCGCTAGTTGCGTGCAGTAAGTTTGTTAGTACTGAGAATTAGGGGAACTATTTGGGAGTGGCTACTATCCATGGAAGGGTGAGCAAGCACTTCTATCATCAAGTGGTTGAAAAAGTTCAAAACAAACTTAGAGGGTGGAAGGCCAAGCTCCTTAGTACTTGTAATAAACTTGACAAGCTGAATAGAGACTTTTTGTGAGGAAGCAACGAGAACAAAAGAAAGACCCATCTAGTAGAGTGGGAGAGAGTTTGTGACCCAAAGAATGAGGGCGGGTTGGTAATTCGAAGCATGAGAGAGTGTAATATTGCCTTTATGGCAAAATTGGGGTGGAGGCTTATGAAGAAGGAAGATGCCCTTTGGTGTAAAATTCTTCATAACAAATATCTTAGAGACGTTAATTTGTTGGACACTCAAAAGCAAAGAGGCACCTCAACTATTTGGAGAGGAATCTACGCCAGTAAAGAGTGCCTTAAGCGTGGAACTAAATGGAGGATTAAAGATGGCGGCAACATCAGATTCTGGTATGATCTTTGGGTTAGTGAGGAAGAGCTAGTTAAAAAAGCCACTATCCCAATCAACATGTGCTCCAAAGATACTTTAGTTAGCCACATTGGAAGGTGGAAGAGTTGGCAGCCGTTCTTCCTATGGAGAAAGTAGATGAAATAAGGGTTATCTTCATCCCTAGAAGAGTTAGTGGAAGAGACTCTTAGTTTTGGAAAGAAAACCTGACAGGAGAGTTCTCTGTTAGTTCAACTTATTGGTTATAAAAAAAGGGCCCCAGCTTCCAAACCGATGAAACCAAAGACTAGAGTTGGATCTGGAAAAAAAAGTACCCATAGAGGATAAAACTCTTCTTATGGTTAGCTGCTAGGGAGAGGATTCTATCCAAGTTTGAGTTGAAAAGAAGAGCCATTACTCAAGATAGAGTTTATGGCATCTGCAAGAATGACGAGGAAACCACTATGCATGTCCTAAGGGACTGTTGGCTTGCTAAGAGCATTTGGACCAAGCTGGTTAGAGGAATTGAGGACAGGAAAGACTTTTGGGAGATAAACTCCTTGGATTGGATTAAGGGAGGGGTCTTAGGCAAGCTAAAGCTCCAGATGGAAGAGGAAGGTCTATTTTTCATGGTGACGGTTTGGTTGATATGGAAATCTTGATACAATTGTATTTAACAAAATAACTTAGAGTCCCGTCACTCTATTGCCAACAAAGTTAGGAGTTTAGTCTAGGACTGTGTGAGAAAGGGTAGCAATGAAATTGTTAGTTTTGAAGACCCTAAGATCAGCTGGACCTATCCTAAGGAGGGTGCTATTAAGCTAAACATAGATGGCGTGGCTAAGCTGGATACGGGTCATGCGAGCATAGGAGGCCTCTTCAAGAACTGCAAAGGAAAGTGGCTTGGCGGGTTCTGGTGTAATGTGGGTTGGTCTAGCGCTAACATGCCTGAGCTTTGGGCTTTGAAAGAAGGGCTGCAGCTGGCTTATAGCAAGGAGTTTAGAGCCCTTAAGATAGAGAGTGACTCTCTAGCTTTGGTGAGAGCTATCAATACAAGTGTAGGTCAAAACCATCTTTGGGGCAACTTTATTCATGAATGTAGGGACCTCATGAAGGACCTGGGAGTGTCTGAGATCATGCATACCTATAGAGAAGTCAATAGATGTGCCGACAAGATGGTGGAGCTTTGTCTAAAAACGAAAGCTAGCCACCATGAAATCAGTGGTCCCCCTAGGAGTTGCAAGTGCTTCTGCAGGAAGACATAAGAGGGGTGTTTTGGAGTAGGAAAAAGATGGTCCATCCCTTTTAGTTTGTTTTCTTCTTTCTGTTGTTTTTGTTCTGTTTTCTTTCCTCTTATTCTAGTCAAAAAAAAAAAAAAAAAAAATTAGGACATTAAGCCAATTCAAAGAAAAAATAATTAGGCCATTAGGCCTATATCCTTAAGAATTGTTTAAGGCCCAATTTACAAAACCAATTAGGTAAAATAAGTTATAGCTATTAAGTTTAAGACCCAAACAGATTATAAAATTGGATTTAAGTGCAAGTCCAATTTTGTGTAAGCCCATTAAGTCAAAATTTGTGATAGGTTTAATTAAAAATATAATTCTTAATTCAAATATTTGATAAGTATATATTTTGAAATATTATAATTGAAGCAACATCTCACTAAAGTAAACTCTCTTGTAAAAATTATTTTATTTTAAAATATAAAAAGATATGCATATACAGTTTATGTTGATATTGACCGGATCAAAGAAAGGTTAGTATTCTAACAGAATTGTGTGTGCATCTACAGTAATAAATACGTGATAATTATTTGATTTTACGTATAAGTTGTAAATCAGCTCAATTGAAAGTTTACAATTTAACATGTTAATTTATTATCAATATTTGATTACTGCATCATGATATCACTTATAATTTAATTATTTTGTCTAAAAATAAAATATTAATAGAGTTATCGGTATCTTGTGATGTTGTTACATTTATTTGAATTATTAATTAATTATTTTAGTTTATTGTGAGTATGTTTGTTGATTATTTATTATTCTTTGTTTAACTTTAACTTCTACTTCTATGAATATTAATGTCTAATTTAGTTCAACTCTTATGTTAAATGACTCGAATTTTAAATCATGGCAAAAGAATCTACTTATAGTTCTTGGAGTCATAGATTTGGACCTTACATTAAGTACTAATCCCCCACCACTTACTGATAAGAGTACCTTAGAAGAAAAGATGAAGATAGAAAGGTAGGAGAGATAAGATCGTATGTGTCTGTTGATAATGAAACAAGCCATTCTAGAGACAATCAGAGGCATGATGTTTGATTCTATCATGACAGTTAAAGCTTTTCTTGCTGACATAGAAAAACGTTTTGTCAAAAATGAAAATATTGAAATTGGTACACTTTTGACAAAACTAATCTCAATGCGGTATAAGCGTTAAGACAATATTAGATAATATATCCTTGAGATGTCTCATCTTACTTCACAGTTGAAAGCACTCAATCTCGAACTCTCTGAGGACTTGTTAGTGTATTTGGTTCTGATATCTCTTCCTACGTAGTACAACTAGTTCAAAGTGAGCTACAACTGTTAGAAAGAGATCTGATCTCTGAATGAGCTCATTTCGCATTGTGTTCAGGAAGAGGAAAGGTTGAAGTAAGACAAGATAAAAAGTACACAGTTGACCGCCAAGAATAAAGGAAAGGGAAAGAAAAGAAAGTAGGATAATAATGATATAGGAACCACATCACAAAAGAAACAACGTAAGGCACCTGATGAATCGAGAAAGAAGGGTTACTTCTTTTGTGGTGCTAAAGGGTACAAGAAGAAAGAATGTACTAAGTATCATGCGTGGCGTGCTAAGAAATGTATGTACCTTAGTTTGATTTGTTTTGAAATTAATTTAATTTCAGTACCAAGATACACTTGGTGGCTAGATTCCGTTGCTACTACTCATATCAGTGTGTTTATATAAGATTACCTAAATTGCCGATAGTCAACTGATGGTGAAAGATACATCTACGTGAGTGACAACAATAAAGTTTTGAAACTATTGAGAGATTTAGATTGTTGTTTAGAATTGGATTATATTTGGATCTTTATGAAACATTTGTAGTATCGTCTTTCAGACGGAATTTAATTTCTGTTTCTGTATTAGATAAATTTGGTTCTACTTGTTCTTTCGAAAATAAAAAAGTTGGCATGTTTCTAAATTCAAAGTTAATTGGATCCGGTTCTGTATTTGAATCCGATAATCTTTATTTACTTGATACTGTTGCTTCATTTAATGAATCTCTATAAACCAGTACTCGAAGTATAAAGCGTAAATTAACCAATGAGAATTCCTCTTCATTATGGTATAAAAGATTAGGTCATATCTCCAAACGGAAAATAAAGAGATTTGTGTTAGAAGAAATTTTTGATACCCTAAATTTTACAAACTTTAATATCTGTGTAAAGTGTGTCAAAGGTAAACAAACCAATAAAAGGAGATTTGAAACCAATAGGTCTTCAGATGTCTTAAAACTGATTTACACAGACATCTGTGTGCCATTCCCTTCAGTTTCTTGGAATGGTGAATGATATTTTATCATGTTCACAGATAATTATTCAAGATATAGTTACATATATCTCCTTACATAAAAATCTCAGTTTTTGGATATGTTTAAGGTTTATAAGACCGAGGTTGAAAACCAAGAAGACAAAAGAATTAAGAGTGTTAGATCTGACCGTGATAGAGAATATTACGACATAAATAATAGATCAGATGAATAGCGTTAGGGACCATTTACTCTTTTCCTAAAGAAATGTGGTGTCGTCCCATAGTTCACTATACCTGACTCTCCAGTCATGAATAGTGTTGCTAAAAGATAAAACAAGACTCTTCAGGATATGATAAGGAGCATAATTGTTCATTCAACTTTACTTGAGTCACTCTGGAGAGAAACACTTCAGACTGCAATATATCTCCTGAATAGGGTTTTCACTAAGGCAACTATCAAAACCCCTTATGAACTTTGGATAGGTAGATGTCCTACTCTGAGGCATCTGCACGTTTGGGATTGTTCAGTTGAGGTTAGGCCATATCAGTTTAATGAAAGGAAACTAAACTCTAGGACGGTGAGTTGCTATTTTGTAGGGTACTCTAAAAGATCTAAGGGGTATAAATTTTATGATCCTACAAATAAGTTTATATTTGAGTCGGGAAATACCCGGTTCTTCGAGAAAGTTGAGTTTGTAGGGAGAGATTTAGTCAGGAATATTGTCTTTGAAGAGAAATATATAGATTTTCCAAATGGTATCTTAGTTTCTATTCAGAATTTACCTGATAGTGTTCAAGACATAACAGATTAAGACAATATTGAAGAACCTTTTAATCAAGAAATTGTTTCACAAGAACAATCTGAAAAACAAATTCAACCATGCCATTAAGAAGATTCACTAGAGAAAGAAGAAATACAATTCTAGATGATTATATTGTATTTTTTTAAGAACATGAGGAAGACGTTGGAATGATGGAAGATGATCCAATCAACTTCCGTCAGGCCATGGAAAGTTTTAATTCTTAAAGGTGGATAGATGCCATAAATGAGGAGATAAATTCTATGAAGGACAATGACGTGTGAAATTTCGTTCTATTTCCTGAAGGTGCGAAACCCATTGGTTGTAAATGAATATTTAAAACTAAAAGGGATTCAAAGGGCAATGTGAAAAGATACAAGACTTGTCTTGTCGCAAAAAACTTCACACAGAAATAAGATATCGATTATAAAGAGACATTCTCTCCAATTTTTTTGAAAAACTCTTTAAGGATTATAATGACATTAGTGATATATTTTGATCTTGAATTACACCAGATGAATTTTAAGATAGCGTTTCTCAATAGCGATATTAATGAAACAATCTATACAGTGCAACTAGAGTATTTTGGGTCAAATAACTCAAAGGAAATGATTTGTAAACTCAAGAAATCTATTTATGGGCTCAAATAAGTATCTCGACAATGGTATTACAAATTTTACCTAGTTCTCATCTCGTTTGATTTTGAGATGAATTTGATCGATAATTGTGTATACCATAAGTTCTCTGAGAATATGTATATTTTTCTGGTTTTGTATGTCGATAGCATATTGTTTGCCAATAATGATATATGTTTAGTGCATGAAATCAAGAGATTTCTAGTTAAGAATTTTGAGATGAAAGATTTTGGTGATTTAGTGACACCTCTTTTTTATTAGGAATCCGGATTCATCGAGATCGCTTTCGACTAATTCTCGGATTATTACAAAAGAGCTATATCGCAAGGGTTTTTCAAAGATATGACTACAAGATTGTAAATTAGGAAATACCTGTAACGCCGACACTGTGGTGACTGTACTAGTGTATTCCTATTTTTGAAATATATATATAATATTCCTCAGTTTATATATATATAAATATTTATTTATATTGATTTTCGATTTTGAGGTATTAAATTTAAAATTTTGGTATATTTTAAGTTGCCGTGTTCGCGAATCATAATAAACCTCATTTTTATGAAATTTGCATTCTAGTGAAATGTAGATGTGAAATTATATATATAATTTATTTATAAATAAAAAATAAAATAAAAGAGGAGAGAGAGGAGGCGCAGCGTTTTGGGTCAAAACGTTACGTCCCCCTCTTAATGAATTAGGGTTAGAAACCCTAATTCATTTCCTCTCCCACCCTCTTCGACTCTCTCTCTCCCGTAGCTCTCTCTTCATCTCTCTCACTCTCTCTACCAATCTCTCCGCCACCAACCACCGTCGCCATCGCCGCCGCGCGGTCGTCGTCCCCTTTTTCTCTCTCTATTTCAATATCTGTTTTCTCTCTCTTTCTCTTTTGATCTCACTATCGCTCTCTTTCTCTGTCTTTGTCTCCCTCGCTCTCACTCTCGAATCTGCTTTCTCTGTCCCTCTCTTTCTCCTTCGAGTTCTCTCTCGGTTTACTCTCCTTCTCTACTCTCTCTGCCTTCTTCTTCCTGTGCGCGATCGCAGAGCCTTCTCCCTCTCCCTCGCTCGCTCACTTGCACGTGGACTCCTTGCTGCAACCTCAGCTGAAGCCCCAAACTGCAGTCGTCAACCGATCTTCGAAACCCTAGGCCACAAGACTGCAATTTCATCCACTGTACATGTAATGGCTGAGTTTGGTTATAGTTCTAGGGTTTAGTAACTAGGGTTAATTGCTAACATTTGCTTCAAATTGGAAGCGTTACAGGTTTCAGACTGAATCAAATGGTGAATGGAAGCTAGGTCTGCAATCTGAGAAACCCTAGGTGAGGAGATGTCTGATTCTTTCGATAAATTGAATGAACCTAAGGTTAATTTAAGGAGAGAAGTTCTGTATATGTCTAGAATGTATGTATGATCTGAATAAAATGCATTTTCTGAAATCTATATGTGATCGTTAATACTAAGTTTAGAATTTTACATGATTAGACTGTCTGATATGAAAGAAGCATGTTACAGGATAATAGAATCGAGTTGAGTTGATTTGAATAGTTTCCCTTAGAGTTTAATTTAAAATATGCATGTAAGTATTTGAGTTTAGGGTTGAAATGAAATGTGCCGTAAAATGAAGGATATTGTCGCATTTTATGTCTTTCTTAGATTGTTTTGAGTTGTTAATTTGCATAATGATATGTATATGAAAGACAGTTTAAAAATTATGGTTATAGTTTAAGAACTGTTGTAATCTTTTAATTATAAGTTGTCCTGTATATAGGCAATCTAATTACAATCTCCGTATTATGAAACTATACCTTTACATCTCGAAAATGACATATGGTTCGAAACGTTTGGATGAGAATTGAAAAGTTTATGATTTTTCAAAAAATTTCTATTTTGTAGAAAACTAATTTTTTCATGCTCATTTCCGACTTTGAGAGGTCTTTAGGTTGAATTTGACTTGACTTTGATTGTGTTAATTATTTATAAATGGAATGAAATTAATGACATTAAAGTGTATATATGAATTTAAGAATTTGGATTTGTATAAAATTAGGGAAAATGGATAAACCCTAAAAATAATTGAAAATTGATGACAAGATTGTGATTATGTATTAGGAAAGATCAATTGAGGATCGGAGTAAGACTTTATTTGGACTGCATTGTGGAAATAGGGGTGAATACCCTTCCTAGATGTGAGTGGGACTCTAATCTCATGCATAAAAAGTGAAATTTGATTTTTACCCTGTTTTCAACAAAATGCTTTTGATATGCATTGACTCGACGTGTGATATTAAATTTCAAATTCGTTTTGTGACTATTGGAGTGTCGTGAATTTACATTTTCTATGACTATGCATCCATGTTTTGAAGTGAAATAATATTGTGCCATTACTTGAGAACTAGAAATGTTTTCTATTCTACCGTTGTATTGGTATATTGATTTGAAATGATTTGATGAAATGTATTCGCACATGGATTTGAAATGTTTTGATGAACTGTGTGGGTTGGATGCCTACTTGTGATGAGATGATGTTTCTTGATGGATTCCGTAGCTATGAAGGGCGTTTGTAGAGGCACAGGGTTGTCCGGATACGCTTCTGCAGGAGATATCCGCAAACGTCATATAGCTATAAGCGCGGCCGGTTTAACCCACATAGGGGGAGGACGTGTGTGACGCCATTGTCTAGCACTGGGCAAGGTCCTATATATGATTTTGATCTGTGTATGAGCTAGCCCCAGCGAAACTTATGGCCAACGTCGGGGTAAAGAGCGACTTTTGAACATTTTTATATAATAAAACCCCCGATACTCCTGTCCTTGGTCATGGTCGACCTCTATCAGGATCATTTTCGACTCGCTCTAAAAATAAAATAATTGATTTTGAATAGATGCATACATGTATGATATCGTATGATTGGCTAAATGATTTCAATTTACTGAACATATCATGTTTTACTACAAAACGTGAATTATTATTTACGAATAATCTTGTTTGACACTCTAATGGTACACCCACACTATTTATGCTTGATATTAATCCCCTCACTCACTGGGTATCTCCCTTGATACTCATTCCTCTCTTTTCCTCTCTCAGACATGAATTTTTGTGATAAAGCGACGCTTCTGGTTCTAGAAGTCTTGGGTCGCATGTTCGTGGATTTACTTATCCACTACGATGAGATCTAAGTTTAAATTGAAATATGAAATACGTATTTTATATCGACTCTGCGAGATCTTGATATTGAGATCCGTAGTTGGCCATGTACATTTTATGGGATGACTGTATAAATTATGAACATTTATTTGTGAAACTCTTATATTTGCTCATTACACTTGCATTGAGGCACTTATAAGCATTTATAATTTTTAACTTGGGAATTTATTGTACACGTGTATAAAATTTAGGACCGTCCAGTGTGACGGCTGCTCATGCTCTAGTTGGGCATGACAGTAGAGGTCTGTGGCTAGTACTGTTAGTATTTATGATAGTCTTGCGTTGTCCTGGTTATCCACTGTGGATTTGTTGGTATTATTCGATTGTGGTTGATTGTTGTGAGGCTGGAATGACCTATTTATTTAGGTGGCAGGATAGTTGTTAAATATACAGGTTGATTTATACATGGGAGACTTCCGCAAATATGGGGAGATTTTGCCAGATTTTCTATAAAATAGAGCTGGCATCCAAGACAACGGGTGGCTGCTCACGACCCCGGTTTGGGGCGTGACAATACCCTTGTGGTTAAAGCAGACAAATTTAGTCTCAATTAATACCCCAAGAATGATTTTGAATAAAGGGAAATACAGAAAATTTCCTATGCGTCAGCAGTAGGAAGTCTAATATATGCTCAGATTTATACACGTCCGGATATTGTGTACGTTACAAGAATATTGAGTAGATACTTAAATAACTTAGGAGTGGATCATTGGAGAGTAGTGAAACGAGTATTTAGATATTTACAAAGAACAAAAGGGTACAAGCTCACGTATCGGAGGTCATATCAGTTTGAGATGATTGGGTATACTGACTCTGACTTTGCGGAATGTCAAGATAGTATGAAGTCAATTTTGGGCTACATTTATCTACTTGTTGGAAGCGCCATCTCCTGGAAGAGTACTAAATAGTCACTTATAGATTCTTTCACTATGGCAACAGAGTTTATAGCATGCTATGAGGCATCCAACCATAGAGTATGGCTGTAAAATTTTATCAGGGGACTGCGTATATTGGATCATATTGAACGACTGCTCAAGTTATTTTGTGACAATAAGTCAACGGTACTGTATTTCAATAACAACAGGAACTCGACAAAGTCGAAACATATAGATATCAAATTCCAAGTTGTTAAAGAAATGATTTAGAGTGGACAGTTATCTATAGAGCATCTTGGCACAAACTCCATGATCGCGGATCCGCTTACTGAAGGAATGCCACCCAAAATGTTTCATGAGCACACTGCTCATATGGGTATCATGTCATTAGAGGATATACAGTTTTAGTGGGAGTTTGTATATTTATATCCAATTTTAGGCATTTTTTAGTTGTACATAAGGATGTTTTCTACAAAAATAAAGATTCAGTTTTTATTATATTATGATATAGAATATAGTTGATCTCACTATAGTTTATGGAGAATCAGTTGGAAATAGATATGTTATAGATCACATTGCATATAATTTTCATACTATACATCCACATCATAATTCATGTCATTCGGTTGTATTGGCATATGTGACCATTTATGGGTCGAGTTACGATAAATGTAATGAAGGTTTCCTTGATTTTATATTGATATGATTGATGTACGGAATTTGTTAAAGATATATTTCAGTATCGATAGCGAAGTTGAGTTATACGATTATACATAATTATAAAGTTATACATATAGCTTTAAGTTTGAGATTGTTAGATTTTTTAATCTAACGTTAGACTGATATATAAAATAATTATGTATTTGGACTATCATTTAAGTATACCCAATAAAAGTGATATGTTACAGGATGTTTATTATAGAGTTTTAATATATATTGAAGGGTGTGGAGTTTTTAAAGGTATAGACACCATATGGTAATTTTCTATTTTGTGATGGGTCAAAATAAAAATAATTAAAAGATAATGGATGATTTTGAAATTCAAAACCATGGAAGTTATCTTAAAGGGTTAGGTTCCCAGACTAACATATCGTTTCTCATAACTCCTTTCTGACTCCCCCATCGTTCAAAGAGAGAAACCTAAAAGGATACGGATAATTTGGAAGATCAACCCAAGATTTGAAGAACAAATCTCAAGATCTGAATATTCATCTTGATCAAAATAGAGTTAGATATACTTTTTTTAGTTTTCTTAGTGATTTGACATGAGATCCAAGGCATATAAGTATATTGATGATAATTTTTATCTAATTAGAATTACCAACAAGTTCTAGCTCCACTCGAAACTAAACAGGCCTGGTGGCCAAGGCTATGCCAATGTAAAGACATATATATGATAGTGAACGTGAACACATATTAGGCATGACACCCACTAAGTAAATTTGTTGTAGCCAAGGTATTTTGTATGTGTGTTGTGTGTATATATATATATTTTAAATAAATCATGATATTTGATAATTATTTTATATTTGATTAAATTTAGTTTGAGCAAAATTTTGATAAACTTTTTTCAACATATGTTTTCTTCCTCTAATATTCAAATTTAAAATTTTATTTAAAAAGTATCGGTATCTAATTTTCCGATCAATTTTCCGATCAACTAGGGTGGTATTGTGTGTTCTTGTTGGACCGATCAAGATAAAAGTTTCCAGCTCAATCCCGAGGACAATGAAGAAACATTAGTCCTTTTTTTTTCCGCTAAAAATCATATGAATTCACGGTCGATAACTAATCCAACCTTTTTGACAACTTGATCTTCTTCAAGGATGCGACGACAGCAAATCCGGGGGAAACGTCTACTTTTCCAGCTATCCAACTGTCTCTAGTGACAATTAAGTCCTCCAAAGAGAAAAACAAATGTTGTATCCAACTTGTGCCACATTTTTCTACGGCCTACAACGTTTTTCCAACACTTTTCTGCTGTCAAATTTTGACAATTTGCTTTCTTAAAATCTAAGCAACCCGAAAATACCCTTATCGTGTTTGGTCAATAACACATAACACTAAGTTTAAAGATATATAAATTTTAGGTATCTTTACTCGAATCACCAGTTTTCGATATAGGAATTAAGTTTTTTAGAGCCAAAATCTCATATTATCCTATCGATATTGTGTATCCTAGTAATCAAGACAAAGATAGGAGGGAGGGAATGATTGGGACTAGTGACTTGGAATTAAATTTATTAAAGCCAAAATCTCATGTTAACCTATATAACTTTCTATCTGTCATCGGGGACATGTTGATCCACAAAGTCTTGACACTTCTGTTTTACCGGTGACCAGATTGTAAACTCACAGACCTAATAGTTTACTATTGAGTTTGAAAATGTCCTTGTCCTTCAGTGGGACAAGCATGTAGACTTGCACACACACACACACACACTCTCTCTCTCTCTCTCTCTCTCTCTCTCTCTCTCACACACACACACACACACACACACACACACACACACAGCTTTTTCTGGGTTCTTAATCAATTATTCCCAAAGATCATCACAAAGACAATACCGTAATCTCATAACATGGTTATGCTTACTTTTTTTTTTTTTTGGGCTAGTGACCGTGCAGATGGGGTACAAGCGACTTACACAAACGTGCGAACACAAACACCATGGAGGGTCTGACTGAAATTTGTACGCTTTGATATTCAATCACTTTTTTCTCTAACCATCATTTGATTTGCAATAATGCACATGAAAAGCAAGGGCCCTCAAGATCTTTTCATATGCCCTTGGCAGGATATGTCGAGTGATTCCATACCGTGTGGAATTTTTTGATGTTGGTGTTGGTAGTCACACACACACACACAAAATTTGGTACAAAATAATTCTTTTATTTTAGATTAAGAGTGTACATGTAAAATAGTTTAATATTTTGAGTCAAAAATACTTGTTTTTGAGATCCTATTTTTATTTTTTTTTTCACCTTTTTCTCATCAAAGCTGATACAAGACTATAGAGAGCATCTTGAAGCGCGAGAATTTCCATTATGATATGTGGGTTGAGAGGCCAATCTAAAATAACTAAAAACTTTTCTTATGCACAAAATTATTCTCAAGGGATGCAACTAAGAATATTAGAACTAAAATTAGGAAACTACCTATCTTAAGTATATTTAAAATATCTCTCAATGTGTATTTTTAAAAGTAATTTACCTTGTACGTAGTTTCATGCTCTTTGCTACTACAGCTGCTCTAGCTGATATTTTCATTTTGTTGTCAATTCTAAGAAGCAGTATGCATTGCAATTCTCTCTTATAGGGCTTGAACTTGTCGCACAATCTTTTCAACTTCAATTTCTTAGACATTTTGTTGTGAAAGGTTTTGGTATCTGAAATTACTATTACTCGGTAGACTTGCGTGAGTGGTGTGGGCCACTGATGTGGTGTGGAGCTATGGGGGCTACCGATGCCTTGGGGGGCCTAAACTTGCCTGTTGCCAAGCTAACACCAAGCCACTGAAAGTATCACAAAACGCGTATAATTGCCCAATGTGTTGATATTGAAACCTCACTATGGCTAGGCTCGATAGGTCAAGATAATTAGACTCTTTTCTGGTGCAAAAGATTCCGGAGAGAGGCACCCGTAGAGCATATTAGAAAGAAAGAAAAAATAAATAAATATATGTCAATATATATTTGAAATATTTCTCAAGGTATGTTTTTACAAGATATTCGGTACCGAATAATCGAACAAATCAAACTGAAATAGGATATTCAGTTTGAATTTTTATCAAATTTAAATTTTAATAAATGAAACCAAAATAATTGAAATCAACTCTCTTTGGTTATGGTTATAAAAACCTAGTTTGATTTATATAAAAATTTTTTAATGTATATATTTTTTTATACTTGACCATCGATATCCAAAAATACAACTAATATAGTTCGACCAGTCGTGAGACTCAATTTAGGGGTTGGCTCTTCTACTATCTGATTTTCTATTTTCAAGAGTCGAATTTGAGATTTTGATTAAGTTAGTACACAGTAATATTTTGTAGCTAGACTCACAAAAAGTTGATGAATATTTTTAATATATAACATGACTTACTTAAGTTAAAAGTTGTTTGAACTTGTAACTATTATTTAGATTTTGATAACTTGGTTCGTATCATAATTTAGTGAAATTATTATCTAGGCTTGTCTTGATATTCAAGACCAATTTAAATATAAGAGAATTTCAGTTGTTAAACCGGAAAAAAAAAAATTGTCAATTCGCTATGAAATAATTTGCTATGAAATAATTTTTTGGACCATAACATAATTTTTTAATCAAATAGTTTTGTAAATGTTTTTACATTATTACTAGGTCATAAAAGAAAATTTTGGTGGGGTCCCTTTTTTGGGCTACAACACATTTTTCTTTTTAATTTTTTTAAAATTATTTTATCATACATCCATAGGTACAATAAGAATTCAGTTATTTTACCCAAGAAAAAAAAAAGACCTGAAAACTAAATACTGGAACAGTAATTTAGTTTGAGTTTGGTTATTTTTTATAGATTTGATTAATTAAAAATCGAGTTGAATTATTTAGACTTGAACCGAAAAATCGAATGCTTAACTCTACTCTTAACCCTTTATATATCTTTTTCCTACGCAGAACACAACCAATTCAATGTAAGACACACAAACACAACTCATTCAATGTGAAAAACAACAAATTACACATAAAGAGCCCTTAATCATTTAATCTTAAGCAAAAACCCGTGAGGTCGTCCTTGTATGAAGAAAGATAATGTTCCACATCCACTTCTCTTTCAAAGCCTAAATTGGTTGTTGCCTTTGGAGAAAGCTGGGAGCAAAAAGTGATAGGCAATGATGGTGTTGTATAGATTGAGGACTAAATGGTGAAAAGTTAATCCTGTAAAATAATTTGGCGGTCAAAGTCTCAAAGCAAAAGACCATTCTTTGCATTATTGCAAATCACTAAGCTGGTTGTGTAGTTCACAGTACCAACAAAACTGAGCCAAATCATGGTGTAGGATAGGTGGTCATTTCATTTCCCATATTGCCAAAATCATTGCAAAGAGTTCAATCATAAGCACCTTTAAGTGCCCTTTCCTTCCACCTCTTCTTTCAAGATTGTAATCAACTAGGATTTGAAAATATGAGCTTGAAAATTCAAATGTAAAAATTGAAAAAAAAAAAAACTTATCCCATCTCTGTCATTCTCCCCACATTCAATCTCATGTTTACTTCTTCATGGTCATGCATTACCCAAAAACAGGTTTTCATCAAACACTTGGTAAAGTTCAAGCATCCGTAAAAGCAGCAAAGACAGGCATGTGATGAGGCAGTGTAATAGTAGGCCTAAGCTGAGCTGATGGAATCCAAGAATTCACAATACTTGTTGGGTGCATAGCAAGTAGAACTGGAAGACCAGTTCTACTCGCCATCTTCTCCAAGTTTCCTTCCTCGTTTTGAGCCAAACTTGGCACATTGATCCCAGTGGCAGCATTGGGCTGTGACATCGAGAATGATGGAAGTAATTGTTCATCATTAGACTTGGCGTCAAGCACCATTTTCCAGTCTGCTTCGCCTACATTGTTTTCCAAACCCTCAGGCGTTGAGGTTGTGTCCTTGTTTCGCCTGGCGTGCTCTCCCGCTAGAAGAGTGTTGCTTGCCATGATGCGTTCCACATCGTACCTTGTTATATCAAAGTTTGTCACAGCATTAGCACCGCGAAATTTTATGGCTGCAATGTCATAGGCCTCCGCTGCTTCTTCTTGAGTACCTGAAATGGCAATTTAGGATGAGTTAAGCAAGGTGTTCGTACAAAGTTATATAAACCCACTCATCGTTTTATTTTTTGGATTCAAAGAACTTACTAAATGTCCCAAGATACAAGTCCTTGTTGCCTGCGACCCTACCAATCCGTGCTTGCCATCTTCCATGTTGATGATGTCTGTTAAAGAAGACATGTAGTTAGAACTCAAACCGGATACTTAAGGAGCTCTCATGGTAACATTCAGAAGGGGTGACAAATGCATAAAAAAAAAAAACATATAACTGTGTTGATGTATTCTCTCCAGTGAAAAATAACTGCGTCATTTTTTTCATTTTCTAAGACAAAACTAGCAAGTGACCAACATGTCCTTAGTTTGGAAGAAGAATGAGAAATAAGACCTTGTCACGCCTCGATACATTGAAGCTCCTCTGGAGAAGCCACTGCTTTTCCTGCAAAATGGGCCAAGACACTTTAATTTTGTACCATGACCGATATATTGGTCAGCGCAATAAAGGAAATATGCAGAGGAATCAAAACTAACCTTCTCAGGTGAGCAACATATTCTTGTCTAGTCATGTTCTTCATTTCTTCAAGTTGTTCTTTATAATTTTCCAACTGCGGAAAAAAAAAAGGCATAAATTGAGAAAAATAGTGAAAAAAAAGAAGTGATTTGATTAATAAATGGATGTGATTAGGTTAAAATTGATACAGGAAAGTTGATGTGCGTGGAGGGTCCCCAATACTTGAGTGCAGCTAAATCATATGCTCTTGCCGCCTTTTCTTCCATATCATAGCCACCTAAAAGTAGAATTTGGTTAAAACATCACACACAGAAAGGGGGTCCTGTAATAGTTTGATATTCAATAATAGATTTTTAATGACTTACCCAAATAAACTGGATAGTGCCATTTGATTTCAATGCCATCCCCAAACGCAAAAGAATACTAATTAGTATCTGTGTTGTAAATATCATGTGAAAGGGGAGAGAGAGAGAGAGAGAGAGAGAGAGAGAGAGAGAGAGAGATGCTAACCTTGCCTTCCCTTTCTACTCTGGCCTTCTTTCTTGCAACTATTGTCCCATAAATGAGCTTCATATCTACCAGTCCATCTATGCCTGATCACAAAAAATTGCCATATCAAGACAATAAGATTAGGACAAACCATGTAATAAAAGGCAGAGATACTATTTATGTTCTAAGCCAAATTTTCGATTTTGTTTCTTGTGTTAAATATGTAAACAAAACAGAAAAGAATTGTTTTGCGAGTTAAGTAACAAATGTGTTATGGGACAAATCTTTCAAAACGCAACATTTCATAATGAAATAATCAAAATTTTTTCAATCTTTGCAAATCGCATAAACCTAGAAAATCCTTCTTCCGACAAAAATCATTGTCCAATAAAGGAAAAATGTAACAAAGAACACGGATGTATGAAAAAGAAGAATGAGAAAAAGACAAACCTGGTAACACCTCTGTACTGAGAGGTCCTCTGCCCAAAAGTGTCAATAGACTTCCTATGAACTGTTTGCTTGTGATCCACCTTATCACACCCTCTTTTTCTGGATTCCATAGCTCCACAGTCACTCACGTTGGTAGGTGATATTTGCTGGGAGCTGGTAACACAGGAGCTTGATTGTGAACTAGGGCTCATTGACAAGCTTAGAGACTGCAAATCACCATAACCCATTTCATTCATGCAATTAATCATCTTTTGATCTAATGCATTGTTGTTATTTGTGCTTGAAATCCCACTTCCAGCCAATGTAGGGAGTTGGAGATTGAAATCTGCAAGTGGGGTTTCCTTAGTCTCTCCAAACACAGAGTAGGATTGAAATGGTTGGACATGAAACTGGTGCTGCTTTGTCGGATCCTCTTGGAAATGGGTTGAGAAATTTTGATTGCTTTCGTGGTTTGAGTTTTGTTGGTAATACATGTTCTCTAAGCTAAGAGCCATATCTCCTCTTGCACCCCCAAAGAAATCCTCCAGTTTCGGGGCAGGAGTTGATAAAATTCCTTGACACAACAAGTCAAAACAAGTATTATATAAAAAAAAAAATTAAGGAATGATTTTTCAAAATTGTTTTGAAGGTTTAACTAGTGCGCGAAATTTGTGAGTCATTGTATGTATCTAACTCAGTGCACTTGAAACCAGAAAATAGAAACATTAGCAGGAGTTTGGAGCAAACCTTGAGATTGAGACCTATTGAGAGCTTCCATTAAGCAAAGGGATCCATCAGACTTCAATGGCATTACAGACAAAGTAGGGTAAAAGCTAACATTTTCTCCTTGAACACCATAGTAAATGCCAGAGTAGTTCTGTTGAGAAGAGGAATGGAAAAGGCTTGAAGTAGAAGAGTGAGGTTGTGGTTGATTTGGATGATTTTCCGAATTAGAAGTCTCCATACTCATGTTTGGGGAGAGAGAGAAACCCAACCAGTGATTGTTGCTGTCATCATTGTTCATGGACTTCATCTTCTAAAAGATTTTTGCTCCGCTTCTCTTGCTGAAAGAAAAATAAGAACAAATAAACTAATCATTTCCATTCCAAACTTGCATATATTTCTTGTTTCTGAAACATTTTTTTTTTCCTTTTTATGCTTTTGTGTATTTTATTCCCTAGCTGCTAAATACTCTTGACTCGTAAAATCATGAATAAACTCTCTCTCTCTCTCTCTCTCACAAGTTTTCAAAAGAGAACAAAGCTAGTCTAACTCCTTTAAACTAAGCAAAGGGAATGAGTTCCAGCAAGAAATGTTAGGCATGTTGGTGCATTTCATGGGGATCCGTGTGTGTGAAAAAGACAGCTTCTTTTGCTTTTACCCACCGCTCCTTCCATACTTTTCTTTCTTCTTTTATTATCTCATTTAAGACCAACCCTTTATTTCTTGTACTTGTTTTTTTACACGTTAAACACATCATTAAACACAAAAAGTCCCAAAAGAGAAACCAAATAAAAAATTCTTTCAAAAATTCTTTTATTTGATTTTGGTGTAAATTTTAATCATTTTGGTATAAACTAATTAATTAATTAAATATATATAATAATTCATAAATTTCTTGCATAAGATGAATACACAAAAGACTGCATATGGCTTGCTTCCTTTGATCCTCTGGAATCTAATGAAGCACCTTGGTATTTTAATGAAAAAAAATTTTATCGTCCAAAAGTCTAAAATATCAATTTTTCTCATTAAATTTGTTAGAAAATATTATTAAAATATTTTGATACCCACATCAGCATTTACGCATCACTACACCGTCAACATACATATATTATATATTTCAAAATCAAACAATTTTTATTATAACACGTTAAATTCGAAAAGGTATTAAAAGATATTTTGAAAATATTTAATTTTATTGAAAAATATTATCTTAATATATTATTGAATTTTTTGTGTGAATGAGCTAATTGGGCTAATAAGAATTATTCCAAGGAATATATGAGCCGACAAAAATCTATTTGTCGATATTGTCAAAATCTTTTTCTCACTAGTGACAAAAGTTAATTCCACAGATAATTGGTGAGGTTTAGATAGCGTTGGGAGATTTCAGCTTTCTCACAATTTAAATCAATTTATCTCTTTCTAATTTATAATATTTATAATTAAATTAATATTAAAAAAATATATACACTTTTACATCTAAAAATTAAAATTTTATTGCAATTAAGATTATCATTATATTTATAATTTTTTAAATTAAAATTTTAATTAATTTTAACTAAATTTAACCTTAATTTTAACCTCGCTCCAGTATACTTTCTGGACGAATTATCTGATGAGTTAGTACAGTAGTCCTTAATCTTTATTCATATTAAGTATGAATAAATGATATTTATATTATAAATAAAATTATATAAATTATATTATTATTAAATAAAAATTAAAAAAAATATGCATGTGAGCTGAGCAGAGTCTCATCCTTAATAACTTGTTTGGATGAAAAGATTTGACGTGAAAAAAAAAATCAGGAAAAAGAGTTATAACTTTTTTTTTTTTTGGAGAGTTTAGATATGAGAGAAAAAGAGAGATTTGGATGGATTTGAAATTGTTCCAAATTTAAAATTTTTTCTCTCTCAAAACGAAAACAAATGAAAGGGAGAAAAAATATTAGAGTTAAATATTTTTATATTTTAAAAATATCCTTTAAATACTAAAAACAATTTTTTTTTTCAATGAATCCTTTTTTTTTCATAAAACTTTCAAATAAGATAAAGAAAAAATTATAATTTTTTTTCTCTTAAGTAATTTTTTATTTTCTCTTCAAAACTCTCAAACTTAATGTAAATGAACTTTCACAGGGTTGAGGGCAAAAACTTCATCCTTGTTGCTTCGAATCAACAATTGTAAACCCTAGTATGGATTATATCATGTACGGATGGCAATATCCAATTCGATCCGATCCGACGGATACTCGAAAAATCCGATCTGATAGATTGTTTTTTTTTTCCCTCAAAAATTGAGTTAGAGTCGGATTATAATATTAAAGTACTCGGATTGGTTCGGATTCGGATTTATATTATAAATAATCCGATCCGATAATAATTTATAATAAAATAAAAATTTATTTTAATATAATATTATTAAATAAAATAAAAAGATTTTAATAGTTTGTTATAATTTATAAATTTTATTTTTATTTTTAAAAAAATATTATTAAATTAAAAAATATATTAGATTATAATTTAGATCGGATATGAGTCAGGTATGAGTTGGGTACAAGTCGATTTAAGATCGGATCGGATCGGTTTTTTAAAGATATGTAGTAGATCGGGTCGGATCGAGTTTTTTAAAAAATTCATAGAGTCGGATATGATTTTTAATTTTTTAATCTGAATCAAATTAGGGTTGAATATAAATATTATAGTTAAAATTTATAATTTAGTATGATCCAAATGATAACCAATCGATTTTCATCCTGATATCATGTTCAAAGCTGTTGGGTATCTCTCTTTAAAATGAGGTTTCGGCCTTTGCAATAGGACATCGTTTTGTAAATGATTTTTGTCCCATTGGACTCGTCCCAATAAATTGTTTATTAGGGGCTTTTCTTTTCTAGAAGAGGAGAAAAAGAAATGTGGCATCTAAAGACAAATTCCAAAGCCAAAACTGTCCTAATGTACTTTTGCCATAATGGAAAATAAAAAGTTCTGGGGACCAAAATTAAATTATGGAGGAAGAAAAATGAAAAATACTAAGAATAAAGGGGTGTTTTTTAATTAAATATTTTAAGAGTGATACAATTTATCAATATTTGACATATTATAATCAATTGAATCATCATACCAAATCTACCTTTCAAGCAAATTAATGGCTTTGTCCTCGTAAGAACATCTTTAAATGTTGTTCTTCAAATCTAGGTGTATTTTCATAATTTTTATAATTTCTATATAGTAAAAAAAAAGCAAATTAATGGCTCTAATAAATGGAACCTTTTTTAATATGTATTAAATTATTAATAAATATTATAAAAGGATTCACTTAGTATATAAAGTATTTCCTTATTTAGTGTAGGGATAAGGGAGGGTGAGTGTATATATACATAATTTTTTTATTATATTTTTGTAAAGAGACTGTTTTCACATCTCGAACCATCTCGAGGTTACTAAAGGAGTAATTCCACCGTTATGTCAAAGTTTACCTTTATTAAAATATTAGTAAATTTACTAATATTTTAATTTTTTTTATATTAGTAAATATCACCATACAAAAAAAAAGAAGCATTAATTTTGCCTGAATTAGGGGTTGATGTGGTAGAGTGGACCATAACAAAAATCTATTAGTTGACTAAAACATAACTCTGTCTGGATTATGTTTTGGCCCTAAAATAAAGTGTATATAGTCACGCCAAAAATGGGGATTGAAAATGAGATTAGAAATGGAAACATAAACGAGGAAATTCAACTGTGAAATCCCCTTTTTCTCCTGTTTGCTTTATTCGGGCTTACATTGCACAGAGTCAACACCTGCTTCCACACAAAAAGTGGGAAGTGGGTCTCCTTGACAAGCTTGGTTATCTTATCTGAGTGAGAATCCTATTGGGGTCTTGAATTATGAAGGAAATAATAAGAATAAATAATCTCAATTCCAAACATGTCCTTGGAATATTAATAATCTGATCTGAACTTTATGCATAGCCCACTTGGGTTCTTATGAAAATTAAAAAGAAAAAGAAAAAAAAAACTATACTTCACGATTCATAGTTCATGAAATATTTTATTAATTATTTGAACTAAGGAGAAAAATATTGCTTTCAAAAATCATGGATTAAGAATTTGGTAGAACTACCTTTTAAATTGGGTATAATTATACTCAAATCAAATTAATTAAAATATGACTCTGAATGTCGGTCGGTTATAAAAAATAATAATAATAAAGTTTATGAAAACCAAACCAGGAGGGAAAGACTTACCAAGGACATTATACAATTGATTCTAGTCCACATATAATGGCAATCACAAGTTTACTAAGGACTCCGATTTCTTTCCCCCAAACACCGTCTAAAATATTAATTTTTTTTTTTTTAAAAAATAGCATAAAGCAAGGTTTCTATTTGATTACGTTACCTGTGGATTTTCTTATTGATATAATATATTTTGATATCGAAATACAACATCTACAATAAATTTGAATACGATTTTGAGAATTTTCTTCACCAAATAAAACATCTACAATAAATTTGATGAAATTATTTATTATAATTTGTTATATCATTTCATCTTTGTTCACAAACACATCCTTAAAATCAACAAAGAGAACCCAATTTTCATGTGTAGAAATTTTGCATGCAATGATTCAAGAACAATTCAGTGGAGACAGATTTTCTAAGAGAAATGATTTTGTTTGATAAAGAGAGAGAGAGTCCATAAGATAAAGATGTACTAAGAAATTGGAAAAAAATTGAAGATGAGAGAAACCCTCCTTTGTTTGATTGTAGTAATGATGAGAAAATCCACTGACGACCAGAGGCCAACTAAGATTTTGCAGTTTATAGTGCATGGCCATAAAAAAGGTGTTTTCATGCTGTTTCATCACATTTTTGCTTTCTTTCATGATCACCTCTCTCTTTTTGGTTTAGGTAGTGCTTCTTTTTCCTCTCTCTCTCTCTCTCTCTCTCTCTTCTTCTCTGATGATTGGCCTCTTAAATTGTTAATTAGAATTTTCCTTTGCTAGTCGTGGGGTTGGATCAATTTGTCCTTGCGCTGTTTTAGGGCCATTATGCCCTCTTAGGCTGCAGAACTAAAGAGAGAATAATGGAGAATATGACTTGATGTGAAATTATTTTAGCCAAAGTTTTGTGAACTTGACTAAAGTTATGTTTGCTAGGGAAGGCTAATCACGAATTTGGGCAAGCCCACAACATTAACAAATACCTTTTTAAGGTAAAAATCCAATTTTCTTGTACTTATACATATATTTTTTGCTTAATCAAAATTATACTCCTACTAATTTGATTTAAGTTATTGTTAGAAGTGTCTCTAGAGGAACTCTCTTAACGTAATTCTTTTCATTTTTAAAATTATAATTCTAAAGATGTACACGTTCTTGAGATAATGAGAGTCCAAATACAACACTCATCAAAAGTCCACAAAACAGCAGCAAAACAAACCAGTCATGTGACGAAAAGCAATTTGCCGAGGCAGCTAAGGACACAAAACCTTCTGACTAACGAGTTGTTTAGATGAAAAGATTTGAAAAGAAAAGAAAAAATTAGAAGAAAAAATTATAATTTTTCTTTTCGTTAAGAGTTTAGATACGAGAGAAAATAAAAGAAAAGATTTAGATAGATTTAAAATTCTTTTAAATTTGAAATTTTTTCTCTCTCAAAAATGAAAAAAAATAGAGAGGAAAGAAAATATTAGAGTTAAATATTTTTTTATTTCAAAAATGCTCTTTAAAAATTGAAAATAAAATTTTTTATTTCCAATGAATTTCATTTTTTTTTTCTTTTACAAAACTCTCAAACAAGATGAAAATTCTCTTCATTTCTTTTCTCTCCTATCTAATCTTTTTTTTTCTCTCAAAAACTTCCAAACATATTATAAATGTCAACCAAAAATTATAGCATCAATTGATCCAGCACCTTGTGAAGCCCTAGCTTCCTTTGCTATATCTTCCTTGAATGCCTTGGTCTTTCTATAATGGCTTTCCGAAGAATTGATCTCATAGGATCAGGCAACACTAGCACTCAACAATACCAAAAGACCTCAATTCCAAGCAAGATCAATTGGTTCATATTATCATTCTGATTTTCTGATTGGTATAATAAATTGATAAAATTATTTAGGTGATATATAGTAGTATCCATTGTGAAAATTTTTTATTAACTATTATTTTGAAAAAACTCGTGATATTTCTTCGAGTAATGAAAGAGAATTATTAGAATCAAATTATCAATAGCTTTTCTTTGCACCTTCTCATTGAGATTAAATCTAGCATTAAAGAAGAGATCACTCAAAAGGGGTGATGCTGAAAGCACGGCAAACAAACCAGTCATGTGACCAAATACGATTTGCCTTGGCGGCTTAGGACAAAGAACTTTTTTCACTACATGTGGAGCAAGTCGGTCACTTTGGCCCTTTGTGAAGCCCTAGTGCGCTCAGCTATCTCCTCCTCGAATGGCTTGTACAATTTCCACTCATAATTACTAACCCTCTCTGTGTTAGCCTTCCCAAGTTTCGATCTTATAGCACCCGGCAACACTAGCACAACATCAATACCAAAAGGCCTTATTTCTAAGCGCGGGCACCGCAGCTTTGCTAGTGCAATAAGACCCTGCCCAAGGTGTCAGGCACTTTGCCTACAATGCCCCCAATATTAACTATAGTCCCACTGTGCCTCGAAGCCAGTGGGGAGCTATTTGTTGCACCATCCTAAGTTGTCCCAATGTGTTAATTTTCCAAGTCTTTTTAGTTGTATCTAGAGGTAGCTCTGCTAGATGCCCGTGCTTCTTATGCCTGCATTGTTCACTTCTATGTCTATGCGATTGCATTTTTCTATTAGTGTTCACAGCAACTTTGGGGCTTTCATCTGAAGAAACATCGAGCTCTAGCATCTCAATGTTATTGGATGAAAGCTCCGACATTTCGCTCATTCGATGGGGGATGTCTGAGGTGTAAACATGGCAATTTTGTTCTGCATTGCAGTACTCAGCCCATGCCGCCTCTGGTTCAGCCTGCTGTTGCTAGCATAACTTTGTGATCACTCATCCTCTAATTCTTTTCCTCCTTTTGAATTACTATATACTTCAGATGTTACCGCAGTCTTATATAGGTAGAAGTCAAGAAAATTTGTATTAATAAGAATTTATTTTTCCCGGAAAAAGGAAGCCTATGAAGGTCCATGATCAATATAAGTCCATGTTACATCCAACACGAATTTGATTATTTATAGTTATAAGGTCTAGGATTAAGAAGTTTGATTTATTTGTTGTGGTTGGAATTATGGTAAAGATATGCTACTACAAGTGATTTGAACAAAACTTAAGGTAGACAAAAAGCTAATGTGTTTCTATTATTGCATAAGTCTCTACATCCCTTTTGAGCTATGGTAAAGACGTCTTTGTTTTACCAACAAAAAATGCTACTTTGGAAGAGCACCGTTACTGGGATTGAAAAATAAGATGTTCAAATTAATGAATTAAAGTTCAACTAGTATCATTTCTTTTTTCTTTGAGGTCTTGCATTCGAGCCTTTTCTATGTACCAAAAAAATTAATATTAATTCATGATATTACTTTTTTTAAGGCTAATGTAAGAAATTTTAATATTAATAATTAATTAAATTATGTCACATCCTTATTAAGTAATCTCCGACGAGGAGTCATATTAGTTTTCATCCGATCCTTCGCAAAGACAGACACTACAATGTCTTTGTAGCGATAAATTCCACGAGGCAAAAGGCATATTCTCCAGGTTCGGCAGTTCAACTTTTCAAGACTCCGCAGCATGCTTTCCTTTTTTCCTTGGACTTGGTCATTGCATAATGCATACAAAAACCAAAAGCAACCCCATGCGTTTGGTTGAAGTGTTTATCCATGAATGAAGTACAAAATTCATTACTTTGGCCATGGCTAAAAGGCACATTAAAATTTGGGAATTTCAAATAACGTATTGGTGTGGGTGATCGTGATTTTACGATCCGAACAGAGACTAATTCTTAATTCAATAATTACCATTTTCATAATATAAGATGATAAATTAATCTGTAATTATTGAATGATAATTTCAAAACCCTTATATTAATTATTAAAAATTATTTCACATGACGGTAATCTTGGCTTTTTGAGTTTTGGATCACATCTATTGGGATAATCTATTAGTTCCTATCATAGAAATAAACAATCAATTTTTTTTTTTTTAATTGGAACAAATCGAAGCTATCGCAGCATTTTCTATGTAGAATTAGAAATATGTGAACATGATTAAAAGTATTTCCCTTTCTTTTTATACGTTTCCTTTTGTGATGTGAGGGAGTAACGATATATTTAAAAATTAGGGAAAAAAAAAAGAAAAAAAGAAAAGGACTCATACGAAGTTTTATTTTCTAGTAGTATGAATTCTCAACCACTATTTTTTCTGATGTCTGCTGCTACAAGACATGCAGCCAAGGTGCATATACCTTCGATGATGCTCTTATCTTTGAAAACCTGTTGATGCTATCAGACACCTTGGATTTAGGAAAAAGAAAAAAAAGTTGGTGAAAACCCCTCTTAAAATTTAGTATCCAAACAAGGAATTTGGATTTGGGTGCCCCAGATCTAAATCCATAGTATCAAATCCATGTTTTCAAACAAGATATGAACGAAATCTGATGCCATAGTTTACCAAATAATGAGGAGAGGTCATTTTCTTCAATTATGGATCAACTACAAACTGAATGAGGATTTTAATTGACTAGTACATGAAGGCTCTAAAGTAGAATCTAAATTAGATCACACAAGGACCCCCACAATAGACCAACAGGGCAAAAGCAGATTATTAGATAGCAACCCAACTGAGAGTGACTAGAGAACCATTTTGCTTTCTTTTTTAAATTCCATCGTTCCATGCAAGCAAAATAAATAAAGGTCATTCTCTTCATACCCTTTACGCACATCTTTTTGCTCATCCTCATTGTACCCTCTCCATTAATACATCCCACCAAAGTAATCTGCACTGCAGATCCTAGCCTCATCATCCTCTTAATCTCTCTCTCTCTGAAATGTCATGATCCCAGCACAAAGTATGTCATGTCGCATTCACCAAAAGATTCTCTATATCTAGCTACTAGCTAGCTATAGCTGCTTTGGCCAACTGCAATATGTTGGGACTTTACTTGTGTGTGCTTGATAAAATAGAGAGTTTCCCATCAGAAGCAGAGGAAAACCCAGAGGATTTATAGGCAAAAGAGAGCTATTTATGACACAATAGCACCGGACCAGACGCTTCCACATCCAATGACAGTCTTAAAGAGAGTTCAAACAAACAACAAAAGAAAGGAAAAAGGGATTTGCTTGCGTTAGAAGAATTAAACATATGTACTACAGTGATTGTGAAGTTCCTTGGACACATGACGTGCTTTTCATCTCTTACTACAGTGTCCTAAATTCCTAAATTTATTGCCTTCCAATACTTTTTCTTTCCTTTACAAAACTTTTCAAGAGAGTTGTTTGGCTTGGCTATTTCTCCCTTAAGTTTCTCAGTTGACACATTTGAGTTGGAATGTGATGAAAATTAGAATACAACTCGTCACATGGTAGGAGTGCTTCGGAAGATTTGACACTTCGGGTTGCTTCAAATTGAAAAAATTTGGGTAAATCATTTCAATTCTCCCACATTTCAAAGTTTATTTTGATAAATATATTGACCATGGCGGACTGCCTCTTCGGCTTGCACTACTGTTTTGGGCTAAAGACCTAATTTTGGTCCAAGAGACCTTTTTAAATAAATTAGGCTAGAAAAAACAACTTTTATTCTTCATGCAGAGAGGGGCTTTTTTTTTTTTTTGGGTTACAATAGAAATCGCGAAACTTAGATCACAGGATTGAGAAATGGGTCTATTTATGTTGAGAAAAGGGTCTGTTTATGACTGGATTGTCATTTTGGGACTGTTTAGGGGGCATTTGATGCTTCCTTTACCATCCTCATGAGGCGTTTTCTCATAGAGGTGACAGGATTAAAGTACCCATTAGAGATGTCACCAAATTGATGACTCCTGTCTATGCACACCATGAGCCAATAATAATGCTCTTTGCTTAAGTACAATTAAAATATAAGGCAAACTATTTGAGGATAATAGTTTGATCACATAATCTTCACTGATAAATAATTTACAGTAAGGATAAAATTATAAAATATGTCACTATTATTAAAAAAAATAAAAAATAGGTTGTTAACCAATTAATTCCCTGAAATATAGAGTTGTATGTTCCTAATGGGATAGCCTATAGATCACAACTATCCTCCTCCAAATTAGAGATTTCAGATTTATAATATTGTGCAATAAAAAATAATAAAAAAAGAAATATAGAGTCATATTTGGGATCAATGAACTTTAACTCAACTGGCATCTTCCCCCTCTCCTATTGTAATAGACTCAAATTTGAACCCAGATTTACCTAAAAAAAAAAAAGAGTCGTATTTGGGTCTTGAGTTTGAAGCTCAACAGGTTCATATCATGAGGACCTCGGACCCATGTCTTGGGCCGACTTATTAGGTTGGCATGAACCCGAACATTGACATGGAGACATGCGACTATTTTTTTTTTCTTTTATTTGATTTTTTCTTTTTAATTTATTAAAAATACTTCAATTATTTTATTTTAAATATATTTTCATATATCTTTAGAATAAATAACCTTTTAATTTTACATTCATTTTTTTTATATGGTATATTCAGAATTCAAATATAACATATTCGTATAATTTATTATTAAAGATAATATCGATGGATATTACTGTTTCTGTGTATTTTTAAGAACATACAGTGTTTTTCGTTAAATATAATTTTTTTTGAAAAAATATTAAAATTAGCTCCACACAGCCCAGACTAGCACAAGCCCACGGTCACCGAGCCTATGGGTCGTGCTTGAGTTCGTCCCGTGACATGACTATTAGATACCTCGAATCCCATTGTAAGGGTGTTCTTTTATTTTATTTTTTTATTATTATTTTTTTTTAACACGATCTGTATCAGAAATTATATTTTGATTAATTCGATTCAAAACTTACAGTAGTTTATTCTGGAGTTATTCTTCTAGTGTAATCTTTTTCATTTTTAAAACTCAAATATGAGATTTTGATTAAGAAATTTAACTTTTGATTCATTGTAAGCGATATTTTTTTTCTTTTTTTTTTGGTAGAAAGGAAAAAGGAAAACAAACAAGGGCCCAGCAGGCACACAGCAACTAACTTAGAAAACAAAGCCTCTACTCTTACACCTGTGCTCATAAAGAGTCCCTGCGCCTAACATGTCCTCTAATAGGAGCTTGTTCAATTCTTGAGGAGGGTGATCCAGAATGGTGACACCTGGAGTAGCCCTTTTTCCCAATTTGGTAAGGAAATCTGCCACTTTGTTCATTTCCCTATAAGAGTGCCTCACTTGAATAGTCCCTAACTCAGCCGTCATCTTAGAACAGTCTTCCGCAATGAGGTACAGCGGATGAGATTCCTTCCTATCTCCCTGTAACATGCGAGCAAGGGGAAGACAGTCTACTTCTACTTAAAGATTGTTGATGCTCAAATCCTTAGCTATCCGTAGACCCTCTCTTATCCCCCATAACTCCGCTGTCATGACATCAGTAGATCCTATGTTAATGACATACCCTTTCAACCAGCTGCCATCATCTTTCCGAAATACTCCACCAGCACTTGCTCTGCCAGATGTTAAGTCGACAGCCCCATCTGAGTTTACCTTTATCGTACCTTTATTAGGAGGTTGCCAATTCACTCTCCTGCCCATTTGCTCGCTGCATCTAAGATTGTCATTTAAGTTTTTTTTTTTTTTTTCCAGTTGTTGCAAAAGTGGAAAATGTTTTTAATGAGGACTTGAGTATCTGCCCTCCTGTTCTCCATAACCAAACTACATCTTCTCTTCTGCATATTCCAAATGATTGATGGGAAGTACAGATTCCCATTTAGCTGGGGGTAATCAGCATTGTTAGTGACACCTTTCCATAGCCATCTTCCAAGCTCATCCTCCCAAAAGTTTCCTTCCCTATCCCAGTTGACTCCCAAGCACTTCCAGGTCTCTTTGGACTCCCTATAGTCCCTCAGCACATGCAGGAGAGTTTCCTCCTTTTCCCCACATTGGTGGCACGAATCATCCTCTGTCAATCTTCTTTTCTTTCTTTCTACGTTAGTCAGACACTTTCCCAAACTAGCTGTCCACAAAAAGAACTTCACCCTTTCAGGAGCGTGGGCTTTCCAAACCCAGTTCACGCTATCCACTCCCTGACCCCCCTGCTCTTGGTTACCCTGAAGAAGTGCATAAGCACTTGCTACAGAGAAGTCCCCATCATTAGTCTTACTCCATATGAAATCATCCTTCACACCCTCCCTTCTAGGAATCATAATTCCTGCAATTTCATCTACAATGTCTTCTTTGACCCACTCTTTAAGGTCATAAAGCTTCCATCTACCCTCATTATCTATGAAGTCCCTAACTTTAAACTGAGGCAACTCTCTGTCCTGATGAGAGGTAACGTAATCTACCAGCCTCTTATCTTCTACCCACCGATCTTCCCAGAATTTAATATCCCTCCCATCTCCAACTCTCCATTTGGTCCCTTCCATCAAACACGCTCTACAGTTCATAATGCCCCTCCAGACATACGAGCTTCCCAAGTGTCGCTTACAACTGAAAAAACTCTCTTTGCTTAGATACTTTGCTCTCAAGATCTGACACCAAAGACTGTCCTTTCCCTTAACCACCATCCACCCCAATTTGGACAGCATAGCTGTATTTCGGTCCCTCATCTTATGCACACCCAGACCTCCCAGCTTTTTAGGCTTGCACACTGACTCCCAATTAACCAAGTGAATTCTTTTCTCACCTTCCTTTCCTCCCCACAAGAAATTCCTGTTCATCTTATCCAATGTGTCACAAGTTTCCCTAGGAAGCCATACCGATTTCATAGTGTACATGGGAAGTGCAGTGTTCATGGCTTGGATAAGAGTTTTCCTTCCCTCATTACTCAAGATTCTGGACTTCCAGCTATTCAAATTTCTTTGGACCTTTTCCACCAAGTCGTTGTAGAAATCCTTCTTTATCCTTTTATGAAAGATAGGGACTCCAAGAAATCTCCCCAAGTCGTTCGAAGGAGAAAATTTAGAAACTGCAATTAAAGACGTTTTGGTGGTCCAAGGAGTTCTGGGAGAAAACCAGATTTTAGACTTAGCAAGATTTACTTCTAGACCACTCTCTACAGAGAAATCTCTAAGATATTCAAGAATGGAACTCAAATTTAGATGCTCCGCTTCAGCAAACAGAAGAAGATCATCAATAAAAAATAAAAGAGAGATGCCTGGGCTATTCCTGGCCACTTTAATCGATTTCCATCTACCTTTCCTGACTCTCTCCTGAATCATATAGGAGAGTCTTTCCATTACTAAAATGAAAAGATAAGGAGAAAGAGAATCACCTTGTCTTAAACCCTTCCCAGCCTTAATAGCCAGAAGGATCTAACTGTTTCAAATGAGAGACACTTTACCACAGGACACCGAGTGCATGATCAATCTAATCAAAGGCACCGGAAAATTACTATCCAACAAAACTCTCCCTAAATAACTCCAGGAGATATTATCAAACGCTTTCTTAAGGTCAGTCTTAAGGATCATTCCGTACTTCCTACTTTGGGACTTACCCAAGGAATGAATAACCTCTTGGACCACCACAATATTTCCTGTTGTACCTCGCCCCGTAAGGAAGCTGCTCTGATGAAGACCAATCATATCTTGGAGCAAAGATCTTAGTCTCTGAACTAAAATCTTTGAGAGAACCTTGTACGACGTGTTTAATAAATTAATAGGCCTGAAGTCGTCCATTGTATTAGGATTCTCACACTTAGGAATTAACACCATATAGGCATCCGCTACCTCTGGGGCAAAGAAACCATCTCTTAGGGCCTTATTGACGAACCTGCAAATGGAACCCCTGACAACCATCCACTGTTTTTGAAAGAAAATCGGTTTCAGTCCATCTGGGTCCGGCGCCTTTAAGCCTTGCATGGAGAAAACTGTCTGTTTCACTTCCTCTTCCTCTGCTTCATTCTTAAGGAGGTAGGGATGATTGCTGTCCATTTTCTTAACAATACTCACATATTTGTCACTAGCTACAGCCACAACTTTTCCTCGAAAGAGCTCTAAAAAGTACTCTCTCGCATGATTCTTCAGAACCTCTTGATCTGTGCACCAATCATTCCCTACTTGCAAAGCAGCAATCCTATTATCTTATCTTCTAATCTTGGTGATAAGATGAAAAAATCTGGTATTCCTATCTCCTTCTTTTAACCAAGTGACTCTAGATTTCTGGAGTCAGAAAAGTTCCTTTTGTTCCAGTACATTATCATACTCTTTTAACAACTCCGCCTCCTTGGTCTGCAAAGTGTCCGAATTTTTATAATTTTTGTCTCTTTGGGTGCTCTTTATCTTTCCTTCTTGTACCTTCTTCCTGGCAAAATTATTATCAAAAACCATTTTATTCCACGACTTAAGCTCTTCCACTGTATTTTTAATAGCCTGCATCAAGAACCCCTCCCCTCTCTCCCAATCTTTAGTAAAGACATCATTGAACTTTGGATGGGATAACCAGGCTGCCTCGTATCTGAAGGGTTTGCTCTCAGGCTTAGGAGGAGAAGAGAGTTTAGTATGTAAGATAATAGGACTATGGTCTCCATGGAGACAAGGCAAATTTATAATTCTCATCTCTAGGAAGGCCAACTTAGCTTCTAAATTTCCCAACACTCTATCCAATTTTTCCTGTAAAATGATCCTGCCTCTTTTTCTTTTAGACCAAGTAAATTTATTACCGCTGGCTTTAAGGTCAATGAGGTTACACTCTTCCAACCTGTTTCTGAATTTGGTGCTTCTCCTCCAGCTCTTGCCACTCCTACTTGTAGTTTCCCCGCTGCCAGCAATATCATTAAAGTCCCCCATCATGAACCAGGGGCCATTTATACCTTTTGCCAAAAGCTGAATCTCTTCCCAGAAGACCACTTTATCTTGATCATGCAGTTTGACATACGCACAAGTAAGCCACCATTTCTTACTTCCCTCTTTAACTTCCACATAAACCCACTGGTAGGCATGCTTAAGCACCTTAACTTCTATTTTATTCTTATTCCATTTGAGCCATAAGCCACCTCTAAACCCATTTGCATCCACTACGAACTCCCCTTCCATCCCCTGCTTAGCGAGGAATTTAGGGAACTTACTAGAGCCTACCTTCGTTTCCAAAAGACAAATAATATCCGGAGCTTGCTTACTCACCAGCTCTCTACAAGTCCTCCTAAATCTCCCATTCCCTATACCCCTGCATTTCCAAGTTACAATTCTGCTACCCATAAAGAAAAAACAGAAACTTTGAAGGAAGAGACCCAATCAATATCCCTCATAGTCCATTCGATCCATTACCACTTTCTCCTGTACCATCTCGTTACCTCTCACCTCTTCGTCCCCGGGGACACCTGTAGTTTACGCAATATGTTTCTGGGAATTGGGGGAAATTTCCACAACCGTTGCATTTGAAATATTTATTTCACCGTTTAAGCTCTCTTCTCCTGGGTCAAAGGTGCAGGTGCCCGGTTCCTTACCGTTTGGGCTACGAAGGATTAGAGTGTCATGACTCTCCCCCTCTCCTACATTTAAAGGCCCAGACCAAGAAACACTTGAGCCCATAGGATCCACTTTTCCTTCCTTTCTTCTTTGGGCCAACCCATTACTATCTCCCAATCTTTTCCTTTCATTGGCCCACTTGTTTGGAAATACCTCATCCGGCCCACTTTCTTCCCCCTCAGTTACCACAAAGAGCCCCCTGTGCCCCAACACTTTCTCTGCTCTCTTTTCATTCTCTGAAAGCTTGTCACCTCTTTTCGATCTCTGCCAACCACCTGCTTTCTGCTCCCCTTCTTTCTCTCTCATAGGGATGATTTCATCTCTCTTTCCTTTTCCATGATTGGTCTTTGTATACTGCCTCATCTCAGTACTTGCAGCAGTCCCTACTCATAGCTCTCTCAGCTGCAGGTGTGCACTGTTCGAGGGTTCGTTGACTTTCCAGAGTTGAACAAACTTGTTGTTCTGGTATATTTCCTTTCCTTCCCTCTCTCTTTGATTTCCATATTTGGAGTGTTTCTGTCTGCGATTCACTATCATCCATGGTCCCAGGCCTTCATCTCTTCCTTCTTCGCCGGTCACCGTCGAGTCCCTGAAACTGTCGTCTTCTGGATGAGGCTCCTGTCTTTTGCGGTCTTTCTCTGTACTAATTTCATTACAGTATTCTCTATTGTGCCCTACTCTTCTGCACACAAAGCAAATCGTGTGTAAGCCCTCATATTCAACCCTCAGAATCCTGTTTCTCAGACCAACCCGGGATACCAGAGGTTTGCTTAGATCGACTTCAATACAGACCCTTGCATATTTTCCCCTAAGCGCGTTCGCCGTATTCCCATCTACTTTAATGGGTTTCCCAATTGCCCGCCCGATCTCGAATAAAATCTCCTCTTCTAAAAACTCGATTGGAAGTTCTGGAAATCGGACCCAAACTGCTGTGGAATTGATTTTTGCTGATTGAGCTTGGAACCAGGGATGCCACTTCCTCACAGTGAGGTAGTGATCGTGAATCATCCAAGGTCCTCCCGTTAACGCTAGATAGTAGTATTGTCTCTCTGTGAATTTTGCTAAGAAGAGCCCCCTCCCCAGGTCTATCAGTTCAATGTCCCCATCCCTTTTCCACCAGGAGTTGATCTTTGTATTCATGAACTGATAGCCGACATCCTTTCCTAACAATTTAATTATTAGGGATTTTCTCCATGGCCTCCATAGTTCCTTTAGTTTTTCATTTGAAACCTTGACCAAAGGAATATGGTCTCTCCGATCCACTGTTAGTTCTTCATCCAAAAATTCATCCCACTCTACATCCGACATTGTTTCTTCTTCCACTTCTTCAGCCCCTTTGTTGACCGTTTGACCCATCAGCATGTCTTAAATGAAAGTTTTGGAAGGCTTCCCTCCGGCTCCATAGTCTGTTTGGCCTTTTTCTTACTTCGCTGCAACTGCAACAGGTCCACCTCTTCCCTGATCTCCTCCGGCTTGCTATTTTCCTCCTCCACTTCTATCTCCATAGGCCAGTTCGTTGCACGATTATCCATTGTAAGTGATATGAATAGTAGGTGAAGGGTCCAAAAATACATTAGCTTTTTATTTTTTAATTTTTTATTTATTATCTAGAATTTCATAATGGTGTAGGTGTTTTTTTTTTTCACCATATTGATTTGTGTGAGTGCTTATTCGGTTAAAGAAGGGAGATAATTTTATAAACTATAACAAAGAATTAAGTTAATTTGAATTTCCATACAAACTATACAAATAAGTTATCTGCCAGATTATCGAATTTCAAGTCTCTTTCGGTCATGTAATGTAAGAAAGATTAATGCATTTGATCCGAAGTTCTATATTAACTTCAAGCAATGCCAAAACTTTTCACAGAACAGTGGGAAATGGTAAAAATAAATTTTATCAAATATATGGTTTAACAATAAATAAATAAATACATAAATAAATAAATAAAAGGACAGAACTTCCTTGTACTAGCAGCTAACTCCGCTTTGAAGGATTGTTGTAGTTAAAATTAGGTAGGTAATGTAAAAATTGATATGATAACAATGTTTGTTATTTATATAGAGAAATTTAAATTGAACAAAAAAAAAAAAATTCATATTGCAAATTCTAAGTTGGAGTAAAGGTTTAATATAAGTTCAGTTCAGTTATGGAGAAATATGATTTTTATTTCTGAAAAACTTATATTTTCTTTAAAAATGTTTTATTTTAGTTGAAAATATGACAACAATAACAATCAAATTTTTATCCCGCTAAATAAAATGATTATATAAATTCTTCTGTGTCATTATATTCTATTTTGTATCGGATATTTACTTATATGATTAATTTTATATATATATAACAACAATAATTATATTTTTATTTTATTAAATGGGTCGATAACAATAATATAACATAAAATCAACCCAATGTGCACCATACCGTAGGAGTCAAACATAAATACTACTTTGTTATCCTTACTCCGATTCATAAGAGTAATTCTATTTGGATTTAAAAAAAAAAAAAAAAACAATAATAAACTTGACAAAGGTTATATACAATATTCTCGCTTATTAGCCAAAAGCATGTCAAAAATAGTAAGGTAGAATAAACAAATAAAATTGTCATATAATCAAATATAATATTAATTTTGTGGGGTCAAAGAACATTATTCATACATAAAAGAAAGTTTATTACCAGAAATACCCCCAATTGACATAACAAGGTGGAGGAGGCATGGCATAGGGATAGGGATAGTCACAAGAAATAGGCCAACCAAGTCCTGGATCAGGTTCATGACAATTGTTGTCCGGGACTCTCCTAGGCAAAGCCTTCTTGACCTCTACAGCCTTGCCATTCAAGGTGTGGAAACACTGTTGCAAAACACTCTCCGCAGCCTTCTCCGAAGCATAAGTAACAAATCCGAATCCTCTGGAGGCCTGTGTTCTCATGTCGCGCATTATCACTGCATCTGCGATTTCACCAAATCTTGCAAAATAACCCCTCAACTGCACCAGAGTTAGGGTTTCAGGTAAACCCCCCAGAAATATCTTCTTTGGATTGGCAGGAATGCTGATGCCATTGTTCATATCATTCTTCTGTGCTTGTCCTTTGGGTGTCGCATAGTTTACTTCCACCTTAGTAACATTAAAGGAATCAAGTAAAAAAGCACTTCAATATGAATTCAAGTAAACAAAAAAAATGATCTCTGTAACTTTTTTTTTAATAATTATATATATATATATATATATATATAATATAAACTCAATATTTATACATTTTTCTTAATGTTTTATTAATATTTTTCTTTTCTTAGGAAAGGGGGACTTGGAGCCCAGAACACAAGTAATAGAATTTTTTTCCTTAAAAAAAAAAAGAATTCAATATCGACTTAAATTGAAACTCTGGACGTGATTTTACCTACAAATCCGCAATCTTAAAAACTGAATAATAGTATCTGTATTTTGGTCCAATAAATTAATTACAATTTTAGATTTTCTTGTCAAATTTTTAATAGATAATATAATTTTTCATAATTTTTTATATACGAAAACTTTTCAATACTAATATTTTTCTATTTTTTAAATATTTTCCGTTTCGAAATATCTCAACACATTAAATTAATTAGTATTTACATAAAATTCCTTACAATTTTTATATTTACAAAATTTTTCATATATAATGGATTATTTGTTTAATTAATTATAATTATAATTTTTATATTATTTTTTATGATTAATAATTATATATTTGATTATTTTAGATTTTTATTATAAAATATGATTATTTTATTATTTTCATAAAATAATTAATATTTATATAAATTTTTTATATTTTTTATATTTATATATTTTCTCACGTTTTTATTTTTACATATAGGCCAACTTCAAAACCGACTCTAATTATTAGGATTAAAATTCTGATTATTATTTTTGTCGTCTATTTTATTTCCAAGAAACCTAGATCATATCACGTATTGATCAAACCGATCACTCTTTTTGTTGGGGAAAAATATTACCCAAATTAATTTAAAAAATGAAAATTTCATTATTCTCTTTAGCTTCATGATTTCCCTAAAAAAAAGTTGATAATAAAGACTCAAATCAAAGTCATATTAGCATAAACTTTCTCATCTTCGTATGCCGAGAAATTAGCATCAACTAGAAAACTCCTCCAAGACATTATTCCTGTTGGGCCAAAAGTGCCGCCGTTTTGCTCATGTTCACAAATCTAAAGCAAACCCAACTACCAATTCTAATTCAAACAGAAAATTTTGATTGAATTTCTTACTTTTAGTGTTTTATTTTTTATAATAGTATCAAAATAAAAAAAAAATAATAGAGAAAAGTAACATAACCAACACAGAGATATCAATGGAAAATTAGCCTAATGGGTTGGGATGCCAAGTCTCTTCAAATCTCATATTCGAAACTTGAAATAGAAATAATTATATTAAGAGAGTCGACCACTAAATAAGACTCTCGTAAATATTTGAATTAAATTGATTAGAATATAATTTTAAATATCAGTAAGACCAAAAAAAAAAACCAACACAGATCATAAAAATTGAACATACCTTTTTTCCACGGATGTAGTGCTCCTCCTGAAGAACGTTAGCTGCAATTGGCTTAAAAAAAGTGACAAACCCAAACCCTCTACTTCCCGTTTGCATATGTTGAGAAATATATGCCCAGGAAACTTGTCCATATTTTGCAAAATATTCTTTCAAAGCATCCTCGTTTGTGTCACTTGACAACCTTCCCACATACAATTTCTTCACCAATTTCTCTCTCCCTCTTTCCATTCCCCAATTTCTCTCTCTCTCTCTCCTCCCACTGAATTGCAAAAACCCAATAAAACCTAAAATCACAACCTTTGTATTCCGGCTATCATTCAACTTATTTATAGTATATTTGGATGGAAACCTAGTCATTTAAGGACTCGAATTTATGTATTTTGTAATTAGTTATAAATTTAGAATTCAAATCTTAGTAGAACTCTTGCGCGGTTAATTTTACAGACTCTGTTGTCAAAAGTTCTGTTAATTAATAATTTTAGAATCCCAGTCTAAGTGATATACTTATATAGGTTGCAAGTTGAATAATAACAATACAATTGGAATTGCTTTTATGAGTTCAATTTATTAATCTTCAGACACGCAATTCATAATTTTTTTCCCAATTAATTGATTGGATACATTTTTTTTAATTAAATAAGAAAAATGGTAAAGGGAGATACCATCGTAACTACACCTCTAACCACGGCAGGTTGGGTGTAATGGGAAAGACATTACATTCCATTCCCAGGGATCAGTTCGAATCTCCTTGGCAATGTAAAATAATCGTGGTGAGAGACCTCTCTTCATTCTGGGCCCAAAAAGTCGATTCAGTTTAATGGGGACACAGGTCTGGACACCAGATAATGGTTAAGTCAGGACAAAAAAAAAAAAAAAAATCATAGCTACACCTCTTGGACTTGCGATTGAAACAAAGAGAGAGAGAGATAGAGAGAGAGAGAAGGGGGCGGGGGAGGGAGGGAATTACCTCTTGGCTTAATATCAAAATTAGTCATTTGGACCTTAAAAAGAAAACGAAAAAGGGAAAGGATGAGACACTATACCTCTAAATACTTAATTTTTACAAATCATTTACAGATCCTAGTTAGGGCAGAGCTATACACATGTTTTTATAATCATATACAAGCATTGATAGATTATTTTTAGAATAAGAACAATCTATGCCGTAGTCTAGAGACCCTCTGCATGTAAAGATTTGGCGATTATGGGTTGGAAGAAGCAGATGCTTTCTTACTCTACTGGAACTTTGCAACATATCTCAAATATATCCTCCAATGGTGCATGATCGCCTGTTCCTTCGTCCTTCCTTGCATATAGCAACTCCTTCCCTTTGAAAACAAACATTCCTCCCTACATGAGTCATTTATCAGATTCAACAACATTAGAAGCACACAGAGGTTTAAAAACCTATATGCATACTCAATGCGCAAACCCAAAGGGTAACAGCTAAGATTTCCACCATCATCATCAGTACAACTTAAAAATAAAAAATAAAATACAATAAAAAAGAACACGAGAAACACTGTCCATTGACACATTATATAAGATAAACCACAATTACGTTAAATCAAACCTGTTGTAATACGCTGCTTTTATCATCTGGAGTGGCTGCCATTGTGTAATTCTCTAAAGCCTTTTGTATGGATTCAAATCTTGAGAACACTTTGGCCTGTAACATTGCAGTCAAATGATTAGTGAAATTGGATTTTAGAAATCATGCAAAAAGATCGTGATGAGAAAAAAGAAGATATTTATTCAAAATCTAGGTACAGAATATTACACTAGCTGGGTTGAAAAATGTGCGCCCAAGTCCGAAGTATAAGCCCAGTACATTGTATGCCTGGTGTAAGACAAAGGGTTAACCTCTTGTGATTGGTTTTTCTCCAAAATTCCGGGGAATAATGAACATAGGTAATGTATTTCTTACTTTGCGGTCAGGATCAGCATAAAGGCAATCCGTTGGAAACGGTAACTGGTGACACAACACCAAAATAAAACAAATCAAACTCAGGGGACCAAAATAAGTCACAAGGCAGAGTCAATAGAAGTGAATGATTGATGTGGAACATGGTTTCTAATTTTTTTTTTAATTTCTCTAGTTTCTTAATTTCTCTAACTTTTAGTTCTTTAATGTTTTTAGTTTCCTAATTTTTCTATTAGTTCCTAAATTTCTATAGTTTATTAGTTTTATAGTTTCCTAATTTTTGGGGTTTGCATTCCCTATGAATACTTGTAGTATTTCTTCATTTAAACATACTTCAATAATAATATTTTCTTTGAGAGTAATATTTCTCTATGAGAGTTATAGGGTTTTCTCTTTTACAGACCCCATTGTCTTTCTGCTATCTCTCCCGTGTTAAGTGGTATCAGTGTCAAGGTTTTCTCTTGCAATGGCCAATCAAGCCGATGAAGGTAGTACTCTTTCTGACATGTTCAGAGAGTTGCAAGTCATGACGCCTGCACTCCAAACTTTGTCTGTTCGAATGGAGCGGGTAGAATCACGAACGGAGTGGGTAGAATCACGAACGGAGCAGACAGAAATGGAACTGCAGACGTTACGATCAAATCAGGACAATATAGGAGGTGAAGGTGGCGCCAGGAGAATCGCTCAGGGACCTCACTTCAATCCCATATTACCACAACAACCTCGTAGGGTTCAGATCAACGAGGATGATTCTTCAGACGAGGAGGTTGCTCAGTTGTTTTATCATAACCCTAATTCAGGTACAACTCGTCAATATCGATAAGAAGAGTTCTGATTGAAAGTCGATATCCCTTCTTTCAATGGGAATCTAAATATTGAAGATCTCCTAGATTAGGTAACAGAGGCCGAAAGGTTTTTCGAGTTCGTAGAGATACCAGAGAACAAGCAAGTAAAGCTGGTAGCATATCGATCAAAAGGTAGAACATCTTCGTGGTGGGAACAAACTCAAATCCAACGAAGGCGTTTGGGAAAGCAGCCAATAAGGCTTTGCAAAAAATGAAGATATTGATGGCCAGATTTCTTCCTTCAGATTATGATCAGTTTTTGTTTCATCAATACCAAACGTTGGTACAGGGACAAAATTCTGTGGCTGAATATACCACAGATTTCTTGCGATTATCAGTACAAAATAATTTGATGGAGACTGAAGATCAACAGGTGGTGAGATATATTCATGGATTGAAACCTGCAATCCGTGATAAAATCGACTGTCAGATCATTTTAACCCTCAATAAAGCTCAGAATATGGCACAGAGAGCAGAGTCAATGGGGCTTAGGGGATATTATGGGAACGAAGGTACCCGTAAACCCTTAGGCGAGACATCCAGGGTTTACTCGAGAGCCAGTACATGGTCTAATTCGAGAGCCAGTATATTGTGAAAAAACCAACCAACAACAACCCTTACTTGAAGCCGACAGGAGATAAGTGTTACAGGTGCGGACAAATAGAGAAGATGAAAATGTGCAGACTCTGGTGGTTAGAAAGGTGCTGTTGGCCCCTAAACAAGATGATACGCAACGGAATGCGCTCTTTCGAACCAGGTGCACAATTTCTAATCATATTTTTGAATTAATTATTGATAGTGGTAGTTGTGAAAATATTATTTTGTGAGACCTTGTTGATACTTTGAAATTACCTATTGAAAAACATCATGAACCGTATAATATTGTGTGGGTTACAAAGGGGGAGGGAATTAGAGTGAAAGAAAAGTGTTGAGTACCCTTAACTATTGGTAAATTTTATAAGGATGAAGTAATGTGTGATATCGTGGATATGGATGCTTGCCACTTACTGTTTGGTAGGCCTTGGCAGTATGATTTGGATGCAACTCACAATGGTCGAGAAAATACTTATCGGTTTGAGAAGGATGGGCAAAAAATTACCTTACTGCTATTAGGTTCTAAACAAAAATCCAAGTCTCGCAAAGTTTTGAGTTACTTAACTATTACTCGATCGGATTCTGATTTCATGACAGAAGCTAAACACACGAGAGAAATTCATGCCTTAGTGGTTAAAGTAGTCTTTTTGGCGGGAGCTAGTGGGCTCTGGATGGAGGTTTCAAGTTTGGTTCGTGATTTGTTGAACGAGTTTCAAGAGCTAATGCCTGATGAACTCCCTGCAGGACTCCCTCCAACGAGAGATGTTCAGCATGCCATTGATCTGGTACCTGGGGCTAGTTTGCCAAATTTATCCCATTATCGGATGAATCCCAAAGAGAGCGAGATCTTACAGCAAATGGTAGAAGAATTACTTGACAAGGGGTTAATCCGGGTCAGTAAGAGTCCGTGTACCGTACCTGCTTTGTTGACTCCAAAGGACGGGAGTTGGCGAATGTGTGTGGATAGCCGAGCAATCAATAAGATCACAGTGCGGTATAGGTTTCCAATTCCTCGACTTGAGGATATGCTTGATAGGTTGTCTGGTGCGAAGGTTTTCACAAAGATTGATCTACGAAGTAGGTATCATCAGATTCGAATTAGACCAGAAGATGAGTAGAAGATAGCTTTCAAAACTAAGGAGGGCCTCTATGAATGGCTTGTTATGTTATTTGGGTTATCTAATACTCCCAGCACATTTATGCGGTTGATGAATGAGGTACTGAAACCATTTATTGGTAAATTCATTGTAGTTTATTTTGATAATATTTTGATTTACAACACTAATGAGGCCAAGCACTTGGAGTGCACTTGGAGTATTTGCGGCAGGTTTTGACTGTTTTACAGGAAAATAAATTATATATTAACTTAAAGAAGTATAGCTTCTTACAGTCGAGCCTAATTTTCCTAGGGTTCGTAGTCAGTGGTGAAGAGATTCGAGTATATGAGGAGAAAATGAAGGCAATTGGGGACTGGCCAACACCGAAGTCAATATCTGAAGTTCGAAGTTTTCATGGCCTAGCTACCTTCTATAGGAGGTTCATTCGCAACTTTAGCACTATTGTAGCATCTTTAACAGACTGTTTAAAGAAGCGTCAATTTAGATGGGGAGTTGAGCAGGAAAAAAGTTTTATCATGATTAAAGAAAAGTTGTGTAAAACCCCTGTGTTAGCACTTCCTAACTTCGACAAATTATTCGTTGCGGAATGTGATGCTCGCGGAGTTAGAGTTGGAGCAGTTCTTTCTCAAGAGGGACGACCATTTGCTTATTTCAGTGAGAAGTTGAGTGAAGCACGCAAACAATGGTCAACTTATGACCAGGAACTTTATGCTGTTGCTCGGGCCTTAAGGAATTGGGAGCACTATCTCATTCAAAATCAATTTGTTCTGTATACTGGCCACCAGACTTCAAAGTATATTAATAGTCAAAAGAATGTTAACAAGATGCATGCCAGGTGGATCGCTTATTTACAGTAATTTCCTTTCACGCTAAGTCAGAATATGGCCACTGACGCTTTGAGTAGGCGTGCAACTTTGTTGGTAACTTTGAGTCATCAGGTTACAGGTTTTGAGATCCTTTGTGAACTATATGTTGATGACGATGATTTTGCAGAGATCTGGAGCAAGGTTCTCTTTGAAGATTTTTATAAGCATGACGGGTATTTCTTTAGGGGAAACCGATTGTGTATACCTCGTACATCTTTAAGAGAAAAATTAATTTGTGATTTGCATGGGGGTGGCTTGAGTAGACATTTGGGGCGAAAGAAGACTATATCCAGTTTGGAAGAGCGGTACTATTGGCCTCAATTAAAGCGGGACGTGGGCAAATTTGTGAGATGTTGCTACACGTGTCAGACGGCTAAGGGTCATTCACAGAATACTGGACTTTATATGCCACTACTAGTTCCTGAAGCCATTCGGGAAGATCTGTCTATTGATTTTGTTTTGGGACTACCTTGCACTCAGCGTGGGGTCGATTCTGTTTTTGTTGTTGTCGACAGATTTTCGAAAATGGTGCACTTTATTCCATGTAAGAAGACTTCAGATGCCTCACATGTGATGCGATTATTCTTTAAGGAGGTGGTACGTTTACATGGTGTGCCAAAGTCTATCACTTCAGATCGTGACACCAAATTTCTCAGCCATTTTTGGATGACCGTGTGGCGCATGTTTGATACTTCCCTGAATTTCAGTAGCACTGTCCATCCCCAAACGGATGGCCAAGCTGAGGTTGTCAATCGAACCTTGGGTAATCTTGTTCATTGCATGTGTGGGGATCGCCCAAAACAATGGGATCATGCTTTACTTCAGGCGGAGTTTGCATTCAATAGTGCTATTCATAGTTCCATAGGAAGATCACCTTTCTCGGTTGTTTATCAGAAGTCACCGTGACATGCTGTAGATTTGGTGAAGTTGCCGCAAGTCTCGGGATATAGTTCTGCAGCAGCAAATTTAGCCAAGACTGCACAGGCCATTCAGGAGGAGGTTCGTCAGAAGTTGCTAGAGACCAATCAGAAATTCAAGAGTGCTGCAGATAAATACTGTCGAGTTAATTTGTTTGCGGTGGGTGATATGGTGATGGTTTTCCTTTGGCGCGAGAGGTTTCCAGTTAGCCAGTATCATAAGTTGCAGCCCAAGAGGTATGGTCCTTACAAAATCATGCACAAGATCAACGACAATGCCTATGTGGTGGACTTGCCTAAATCAATGGGTATTTTTCGCACTTTCAATGTAGTTGACTTATCACATTATCATCCATTTGACACTCCTTTATATCCGAACCATTCGAGGGCGAGTTCTTTTCAAGTAGGGAGGATTGATGTGGAACATGGTTTCTAATTTTTTTTTTAATTTCTCTAATTTCTTAATTTTTCTAGTTTTTAGTTCCCTAATTTTTCTAGTTTCCTAATTTTTCTATTAGTTTCTAAATTTCTCTAATTTCCTAGTTTTATAGTTTTCTAATTTTTGAGGTTTGCATTCTCTATAAATACTTATAGTATTTCTTCATTTAAGCATATTTCAATAATAATATTTTCTTTGAGAATAATATTTCTCTTCGAGAGTTCCAGGGTTTTCTCTTTTACAAATCTTATTGTCTTTCTTCTATCTCTCCCGTGTTAATGATCATATATGTATGAATGTTTGGGTAAGAACAAACTAAATGCATTTCATGATCTTTGTCATCCAAACTGATGCGTATGCAGTGCGGGAACCTAACATCTCATCAACAAAAAACATCATGTGATACAATTTAAGATGATCATAATAATAATAACTCTTTAAGGTAACCATGCCATAACCGTAAAGACAAAATAATAACTCTTAAGTAACCAAATAATAATAATAATAAGATTTGATATTACTTCTTACTATTAACACTTCTATTATACCCTTGAAAATTACTACTGTATCCCCCCCCAAAAAAAAAGAATATAATGCGTGCAAAATACATATCCATCCCCCACACACACAAGACACAAGCAATAGGACCCACATTTTATGTGCAAATAATGAGGTCAAAAATTCAGTTGAAGACCTGCACACATGATCCATATATTAGATAATCTATTCCTACCAAGTAGCATAATTTTATTTTTTTTTTGGGATAATTAGAGCTCATTATATATTCCTTTTGTACAATTAAGTCTGCCATGTAGATAAACCCAGTCGGGAGTTCTAGAATCTTGAGAGTCTACAACCTCTCTCAAACAAACTAGTCTTTAACATCTTGCTAGGTCTCACACATTTTGGACGGCTGTAGTCTCTCAAAGACTATGGCCTTAACTTAGTGAGGGTTCTTAATAGGAGTGACAGACAGGACTTCTCATAGATAAGGAGGCCAAATGAGGTACTTTTAATGTTTGTCAAACATCTGACCAAATAGTGAGCAGTGAAATTGTAGAAAAAGATAAGAAGTGGGTAAGGTTACTCAGCATCTCACTGGGATTACCCTTCCAAAGGAGATTAGCAAAAAGACAGGATTAGATGAGAAATGAGGACACCTTATCCTTTTCTCTTTGTACCTTTTTTTTTCCCCTTTCTTCATCTAATAATATCTCTTCGGCCCATTTAAATGCCTCATACAAACTAGAAAAGGAAAAGATTATGCAACAAACATGATAAAGCCGTGCTCATAGTAGCAAAGCACATGCCCCCCAACCCCCAAAAAAAAAAAATAAAAACTATCCCTTGCTAACATGCAAGGTAAATTGGCACTGTTTTCGCAAAATATATATATATATATGTAAATATAATCAGACACTTCAAGGTCCCATGAAAGAAACAACAACAATAGGTTAGAATAATATCAGAATTCTACGGGGGTCTTCTTTTAGTGATTTTTCATACATCAACAAGCCATGACTAGCTCTCTAGGCTCCTATTTACAGAGTTTGGCATGCAGAAAAGATCTCATGCTAAAAATAATGAATAAACATATATATATGTGTGAGAATGTCCACAAAGTTAACTCAGACAACTGCACATCTTCTCAAACATTATATATTACTCCTCATACACAGCAAAATGGAGTGTTGCCTTCCACCAATTCAAAGGCTAGAAGTAATATTTCATACATCTACTCAATACAGAAATGCATTACAAAGGTTAAAATACATATTTTTAAGCATGACACGGACACTTTTATCGAGTTAGTAGCATTCTCACAATTATAAGGTCGTATAGTATATTTTCACTTAAAAAAGATGCAGTAGAAAAAGGTACCCGCTCAGCAAGGATACGAGCTTTTTCAGATGTACCGACACCAACTGCAACTAGTTTAACACCAGCTGAATCAAATTTAGGTTTTGCCTCCTTTAAAGATGAAGCAAGTTCCCAGCTAAGAAGAAAATAGATAAAAGATAAACCTCAGTATCAGAAACTAAATAAGAGACACTAGATTGACAAGTCAACCAGAAGAAATCTACTTCTGAAATAAATGGTTGTACCATTAATCTAGATGGAGATTATTACCAGCAAAAGCACCCAAAATGTCTCATAAGTGCAACAACAGCCATCCCCTGAAATTGAAATAAATGAAACAAATAAAGTTCCACTATTGCTAATAGAAAGTCTTGAGCAAAGGCTTTCATAAGCCAAAGAGGAATAATTACCACTTTCAGCTTCCCAAGTAAAGAATTGCTAAGAGAACAACCCTAAAGCACCTTATTTTTTTCAAATTACAATTAAAAAAAAAGGGACAGATGGTGACAGAATGGTAGTTCAGGAAGGAAAATAGGCTAAACTAATCCTTTTGCCAACAGCCATTATAACTAGGAAGATCCTCAAAAAACCAGAATTATAATTGTAAATATCCAGTGGCTGGTAAATCCAACCATTGCATACTAAAAACCTATGTGTCCAGATCATCATGGTGCGGATTTGCTTCTTTACAAAAAGATTCTCAGGTCATCACTACCAGTATTAGGCTTTTTCTACAAGTTCTTCAATCAATGAAACTCTTCGAATGTATTAAGAATTTTGGTAACACGTGACAATTATAACCTTAACCACCAATGGACAACAGGAAGAGATTAGTTCAACTGAACGCAGAATATTTTACATTTAAGTGAATTGGCCATTGATTAAAATTCAATAAACTGCAGTAGACTTTATGAATCCATTTCTTGATTCATCTTTGCTATGTCACATCTATGGAAAATAAGGAGCCATAACAGCTTATCCTATACTCTACCATCTCGTATTGCATCTATTTGGGTTCCCTCTAGACCATACACATGTTTGAGAACAAATCATTACCAATCTTAAACTAGTTTGCCCAAGCTGAATTCCACTGACAAATATATAGGACCTTTCTAGAGTTACAGTCCATTTCCGTCAGCTCCTATGCTCTTGCAGTTTCATTTTGGTGCAAAGATGATTGAACAACAAATGATCCTAGGAAATCTTGTTACAGGACTTAAGCCTTTACCAGCTAAGCGAGTTCAGACCAGACAAAAATTAAAATGATGGACTACACATCCTCCTCTCCAATCTTTACAACCTTAACTCTTCTCATGGACAAGACAAAAATTAAAATAAAATGTAAGGTTAGTTTTCAAGGCCCAATATTGCATAGTTTAGGACTTCAATTGGGAATTCTTGCCACTTAATAAACTTAAAGGCATCATATGCCATTCTTTCAGGGGCAAGTGAAATCAATGGTAATTTAAGAGGAGGGTGGACTCTCGTAATTTTCCCTAAAGATTGTGCATTTAAAAGGGCATGAGAAACATCAAATTAGGATGATGAGATGACAAACCTCGTTTTGATCCCAGAGGTCCCTGAACGCGACTTGTTCACCACCAGCTGTGAAAATGTTGACATCTCCAAGAGTGTAACTGATGTTGCTACTGAAGTCCGCTGTTGAAGCTCTCGTAATTAGGCTAATTTTACGGTTTGAAGGACGGATTGTGAGACATGGAAGAGAAGGTCGAACGGGGGAAATTCCACGGGATTTGGATGGAAATGAGTAAGATGAAAGAGGGAGAAGAGTGTTTGTATTCGAGAGTGTTGGTGCTAGAGGACAGATTTTCGCCATGCCTTCCTATTTCGGATGAATCAAACGAATTGGATTCGATCAGAGAATCAAAACCCTAGGCGGCTCTGCAATTGCACTTGCAGTCTAAACGACGTCGTCGTGTCGAGAAGTGGACTGAGGTGGAAGAGGAAGCGGTGGCTAGCCCCATGATTTTGTCCGTGGCATATGCTTGGGAAAAATTCCCGTCAACATCTACTTCGAATTGGACCGTGGATTTCATTTCTACAATCAAATATTTATTATTTTATTCAAATATAATTTTATTTTTATGATAATTTTTTTAGGGAATTATTTTTTTTTTATTTCAAAATCTTTTAAATTTTTAAATTTGATTTTAATTCTAATTTTAAAAATAATAAAGAATGAAAACCAAATCATTAATTTGATGAATTTAATTATAAAATGACATCAGAATTATTTTTTCAACTCTAATTTGATTTTATAAGATTTGGTGTTGATCACCTGGTAATTTAGAATTGGTATCTAAGGCAACCAATGGATATTTTTATTATGTTTTTTGTTGACATTGAAGGACCCATGCGATCATCTATTTGTCAACTGAGGATCCCTATCCATTTTTATTTTTCCAATTGAGTATCTATTATTGTTCAACCTTTGCATTAATCATGGACGTGCGTCAATGGAGTTGGCGAATTGACATACAATATAGCTAAGTTGCCACGAGTCTTGATCCATGTTAGTGTTAATAATGATGTTCCGTGCCTATTAATTTGGGTAGTTGTTAGTTTTTGTGGTAAAATTGATTGCAAGAGAAGATATTTTTTAATTAAATTATTAGTATTCGATTATTATTTTGGATCCGATTAAATTTAATTCGAGTCGATTAAATTTTTAAAAAATAAAACTCTCATAATATATATATTTTTTATACATAAGATTTGAATGCGAGATTTTATTTAAATGATATCAATATCCGAATATTATATCAACTAAGAATCTGTTATTATAGGAGAAGATATTAGATGAGAAGGGTGGTGAAGCCATAAGGGATAGAGTATTTAACTTATTGTTAATGCGACCAATAAAATCTTAATTTAGGAGTTGGAATAAAAAAGATAAATAAATGTCTAGCATCCTATGTATGAGTCGCAACTCAGCCCCCCTTTGAGACCTCTCTTGGTTTGAGATGACAATAGGATGGATAGGGGCAGATTTTTGTAAAATTCTATTCATTCTTCCGTCTTAAAATTTCATATCCATCTTGATCTTCCACTTGCGGTAGGTAAAATATTTTATATCCTATCCTCCACTTGTCCCTACCCACCCCTACTCATGGGTTTATCCACTCACTTGTTGCTTTCACAAATCGATTTGTTACATTCGCAAATTGATTTATTCATCACTTACATTTTCTTATACTTTTATTAACACTTTAATTTAATAACATCCTCTAATTAAAATTCAAATAATAATATTTCAAAATCAATTTTAATTATATCAAAATAAAAATGATAATTATATTCAAATTACTTGATTTCAAACTAACATTAAAATTAAGAGAAGATATGTGTGTAAAGGTCGGGTTGGATATACGATTAGTACAAAACTCATACCCGCACTTTATCCGACTCTCCATAGATTCAAAAATTTCAAAATTTTACCCGCTCCATTTCCTCCCCTTTATCCTTCTCCACTGGATAGGGTAGGGGCAGATATCCCAGATTGGATATAAATTGTCATCCCTACTCCTAGCACATGCCAAATGGGTAGCAAAGCTCTAGCATGCCATGACTACGAGTGTTTCAACTCAGCCCCACATTAACAAAGGTCTTTAATTGAAACGTAATTGATTCTCCAAATACTCAATTGAAGTTTTTTTTTTTTTTTTTTTAAAAAAAAAATCCTTCCACTTGATTCAATTTATTTCAACTTTTTCTATTTATTTTACAAATAACATTTTATCTCTATTTTATGATATTTTTAATTGAAATAAACAATTTCATAAGAAAAACATAAATAGAATTTTACATTTAAAAAAATTAAAATTATCATCAGAGTCATAATTTTTCATATTTAAAATCTCAACTCATATCAATTAATAACTTCAACTTTATCAGATCAACCGATATGGGTTCTCAATCTAAAAATTGATGATTGTATAGCTACTTCGCGTGCCATTAACCCTTTGGGGTCAGAAAAGAAATTAAGGCAACGGTGTTGCAACTTACACTCTTTGACTTTAGGGATAGTAACGGATTGGTTATGATTCAGATCATGTTAATATCATATCTGATTTTAAATCTTAATATAATATTTATATCTGATCTTAATCTGATTCGGATTAAAAAATCAAAAACCATATCTAACCCGGATTTTTCAAAAAATTTTGATCCGTTCCGATCCGACCAGATTTACTATATATATTTAAAAAACCGATCCGATCTGATCTTAAACCGACTTGTATCCGACCCATACCCGATCGAAATTATAATCTAATGTATTTTTTAATTTAATAATATTTTTTTAAAAATAAAAATAAAATTTATAAATTATAACAAACTATAAAAATCTTTTTATTTTATTTAATAATATTATATTAAAATAAAATTTTATTTTATTATAAATTATTATCGAATCGGATTATTTGTAATATAAATTTGAATTCGAACCGATCAAATCACTTTAATATTATAATCTAACTCTAACCCGATTTTTGAAAAAAAAATCTATTCATCAGATCAGATTTTTCAGATATCTATCGAATCGGATCAAATATCGTAATAATCGCTAGTTGAGTGGGCAACGGTGTTGCAACCTGAGCGGGCTGAATTGACTGGAGCTAGATCTACGTAGGGTAAAAGAAAAAAAAAAAAATTGATATTCGTGAGGCCTAGCTCGAGTTAGAGTTAGTTATCAAATCTGCGTCAACCTGATGCTGATATGATGTAAAAAATGAGAATATTTTTAGAGCACTTCAAACTAAAATTAGGATTTTGCCTTGAAATCAAGTCTAAGTCCGGTATGAGCCGTGATTTCGTAGGATATTTTTGGACTACGATGGGCCGAATTTAAAACCAGGACATGACTAGGCAGGTCGGACCAAACAAGGTACTAGGCCATGTGACCCAATAACATTTTTTTTAAGCGAATCTTGCGATCAATCGGTATTCAACTTTAATCTGACTAATTCGATCAAACATTTGTAAGACTTATTAAAGTGTTGACTATTTTAATATATATTTTTATTCTTAATTTTTGAACTCGAATTCTTAATTAAAAAAATCTAATATCCGATCGCGTCAAGATAAGACCCAATATCTTATGATTACATTTCAAAACTCAAACTAAGTACCTCTGTCTCATTTTTTTTATTATTATTAATTTTTTGAACCATCCATGTTTGATAGTTACGTTGGATTGATTAATCTGATTTAAATCGAATCAAATTCTTAATAGACAAAATTTTTATGCCTTTTTTTATATACACAAGACTCAAACTTAATATTTTATTTAAAAAATATTAGTGCATAACCATTAAATTAGCCGAACATTGTTGCTTTATCTCAACTTTAATAAAAAATTTAGTTCGCTAGCAAAAGAACATATAAAGAATTTTATTTTACTTATAATTTTATTTTATTTAGTTCACTATCACTAAATTAACTAGACGTTGTATATAACCCTAAATTTCAGGATTGGGGAGAGAAATTATGATTACTAATTTGTCCCCTTAAGTATATTAATTACCATATATGTGACATCTTAATTTATATAAGAATTTTTAAAAAGTATAATATTTCTTTTGGAAACTAGTGCTTATATTAATGTTGAATGCTACCTTATGGAGCCTAAATTAGAGATGAGATTGGGTTGGTTTTGCCCGAAAACTAGTGTTGCTGCTTGGTTAGTGTCTGGAGGTCTAGCCTGGTTACAATACTGGCCAAAATCGGACCGGCCCAATTACAGTACCAGGCTAGTTCGATTCCTCACTTTTTGGAATCTGGAACTGGCCTGGCACAGGTCCGAAACTGGCATGAAACCGGCATGCCAATTCCAACGGTTACGGGAATAGGCCCGGTCAGGCCAGTTACAACAGTTCTTTCCCTTTTTTAAATTTTTTCAATTTTACCTCTCCAACGGTTGTAAAATGATTAGTTTGAGGGATATTTTAGTCCATAAGATTAAAAAATTTCTATAAATAAATCACAACTCATTCCCAAATCTCACGCAATAAAATCTTTTACCCTTTCTCACAATCATGTTCTCTCTACTAAACTCTCTCAAAATCTCTACACTATAACTCATTTCTAATTTCCTGCAACTTACAATTTCCTACACTCTCACATTTTTAACTTACAATTTTTTGTATTCTTCCCATATTTTATAATTTTTGATTTCTTATAATTTCTTACAAATCACACCACTTACAGTTTATAATATTTCTCAAGACTTGACAAAATTTTAAGATTGAAAGTTCAAATTATTAAGATTTGACGATAAATAACCGTAATTTTCATTAAATCGGTAATATTTTATTTTTTACAACTTTATTTTTTTGTATACTTAATTCATTTGCATTAATTTTTTTGTATATTTAAACTTAATTTTTTTTAAAAAAAATGGTCAGAACACTTTTTTCATAAACTTCCCAACAATCTCTTCTCGTCCCATTTTCATTTTTCTAATAGAGTATTTCAGAACACATAGAATTTGATAATCTTTTTGAAAAACATGAATCTAATAATACACAATTTAACACAACACACACTAAAAAAGATATACATGAGATTATTATATTAAAAATTATGAAAAGCAAATGGCAACTTGTAAAATTTGTTATAAAAAATATAAATTTTTTTAGGGTTGGGGAGTGGGACACTTAACAGTGTGTTTGACAATCTCATAGAATAGAGAGATAAAGGAAAGGATGGGAAAGGATAGGAAAAGGGAGGGAAAGGGAAATAAAATTAAAATTCACGTTTGACAATAAAATATGTGATGGAAAAGAAAAATAAATAAATAAATAAAATAAAAAATTACATTTAGTTAGATGAGGGAAAAGAATGGAATATAATCAAAAAGTGCACAAATTTATTGTTATATCTTTTTTACTTTTTATTAAAATTTTAAAATAGATAGTATGAAAGTAAATTTAGTATTTATAATTTTAAAAGGAAATCTCTCCCCTCCAAAATCCACTGATTTGGTGGAATTAAAAAATTAGATTTGGAGGGTTTCATAGAAATTCTTCATTTCCCTTCCTTCTAATTAATTATTTTGTCAAACATGAGTGGATTCTTTAAAAATCCTCTATTTTTCATCAAAACTCTTCATCTAAATAGACAATAAGAGACACATTTTAAGAGATCATCCATATAAATTATCTCAAACTAAGCAAACAAAAATTGTTTTTGGGGGAGAAATGTCACGAGTATATTTAGATATAATGAGAAAACAAAAAAATAGAATAAATAGAATAGATAGCACATAAAGTGTTACCACTTAATATAGTTGAATGTGGAGTATTTTAAAAATATGTTTAAAAGTATTAACAACCAAATTACCAAAAAAAAAGTAGTAAAAAATCGATAGGAAGAGATCACTAGATCGATTTCAAGTCTCGAAAGATAGTTTAATTGCAAATTTTATGAATACTAATTATAAATTTTCATTAATTTTGGATATTTAAAAAAATAAATCTTAAAAAAAAAACTTTATTGTAAAAACATGTAATTGAATTAATGATTTATAGGTTTTTAAAAAAAGAATTTTAACTTTTTAATGGTGGGAATACCCACATTTCAGTATTCACATAAATAGAGTAATTACAAATGTTATTTATGAATATGATATTAGTGATAGAATTTATTTATTTTTTTTTTTTGTCTTTCGATAATGCATCAATTAATACTACTGTCATTAATAATTTAAAAAATATTTTAAAAATAATAGTAGATGGAATATTTTTTCATAATAGATATACATGTTATATTTTAAATTTATATGTTAAACATAGTTTAGAAGTGGCGGATGTAATTTTACAATCCATTCGTGATTTAATTTATCAAATTAGAAAATTTTCAACAAAAATATAAGAAATAAGAGAATTATGTAATTTACATAATATAAGATTTAAACGATTTAAGTTAAAATGTGACATTAGGTGGAACTCAACTTATGATATGTTATAATGCGTAATTCCTTTTAGAAACGTTTTAATTGAATTTATTAATTCTAATTATGAATATAGTTTTATTGATAATATCGTTTTTGATTTTGTAAATACATTAATTCTATTATTTGAAATTTTTTATACATGTATAAATTTATTTTTCAAAATTTACTATCCAATAACTCATTTAATGTTACCTAATTTTTATAAAATTTGTTTCATTTTTAATCAATTTGAAAATAAAAATAGATTTAGTGATATTGTTCAACTAATGAAAACAAAAATTTTAAAATATTATGAATAAATTCCTATTTTGTATTTAATAACAAGTGTTTTAGATACACGTGAAAAACTTGAAGGCGTTGAAACTCTAATATATTATTTTATTCATAGTTTTCTAACGAAAATGTCTATTAGTTTATAGCTTTTAAAACAAAAAATATCTCATATTTTATAAACCATATTTATATTATAGAAAAGAAGCATAATAATATAAGTGATAGTGATGTAGGTGGTGATAGTAGTAGTAATAGTAGTTCAACGACTCATTTATCTTCATTTTCATTTAATTCTTTACATATGTTAAAAAAAAATAAAAAATTTTATTATCATCATTAAATGAATTAATTTTATATCAACAAACATATAAATTAGAAAAATGTGATGATAATGATTATTTTGATATATTAGGTTGATAGAGAAATAATATAACTTACTATCCAATTTTAATCAAAATGACCAAAGATATACTAATCCCTCTGGTATGCACAGTATCATCGAAAAATACTTTTAGTACAGGTGGTTGAGTTTTAACAAAAATACTACAAATTTGACAAATAACACTTTGAAAGCGTTGATTTACATTAAACATTGAAAAGATACGAAAAAAATGAGACAAGATTTAGAAAATAACTTGGATACGAAAGATGAAGAGGAAGAAGAATAAATTTTTAGTGCATAGGAAAATTTTGTAAATATGTAATAAAAAAATATCCATATAAAAACAAAAAAAAAATATAACCATATTGAATTAGTGGATTTGAAAATCCAAATGGAGTTTGGTAGTGGATATATATCGAATTTGGTGGAATCACTTTAAAATTTTCATATGTTTCTAATTTTTTTTATTTAATTATTTGTTGATTTAAAAAAATAAAGTGAATTAAAAAAAAAAAACAAAGGAAGTAAAAAAAAAGTGTTAAAGAAAAAAGAGAGTTAAAAAATTAAAAAAAAAAAAACAAAGAGAGAAAAGAAAAACAAAGAGAGTTTGAAAAAATAGTAAAAAAAAAGGGAACCGGCTTGACTAGGCCCAACATGATGGGTCTGGATCATCGGATCGGATCGGTTTTAAGTAATTTTTTTTGGAATTGGTCCGGTCTAGCCCTAGAAGACTCGGAACCGCAATTGAACTAGCCAACGATTCTTGAGTCTGACCAGGAACCGGATGGGCTAGGAGCCAGATCAAAATCGGCCTAGTTTGGTTCGATCTCTAGCCTAAATTGTAACCCCCACGACAATCCGGAAGACGAAAGAGGGAAAAATTTTCTGGATGGATCATTGAAGAGATGTACCAAATCCAAAGGACTACCCAACTCTGTAAAGGCTTGAATAGATGTATCTTATGGCCACGAAGACCATATATTTAAAATTGAGGTAAAGTATAACATATAATGAAAATATAAATTTTTGGGAATTGTAATTTTAGGAGATATTTAAGGAGAGTGTACAACTTTTGATGTTTTAATTTTAAATATTATATATTCATTTTTTTATATATATATATATAAAAAAAAAAACACAACACAAATGGGTTAAAATGGGAATGTCGTCTTTTGATAGCAAATGGGTGAAAGGGAGGAGGAATGGACACGGAGGATGAAGTTGGATTCAAGGAGTTAGAGGATAAAGTGTGGCCCAAGTTAATATTGAGATTCGAATCGAAATTTATTACAATTTTTATTTAATTTAATAATTAATATATGCAATAATTTTTTTAAAAAAAATTAGATAATAACTCTAATTTATTTAATTATTATATAAAAAATCAATACTTTATTGTGTAATCTTAAGCCACAAATCTTCTAATAATTAAATTGATAATACTTCAATCTAATTTATAAATAAATAACAATATTTTTCTAGTAACCAAGATGGCACGGTGTCAAATCAAAACACATTTATTTTCTTCAAAGAGTAATTAAATCGTGTATAAGAGTAATTTTATCCAACTACATTGGATCCTTTCCTTAATTAAAAGTTCCCACCTGTCCAGATTTTGCCCTTTCTACGAGCACCTCACCTTTCTTTCTTTTTTTTTTTTTTTTTTTTTTTTTTTTCCTTCGCTCATGATCGGAGTTGTCTGTTTACCTTGAATGACAAGAAGTCTATATTTATGTGTGTGTGTAAAGAAAAATTCTCCCAAAAAGGTCCAAAAGTAATTTTACCAAAAAATATTTTCCTTGTGTCCAAAGGATTTAAAATGGTAGAATTGTGTATATATAAATTCATGCATGCATTGCATTAGGCACAAATCCAACAAAGGAAGTACCAGAGGCAAATTTGACTGGTTGGTACCTGGCTTAAGAATTTAGGTAACGAATTTAAGCCAATCTATCCTCACCCTGAGCTATATCGTCAGCCCTAGGGCTTACCCTATATTTGCATTAAAGAATAAAACCAAAGCGAAGACCAAATTTGAATTCATAACTTTCATTATCAACAAAATGTGGGCTGTGAAATTTGAGTCATGAGAGAGGTCCCTCATGCAAAAATTAATACATATGTACATATTGAACTTGGAGAGTTTAATTTATGATATGCCTTTGCTTCTCTCTCTCTCTAAATTCAGCAGTCAGAATAACAGTTTTTAAAATTGATTGCCATGGTTGTCAGTAAAGACCATTCAATTCAATTGCCATATATTAAAAGCTGAATTGAAGCATTGGCAATCTATGACGAAAATATAGCCTCTGCAACTTGTATGCATGTCTTTTACTTTGTTCATTTATTAATTCTCCCGTGATGTGATCTTAATCTTATTAAAATATTTCACCTTTTTCTTTGAATTCTTCTTCTTCTTCTTCTTCTTCTTTCTTCTTTTTTTTTCCATATTGAATATGATCAATATGTATGCATGTAGACCGCCGAATCCAATGCAAAATGAGGTCGACGTCCACAATTTTGGGGGAACATTTTCTCCAAAAATAAGCTTTATATATTTCACTCAAACCACTTGGTCGCATGCACTTATATTACACATGAAATGTACACACTCCAAATTCTATATAGAGAATTTACAAAAAGGATCGAATAGCTAATTGATTTAATATGGGTTTTTTTTTGCTTTAAAAAAGTTTGATATTAATTTATCATGTGCTTTGGTATCTCAAAAGCTTAGTTATCATGCACTTAAAACAGATGTCTTTTGTTATTAAAAAGTAAATGACACTTTTATTGTTGTGCTATCTCCCATTACCAAATCTGATATAAAAAAAAATGTTATTTGCAACAAAATTCATCATAAAAAATTATTAATTTTTTGGTATAACCAACCGGTGTCCGGAACTTTTTTTGTTAATTTGATTCGAGTATTGTCGGGTCCAATTTAGTGAGTGAGTTCTTTTAACGTAGTTTTTTTTTTATTTTCAAGCTTTAAACGTGAAATTTGATTAAAATAATTAACACTCTTATTCATTAGATCGACTATCATTTGATAAAAAATTACTAATTTAGGCGTCAACTTGGTTACTTGTGAAAACGTTGATTAAATCATGAAAACATTCACAAGGAAAATTTTTATTTTTCATGACAAAATCCATTTTTATTATTTGAATTTAGATATTTTTCAATGCTCTCACAAAAAATATTTTGGTACGAGTTTCTCTCCGAACAAACCATTTCTCCCAAAAATCGAATATTGCACTTTTGTTGCATAGGCTCTTCCATATTCGAAAGAACACATATATTTTGAAAAAAATTTTATGCTTTGAATGTGATCAAAATTGATGGCGAAACAGGCCTGAGCAAACGCAGGATGAAAATTAACTCAGGATTTCCTTTTCAAGTAACAGGACACAGGCAATATTAATATGCTACAACACGTGCACGGGATCCAAACCATGAATGTAGTAGTCTTGTATATATCATGCAGATAGAGATTTAATTTTTGTACCATCATAGCCTATATATCCGACTAACCATCATAGCATTTTTGATTCTTGTCGATTTCCTTCCCTACTTGTGAAAACGATGTTTATACATTGCATGAAATCCGAAAACATTATAAACTTGAGGAACAACTATAATATGTTTTTGATAACCATTCAGTTTCTTTTTTTTTTTTTCCCCTTCTTTTTCTAATGTCTCTTGCAACACAATGCCGACATATTTAACATCCCCTTCAATTTTTTTATGACTTATTGAATTAATGATACGTATTAATTAAGTCTATATATTACCATTAAATTCACAAAATAATCAATTAAATTAATTATTTTATCACAAAACTCACGTAGATATATATATTTATAAAAGTGGGTCACCCCTTCATACTTTTACTTAGCAAAAAAAAAAAAAAAGGTTTGTATAAATTAAATTATTCTGAATATTATGTTTTTAGGTTCAAGACAGTATATTAAATGATAATTTTCTATTTCTTACAACCAGTAAATTATCATTATTATTATTTATTAACTTTATATCAAAATTTTATAATATATCTTATAATGAACCGTTGATTTTTCAGCCCTATTGCAAAAGGTTTGTAGTTTCGCTCCTGCCTTTAACGTGCAAAACTTATACATGCTCCGATGCACCTATATTTCTGAATTGGAATTTTAAATGGCTCATGTTCACAAAAGTACTTTGAAGGAGATTAAATTGATTGAAACTCATAACTTTTTGCTCCAATTTTTTTGGATGAAAACTTTTTTCTCCAATAATATGCTACATAACCATAAAGTTAAGCTTTCAGAGAAAAACATGTCTTTATTAATTTTTTGTCTTAATATTTCATATGCAAACACAAACCCACCAAGCCATAAAAACTATGTAACAAACACAACTTACTCATGATCATGTCAAAGCTAAAATTTCAAGAAAACACCGAGGCTAAGACTAAAAAAGACAAAAAAAACCCTCATAAATCCTAAACGACAAAAGCAAAAACAAATTAAGGTGCTCAATTACCACCCCAACCCCCCCCCCCCCAAAAGACCAAGCCAAAAGCAAGGAGAGCAGGTCGCTAATATTGAAAATTCTAAAATTGAATATTGTTTTCAAGGAGAGAGAACTTTCCTCCAAAGCCTAAAAGCCTCATCCTAACTAATTTAGAGTAGATATATTCATGGACACCAATCTCAACTACTTTAATAAATACAATGCAGCTAAAGGCTGCTTTCACCTACTCATAAGCTCTCTTCCAACCCTATTTCTAGCATCTCAAACCAAACTAAGCTGAAAATGGCAATATCCATATATTCATGTCTAATTTATCAACTTAGTGTTTTCAAAGAAAAAAAAGAAATATGACAATAGTAGAATCCTGTTGTCATGTATATATGTATATGGTCATGACTGTCACACTCGAGGGATTATTCATGGAGGAATCGGGATCGGTATGTACATATATTATGTTTCTTGCTACCAAGCTTGGCATCATTTATTTACGTACCATGTATGAAAGCTCATATTTCAAGGAGTTGCATTAAATTCATGACCTGAGACAGAGTTATATTTGTTATTGATTGGTCCCCGGCCTTGCATTTTTTTCTGATTTTGCTCTGTATATTGGATTAATGTTACATATATTACTAGTCAGAACTCTATATGATCGTGACATATCAACTCGCTATCATATGCTTCTAATTGCATAATAAAAAAATGTGTAACACCCGCACCCCAACACCCTTGGACCCGAAAGAATATTTTAAGTTCACTTTTACATTTGCTCAGAGAAAATATGAGAATAGTGTGTTGGGAAAAATAATTTATTCAAAAAATATGTCAAATATCGTATTAAATTATCAAAATCAAAATTTAATAACTAAAATTAAAATTCAGATCGGACAGAAGTATATCTGATTCCATAGACAGAGATTGAATAGAGTGAATCCTTGATTCGATCTTTGTCTAGATAGAAATCTGGATACGGTCCTTCAGGTCATGTATTTTCACAAATTCTGAGAAGAGTGATATATTGACCTGGAGACCATAACCGTATTTATAGTTATAGGGTGATTTTTATCTTTCAAATCTGTCTGTATAACTTATAACAGCTGTTCTTAAATCACCGTTAGACATTCTCTATTTAACCTATCATAAATAGCAAATGTCCTTTAGTATCTACACATTAATTTATTTTCATATCATTTGAGATATTTAAATCCAAATTACTGAATTTTTTAAATTTATCAAATTACTTTTATATGGATTTAATTTATAGACTTAACAGTATATAATACATAATTATTTGAATATAAGATCAATATCGGATTAATGATCCAACGCTGTGAACTATACAAGTGGCCTATGCAATTATGTGTGTGTGTGTGTGTGTGTGTGTGAGAGAGAGAGAGAGAGAGAGAGAGAGAGAGAGCCTGCAAGATATTAAAAATGCCAAGTGAACATTTAAGCATAGACAAGAGCTTGTCTGGATGTTATTGAAGTTTACAAGCTTTATGTGCCCATAAATATGGTCTATGCTCTATGAGGTACAGAGTCTTCTCAGGGTTGATATGGCTGTGAAAGTGGATTGTGTGGGTGTAATTTCATGTTATTTTTTGCGACATCTTTTTTGGACATTGGAAGGACATGTCAACAGCATAATTACAAATATTCTACAGGTTCATGGCATCTAAAGTTTCAGTTGGCACTACATTTTTTTTTTTTTTTTTTTTTTTTTTGGGGTCAGTTGTACTACACTCGATAAGCACAATTCGTTTATCGGATTGAAAGCTCTCCGAAGAGTTGACTTCATGTAAAATTGCTCTCAATTGATGAGTCAATCATACTTATTGTCATTGATATATGCAATACATTTCGTATTTGTTAAAAATTAAAATAACCAAATCCAAATATCGTGTAATAATAATAATAATAATAATAATAATAATAATAATAATAATAATAATAATAATCAAATGAATTCCAAATGTCCTAATTCACTAAACACAACGTATATAGAATTTGTTTGTGAAATGTCAACCTCTATTTTTCCTTGTTCTAGTTATAATACTAGAAAGGCTTTTTTTTTTTCAAAAAAAAAAAAAAAAGGAATATAGAGGTTTAAGAGTAGAAGTCAAATTTTTATAAAAAGAATTAAAATTATTTTTGCATTAGAAATTCCACCCATGCTCAGTTGACTCTGGCTTCAATTTTTCTAAACGGGTCTCAAGAGAACTTTGATGATCAGTTATTGATAATTTCTACCATTTTGAAGCTCTTGATCATATTTCATTTTAGTCTTTTCTCTATATCAGCGTAAACTTTTAAATTAACAATTCATGTTTATTTTTATTTTATTTTAACATAGATATTAGAGAAAAACTTTGGAATTGATCGATTTGAGATTATCTGTCTGTAATTTATGCCTTAGAACTTGTATGGGTTGAAATGCGATGATTTAAGGATCAAACTTATTTCGCAAGAGATTATTCTTTTCTGCTTGTGTAATTGGATTAGAAAAAGTTCTATTTTGAGGTATTTTCCCATAATAATTTTCTTATTTCTCTCCTTTTTCTAGAAAGAGAAAAAGAGGAGAGAGAAAGTTATTTGACAAATAAAAATATGTTTTCAAAGTATTATTTAATGTTTTTTTTTTATTATTATTATCCTGTCCCAGCAAGATCCATCCTTATTTTAGGGGATAAATAATACCGTACCCGAAAATTTCAAAAAAAATGAAATTGTTAACCAATTACTGTTAAGTATTTTTTGTACCTATTTCTTTTTTTGTGATTCATTATTTTTTTATTTTTTTAAAAAAATTATTTAGTTGGACAGACTAAATGATCTGTATTTTAATTTAAAAATATAATATATTTTTATAATTTTTTTTCCCAATTGTTCTACTTCATAATCTGCTATTTTTCTCAAAATACCTAGTCTACGGTCTACACGTGAAGGCATGAGATTATGCCACGTCGTAATTTTTTGGGGGCTGGGGGGCCGGTTTTAAGGAAAACCGGCATTCGTACCTCTATCTAAGCTTAAATTAAAAGTGGGGTGGTTGTGGTCGTCCAAGCACGTGACCACACCCCCCCGCCACGCGACATTTTTTTCCCTTCCACATTTTTTTTTTTTCAGTGAGGTCCATTCTATTTTTTTTTAGATCTTTTTTTTTTTCATCCGGGGTTTTTTTTTTTAAGTCCATCTTCTTTTTTCGATCTTTTTTTTTTTCATTTGAATCTTTTCTCTTTTTATTTTTAGACCCAATTTTTCATTCGGATTTTTACTCTTTTTATTTTTTTAATCTATATATCTCTATATTTTTTATCCATTTTTTTGAATCGATGTCCTTTCCATTTTTCTTAGACCCAATTTCTTTTTGCATCTAGGTTTTTTTTTTTCCCGTTCAAATCCGTCCTCTTTTTTTGACCATTTTTTTCATTGGTATCCTTTTTTTATTTATATATCTATATATTCTATATATCTATATATAATATAAAATAACAACATTCAAGGTGTGGTCATTCCATACTTTTTTATTTCATTCAAGTCTTTTATTTTTTATTTAAATCCTTTCTCTTTTTTGACTTTTTTTTCTTTCATTAGATTCATTTTTCTTTTAATTTTTTACCTCGTTTTGTTTTTCACTTAAATTCTTTGTTTTTGGGATATATGTTTTTTCCTTTTTGTTTTTTTTGGTCCCGCATATATGAATATAAAAGAAAAAGGGAGAAGGGTTTTGGTCATCCCATATGTTTGGGATCTATTTTTTTTCATTCAAATTCTTTTTTTTTTTCATTTAAATCATTTCTCTTTTGGACCCTTTTTTTTATTCGGGTCCTTTCTCTTTTTATTTTTTTAATCTGGTTTTGTTTTTCACTTAGTTCTTTTATTTTTTTTGGATATAGGTTTTTTTTTTCCTTTTATTTTCTTTTCTATTTTGTCTCACTCGTTGATAACAGTTTTTTTTTTTCCGCTTATGTCCTTCCTTTTTTTAATCTTTTTTTCGTTTGGATCTTTTCTTTTTTATTTTTTAATTTTTTTTTATTTAGGCCATTCTTTTTTTTAACATAGCTTTTTTCCCTTTTTTTTTGCCCAATTTGTCTATGGCACACTCATATGGTTGCCTTCTTTATTTTTAGACCATGGTTTTTTTTTTTTTAAATTCAGGACTTTCCTTTTTTATCCTTTTTTTTTTATCAAGACCTTTTCTCTTTTTACTTTTTTTATCAGATTTTTTTTCCTTAAATCCTTCAGTTCTTTTGGACAAAGATTTTTTTTTCCTTTTTGGCCTCACTTATCCGTTAAGGTCCTTATTTTTTTTCTAACCTAATCTTTTCTTTTTTTTTTTGTGGATTGAATCCTTCATATTTTTTGAATATAGGTTTTTTTTGTTTTTCTTTTGCTCTATGGATTATCATCTATTTATTTTTAAACTATGATTTTTTTCCATCAAAGTCATTGTTCTTTTTATTTTTGACCCTTTTTCTTTTTATTTTTGTCCCTTTTTTCTTAAGTTCTTTGTTTTTTGAGACATAGGTTTCTTCCCTTTTTTTAGCCCCACTTGTCCATTCATGTCTTGCTCTTTTTTTTTGGACCTGGTCTTTTTTTTTTTCATTTGAATCTTTCGTTTTTTTAAATTATGTTTTTCCCTTTTTTGGACCCGTGGATTGTCATATATTTACTTTTACACCATAGTTTTTTTTTTTTAAATTCAAGTTTTTACTCTTTTTATTTTTGACTCCTTTTTTCTTAAATTATTGGCTTTTTTGACATAGATTTTTCCCCTTTTTATTTTTTACCCTACGGATCGTCATTTTTTTTTAGTTTTATTAATTTTTTATTTCACTTATTTTTTTTTTTTAACCTCATTGTTAGTCTTTTTTAGAACTCCGGTGCTTAGCCTCTTTTTTTTTTTTTTTCCTTTTACTAATATATATCATATCTTTTATTGATTTATATAGTAATTTAATTTAAATATTGAATTAATTATAGATTTAATAAATGTTTGAATAATGAAAAAATACAATTCACATTTTATGAGCACCCTTCGATAGTTCTAAGTATGAATATAATATATATATATATATATATATATATAATGAATATGGTCATTTTCTCATATGACTAATATATGACTTCTCTCTAAAAAAGTTAAAAAGTTGTTTGAGTCTGTACACATCTATACATCATATTTGTCTGTCATTTCTATCTGTCGCTTTACTTTTATGATTTAGATATCCCTTTAAAATTCTGGATCTGACCATATTTAGATAATATAAGTATCAAAAGTAAAATTGATCCGAATTATTTTACTCTCAAAGTATAAAAGCTCCTAAATATGTTAAAAAAGATTTTAAAATTGTCTAAATAATATAATATAATTGAAAGCTTAATATTTTAAATTGTACTATCCATAATTTGATAACTAAATTATAAATCTGATTCATTATATAAATTAAAAGTGGGAAGGGTGTTGTCGTCCAAGCACATGACCACACCCCCATGACCCCTTTTTTCCTTCCATTTTTGTTTATTTATTTATTTATTTTTTGCAGTGAGGTCCATTCTATATTTTTTTTAGATCCCTTTTTTTTCATCCAAATTTTTCTTTTTTTCCGTTTAAGTCTATCCTCTTTTTTTTTTTTTATCTGGTTTTTTTTTTTTTTTTTATTCGAATCATTTTTTATTATTTTTAACTATATATCTATATATTTTTTATCCATTTTTTTTGTATCGAGGTCCTTCCCATTTTTTTTCCTAGACCCTTTTTTTTGCATCTAGGTTTATTTTTTATTCAAGTCCATCCTCTTTTTTTGACCCTTTTTTTCCGTTGGTGTTCTTTTTTTCTTTTATCTATATATCTATATATTATATATATCGTATATAATATAAAATAAAAATGCCCAAAAGTGTGGTCGTCTCATACTTTTTTTTTTCTTTTCATTCAAGTCATTTTATTTTTCATTCAAATCTTTTCTCTTTTTTTGATCTTTTTTTTCGTTCGGGTTCTTTCTCTTTTTGTTTTTTATCCCATTTTGTTTTTTACTTAAATCTTTTGATTTTGGGGACATAGGTTTTTCCTGTTTTGTGTTTTTTATTAGTTTTATTTTTTTGGTCCTGCTTGTTTGAATATAAAAAAAGGGGTCATTTAGATTATTATTTTTTATTCGAATCCTTTATCTTTTTTGACTCTTTTTTTATTTGAGTTCTTTCTCTTTTTATTTTTTTATTCGGTTTTGTTTTTCACTTAGTTTTTCCATTTTTTTGGATATATGTATTTCCTTTTTTTTGTCTCACTTGTTGATTACATTTTTTTTATTCATGTCCTTCCTCCTTTTTTTTTTTTTTTTAAATCTGTTTCTTTCGTTTAGATTCTTTCTCTGTTTATTTTTTTACCTTTTTTTTTTATTTAGGTCATTCTTTTTTTGACATAGTTTTTTCTCCTTTGTTTTTTTTCCCTTGTCCATAGCTGCTCATATAGTCGTCACCTTTATTTTTAGAACATAGTTTTTTTTTTTTATTTATTTAGGACCTTCGTTTTTTTATCCATTTTTTTTTCATCCAGATCATTTCTTTTTTTTTTTTAACGGACTTTTTTCTTAAATTCTTCATTTTTTTGGATATAGATTTTTTTCCTCTTTTGGCCCCACTTATTCATTCAAGTCCTTATTTTTTTTCTATCCCAATCTTTTTTTTTTTTTTTGCTTGAATATTTCATTTTTTTTAATATAGGTTTTTCCTCTTTTGTTTTTCTTTTATCTTACGGATTATCATCTTTTTATTTTTAGACTATGATTTTTTTCCATTAAAGTCCTTTTTTTTTTTTTATTTTTGACCCTTTTTGTTATTATTTTTTTACCCCTTTTTTCTTAAGTCCTTTGTTTTTCGGGATATAGGTTTCTTACCTATTTTTTGGCTCCTCTTGTCCATTCATGTCCCGCTCTTTTTTTTGAACCCGGTCCTTTTTTTTTTTTTAATTTGAATCTTTCATTTTTTTAAATATAGGTTTTTCCCTTTTTGGTTTCGTGGATTGTAATTTATTTATTTTTAGACCATTTTCGTGGATTGTCATTTATTTATTTTTAGACCATAGTGTTTTTTTAATTCAAGTTTTTATTCTTTTCATTTTTGACTCATTTTTTCTTAAATTATTGTCTTTTTGATATAAATTTTTCCATTTTTTTATCCTACGAATCGTCATCTCTTTATTTCTATTACTTTTTTACTCCACTTATTATCTTTTTTTAACTTCATTCGTTAGTTTTTTTTAGAACTCCAATACTTAGCCTCTTTTTTTCCCCTCCTGTCGCTAATATATGTCATATCTTTCATTGATTTAGACAATAATTTAATTTAGATATTGAATTAATTATAAATCTACCAAGTGTTTGTATAATGAAAAAATATAATCCACATCTTGTGGGCACCCTTCAATCGCTCTAAGTATGAATAAAAAAAATAATGAGTGCGGTTGTTCTCTTATGTGATCAACATGTGACCTGTCTCTAAAAAAGTTAAAAAATTGTTTGAATCTGTATACGTCTCTATTTTATATTTGTCTGTCATTTCCATTTGACGCTTTATTTTTAAGATTTAGATATCCCTTTGACAATTTGGATATGACAATGTTTAGGTAATGTAAGTATCAAAGGTAAGATTGATCTGAATCGTTTTGCTCTCAAAGGTTAAAAACTCCTAAATTTGTTAAAAGAGATTTTCAAATTATTGAAATAATATATTACAATCGAAATCTTAATATTTTGGATTATACTATCCAAAATTTGATAACTATGTTATAAATCTGATTCTGTTATAGAACTTTGATTTTTGGAGCCCATAATTTAGATCGAAATAGTACAAAAATAAAATCTAATTCAAAAGAGAAATTTAAATACAATGTATATAGAGAGAGAAACCAGAGAGAATAAGATGTTATTTATCTTCTTGATATATCTCTAAAATGAGATTACAATAAGGTCAATTTATAGACACTTGGAAGAAATACAATAGATCATTCTTATTAAGTGTGATAAACTAAAAGCTATACAATGATAGGTTAAATTCATTAAGTGTATTAGCTCAAAAATTAAGAGTCATCTAGAAAAACCAAAAGCCAATGGACATCCATTCAAATTCCTTATCATTTATAACACTCTTACTTGGATGTCTATTGTATAAGGAATATACCTCGTTAAAATCTTATTAGAGAAAAATCCAGTGGGACAAAAACCCTAGTGAAGGAAAAAGAGTACATCATTCCTTATATATGAAACCTTTCATATTATACTCCCCCTAATGAAAATGTCACATAATATCTTTAAAACATCACATCCCAATCGTATAAATCATTTCTTAAATATTGTGGTGGGTAATGTTTTTGTAAACAAATCTGCAGGATTTTCACTTCATTGAATATTCTGAATATCAATATCTTCATTTTGTATTAAATCATATGCGAAAAAAATTTGGGAGGTATATATTTTGTTCTGTCACTATTAACATATCCACCATTTAATTGGAATATGCACGCAGTATTGTCCTCATATAATATTGTGAGAGTTTTCTTGATACTAGGTAAACCATATGATACTTGAATGTAATTAACCATTGAATTGATCCACACATATTCATGACTTATATCATGAATTAGTTAATATCTCAGCATATTCAATGATGTAACTATCATTGTTTGGTTCATAGATCTCTAAGATAAGGCAATGTAAATACAGAACCATTTGAGAATAAGTTTTATGTGGATCAGACAAATATCCATCATTTGCATATGAAATTTATTGTGTATTTGACCCGTTTGAATAAAATAAACCCATTTTAATTGTATTTTCGAGATATCATAGGATATGCTTAATTCCATTCCAATGTCTTCTGGTTGGAGCGGAACTATATATTTTTAATAAGTTTACAGCAAAGCTATATTGGGTCGAGTATCAATATATCAATTGCACTGAGATATAGTACTTCAAGTCCAAAATTTTCCTCATTATACCCTCGAGGTCGAAAAAGGGCTATTTTATACATCAAGTGAACAAACTACCATTGATATAGTTTATGGATATCCATATTAAATCATTTTAAAACTTTCTCAGTATAAATAAACTGATGGATTAAAATTTCACATTTTAATATTTGAACTGCAGGTCGAGACAAAATTTTATTTTCCTAAAATCTTTCATTTCAAACATTTTCTTTGAATAATTTATTGTATCGGGGAGCTCTTTAAGAGTTCCAATGAGGTTTAAATCATCAATAAATCCATATTTTTGCTCATTTATAAAAATACATGAATAAATATTGTTAACAAATATTTAGTAAGGCGATTATATCACATATGCCTATATTGTTTTAATCCATTCAAAAATCTTTGTATTCTAATAGAAAATAATTCTCGAGAATTTAAATTGTATGCTACTGGCATATTTAGTCATTCTGGGATTTTCATATATATATATATATATATATCACTATCTAGTACACCATATAGATATGCAATGACAATGCCCATTAATTACATGTGCTTCAAATCAAGGTAGCGCAATGTAATTATATCCATCACAGGGGATTATATCTCTTCGTAATCAATATCTAGTTTTTGCAAAAACCTTGTGCTACAAGTTAGGTTTTGTACCTTACAATCTTAGTTTCCACACAAATATTCGTTTGTAACGTATTAGTTTGACACCTTCAGGTGTTTTAACAATGGGACCAAAAACCATATGTTTTGAGAAGAACTTTAGTTAAGCCTAAATTGCATAATTCCATTTAAACCAATCATCTCTTGATTTATATTCTTTTATAGTCGTGGGCCCAAAATCACTATTTTCATTCAGATCATCAACTGTCACATTATATGCAAAATAGTATTTTTCCAATTCCATATTCTCATATAATTAATTCATATTTCCAGATTTTTCGCATTCTAATTCAACTGTTCAACTTTTTCAGGAAGATTATCTTCGATTGAATCACAATTTCTTCAATATGGTCAATTTGACTATTTGCTCCCTTTTGCTTTTGGGGCCTTTTGTTATCTTTAGAACCAAGTGATTTGTCATGCTTCAGGTGTGGTTTAGATTCATTTATTGTTAAATGCCCTTCAGGGACATTAATTTTAATGAGAGCATTTTTAGCAGAAAAAATAGAAAAATTATTTGACAGTTGGTTTGTAATCCTTTTCAAATGAATTATTCGTTGAACTTCTGGTTCATAATATTTTTTGTACGAAAATTAAGATAAATTAAGGATGGAGTACTCCAAATAATCTTTATTTTTCTAAGATAGATTATTTCAGGTAATCTCTTTTTTCAACTTCCTCCTTGTGTTATCTCCCCCTAAAGTTGGAAAAATTGTTTCATCAAAAGGGCAATTAGTAAATTGAGCTGTAAAAATATCCCCTGTGGATGGCTCAAGATATTTGATAATAAAAGGAGATTCATATTCAATACATATCTCTAATATCTTTTGAAATCTCATTTTGGTTCTATATGGAAGGGACATATATAATACAACGAAAAGTACGTAAATAAGAAATATTTGGTTTTTGTCTAGAAACCAATTGTAAGAGAGAGAATTTTGGTATTGCATGTCTCTAAACATTTATGCAGAGTTTGTATAAGCAATTGTCACGTAATTAATGGGAGACATTTAATAAATAACTCTGTCAGGCCATTTTAGGTATGAACGTAAACAACAGGATGTTCAACCTTAAGTCTAATAGACATGCAACAATCATTAAATCCTGATGATGTAAATTGCTCAATATTATCAAGGCGAATAGTTTCGATAGTATAATCAGAAAATTAAGCTCGTAATCAGATTATTTGAATAAGTAACCTCGAAAACATCAGGTTTTGAGTTGATAATACGCATATATATGACAATCTTATAAACTCATCAATTAAATTCATAAAATATCTAAATGGTCTGTATTGTGGATGAATTAGTCTATATATATCACAATGTATTCGATCCAAAAAAATTATAGGGATTCAATCCCAATTTTGCTTTGCGATAGTTATTATCAGTTTGCCTTGATAACATGCAGCACATAAAAATTCATGAAATTGAAGAATCTTTAGGTTCTTCAATAGATGTTCAGTGAAAATTTTCAATAAGTCATTACTTCATTACACATCTAAAATGAACCAATCGATCATGCCATAATAATAATACATTTGAATCAGTAAACTTCTGATTTACTATTGCATTTACTTCAATTGGTCAAATGTGCTGATAATCTCTCTAATATTTGTTGACGTCCCAATCAATAATAGATAAATATTCAATATTTCCCATATTGGTTGTCTCTACGTGATAGTAATTGAGACGAATATCCTTGAAAACTCAATTAATTTCTATGGGATTTTGAGTGAAAATAATACATTACTGATCATAAAATTCGTCCCTCCTGATAGTAAAATGTTTGCTCTTCCGGAGCCTTCAATCAAGGTTACATTATCAAAATATAGTATCTATATTTTGTTTTTCCATATTAAGATGAGAGAAACATCTTTTGAGGATTATATATGCAGTAGCACTGTCTACAGGACAGAGATCCTCATCTTCGACGTTGGATCCAGTAGTGGTTGCAATAATATCCATAAATTTTCATGAAATAAATAAATAATGAAGTTTTGCAATAAATAATAATCAAAAAATAAATATGCATTAATATCATCGTTAAAAAAAATCACCAATATCTAAATAAGGCAAATTTATTGGGCCTTCAAAAATATTATTAGAGACATAATTTTGATCTAAAAAGAATTGCCCCCATATGTTTATCCTTTTCTTTCAATAAGATTTGATAAAAAGTAACAAGATATTCTGTGTACGACAGATACACGACCAATGTCTATTCACCCCACATCAATAGCACATGTTATCCACATTTTTCTGTTTGGATCATTTTTATCATTTTTCCATTTCTCCCACTTTAGGTAGTAAGATATATTCTAAAAATGATTGCAAAAAAAATGATCATTATCTCGACCATATTTACATTGTAGCATCGGCTCATGTCGATGCTTCATAAAAATAATTATATCTTGTCACATTCATTTCATGGAATGGATGAATAATTGATATTCAAAAGAATTGAATCAAATATCTGATATATAAATATTTATATTGTTACTTTTGAATAAATCAATTTATATATACAAGTCATATAAATACGTATGTATGATTTTCTTACTAATATTTACAATAATATGATTATCTTTATAAATTCAATTTATAAATTGCATTGACTCATAATAAAAAAAAATAATATCAATCATATTAAATTATATAACCAAAATTTAAAATGGTTCAAATTCATGATATAATTATTCCTTTGAAAATTTTCAAATATTTCATATATAGAAAGTAATCAATTATATCACATATAATAAGATTCAATCAAAATAAAATATGAAAGTTAATTTGTGATGATAATATTTATTTCTCAAATCAATTATTTCACATTTTTGGGTATATTAGAATACCTAAGGGGATATTGTTGGTCAATTTATCATTTTAGCAATTAATTAGGCAAAGGTATTTTAAATAGAGTAAAGTTGCTTCCAAAGACGAGGGGTTATAGTAATAGTAATGTACGGGTGTGAAAATAATTAAAGATTCTTTAAGAAAACCTTCAAGATCATATTGATGTCAATCACATTATTGCATTGCCAATAACTATTATAAGAAAAAAATAATAGTTAAAAAAATTCTTATTTCAATTAAAAATTTAGATCAATTGATGAACTATGATTACACTTATTATCACAAAAGAAAATGCACTAAAAATTTCGTATGCTATATAAAATTATTCATATGACTTTTTTATGATAACTAAATTCATAAATCATGGTTCTTCAAGAGCACTGTGTATTAATAAGAATTGTGATTTTCTTGGAACATCAATAAAAAATAAGAATATTTTAAAATTCATGATATGGCCTTTTGGGAACACTAACAGTGTATTACATGGCTCTTCAAGAGCAGTTTAATATATGACTCTTCGGGAGTACTAACAATTAGTGTAAATTCACAACTGTTCAAGAGTATCAGTTCTCATAAAAAATGATATCTCTTCAGGAGAATCATTTATATGTGGACAACTTTATGTGGTCATAAAATAATTCATAGAACATTTCTTATCTTGTAAAATATTATAAATAAAATTTGTGTCAAATAAATATTATCTTAACCAAATCAGAATTTCAAGAGTTGAAAGTGATAAAATTCACCAATTCTCCTACTTGAGCAACTCGTGCTGATAACGTGTTATAGAATTTTGGTTTTTGGAGCACACAATTTGGATCGAAATAGTACAAAAGTAAAATCTAATTCAAAAGAGAAATTTGGATACAATGTATATAGAGAGAGAAACCAGAGAGAATAAGATGTTATTTATCTTCTTGATATATCTCTAAAATGAGATTACAATAAGGCCAATTTATGGGCACTTAAAAGGAATACAATAGATCATTCTTATTAAGTGTGATAAACTAAAAGCTAGACAATAAAAGGTTAAATTCATTAAGTGTATTAACTCAAAAATCAAGAGTCATATAGAAAAATTAAAAGTTAATGGACATCCATTCAAATTTCTTATCATTTATAACAGATTCATTATAATTATTTTTAACTATTTCTTTTCGTCACACACCACGTAACGTGCGGTATGTCCGCAACCTGTTAGTATATATATGTAAATTACATGCCAGAGATGAGAAAATTACCCTCTATTTTCAAAATCCTCCGATAAGCCAATACAAAATAAAAATAATTTAATATTCCATTTACAGTAATATAAATAATTATATGACCACATACTGAAAACAAAGAATGGTTCTGTTAAAAAGAGAGACAACCAAAAAGAAAATAATAATAATAATAATAATAATCATAATAATATACCGGGAGCAATATGGATAGATAGGTTATCATATTTTCTGTCAAGACAAGACTATGGTCCCATTTTTCACCTATTTCCTTTTCACAGCAAGTACCATTTTTAAGTACTCAGGTTAAAAAAAAAAAAGAACCATTTTAAAATGAACGAATGTGTATATATCCGATGTATATCAATATTTTTAAAATTAAACTAGTAAATAATTTTATCAATCTATCAATTTATTCATTTATTAGTCAAATCAATCAATTATTTTACGAATCGAATAATATTATCATGATATCATATATATAATTTGTATATTATATATTTTAAAATAAAATAAAATCTATATATCTTTATAAAAAGATGAGTTTGTTCTTTTAGCAATGGTTTATATATTATAATTTATATATTATATAATTTTTTAAACCGATTGAAAAAATAAAACAATGAATTTGTATATTTTATAATTTGTATATTATAATTTTTTTATTAGATCGGTTTAAACGATTAACTGTTTTTATCGATTTTAACCGATTTTAAATGTTTTGACCGACTTTGATTTCATTCGATTTAATAGTAAAAACTAAATCAAACTATAGAATGATTCATGATTAAGCCAGTTGAACCGTCAATTCCATTCGATTTTTAAAACACTTATATATATATATAATATTTTATATATCGCCTAAAATAGTAGCTAGGCAACAAAATCGAAAATCAGAAAAAGGCTACCCATTTTAAAAAAGGAAATGTTCGGATTAAATAAATTGGTCACTTTCTCAACGTCACTTTCCCGACATCGTCCCCTTGCTTTGACCAAAAAACTACTAAAAATAGGCTCAAAGAAAATGTTGATGCTTTTTACTGAATTTGCTAGATATATATATATATATATATATATATATGTATATATATATATATATGACAAACAATATAAAGAATTCAATATTATCTATATGATTATAATTCTGATTATTTATTTAAAAAATTAATTTTTACGTGTAAATCTCTAAATAAATAGAATGCCCTTGATTAACTGCCTCACAAGTAACCCAGCCCGACTGTCTCGGGAGGATTAAAACATAACCCCTATATACGAGCACAATTTTTACTAAGCTAATATTTAAATTTTTGGTATTTTTTATCCGTCAAATGTGCTTTTTTTTTTTAGAGATTTAAATTTCAAATTTAATTGAAAAAATTGTCCACTTTCTGCTCACTAGATTTTTTTTTTCTTTGGGTTCACCGGGTGAGATTCATAGAGAATAGGACAGAAGCCAGACGTTTTCTTCAGAATCATAATCGATCCTTGAACATTTCCAATTGTGTTGCAAATTCACTAAAGTAAAATACTATTCTTTTTTTATTTTTATTTTCATTAATCGGTATTTAGATTGCACTCGATTAATCTGATCTGAATACTGTGGCCTCATTTAGGAGTTGGCTCTCTCAAATCCTTTTTCTCAATTCCCATATTCGAACTCGAGACCTCTAATTAATGAAATAAAGTGTTCAACCACTCAATTCAAAAGAATTTGATATACTATTTTTTTCTTTAATTCAAAATTAAATGCTTCAAACAATAAAATATTTTCTGATTTATTAGAAAAAAATGGTAGTGTGCAGGAAGATATATAAAGGGTATTATATATATTTTTTTTTCAGAAAGAATAAATCCTACACTGTACAAAGTGACTCTTTTTTGGGAAATCTTAGCAGTATTTTTCTGTTAATGGCATAAATACCCTCTCGTTTAGCACGTATATCACATAATAATAATAATAATAATAATAATAATAATAATAATAATAATAATAATAATAATAATAATAATAATAATAATAATAATAATAATTGTATTACTAATTTATGTATAAAAGTTTATATGCAAATTTGTCCATAAAAATAAATTTTAAATTATATTCGAAAACACTATTATCTGGCTCTAAAATTAAAATCCTGGATCCGCGCTTAATATTGTGGGAACGTGTTGGAGGATTTTGTTAATTGCATGCATGCAGTAGCTTTGCTTTTACGTTTGCTGGTGGAAGTTGAAACCGTTCGCTGCATTTCTAGGACTTCATTTATTGGAAATTTTAAGGAGCTGTGTTTGTTTAATGTGCATTAAACCTTCGGACTTGTGTTTGTTCAGTTTAGTTGTTGTTATTGGTTATATAATAATTCTCTTTATTGCCTTCAAGAGACATCACATGAAAATCCCATGTGATTGATGGCTTTATATATATATATATATATATATTTATATATATAATAATTCTTTTTTTCGATAATTATAATGGATCTGATTAAATCTGATTCAAATCAGATTGATTTCTTGAGAAATAAAACTCTCCCGATACTTATTTTCTATATATATATATATATATATAAATCAAATTAGAAATTTTAATTAAATGATACTAGTGTCCAACCACTAAACTGACTAGACATTAATATGACTTTTTAATTCTATAAACCAGATTAGGGAATTAAATTAAAACAAAAAATAACTTAATTTTTGTTATCAAGACATAAATCAAGTTCGTTAGATTTTTTTTTTTCTTTCTTGTGAAGTTACACATTTGTATGCCTGTTAAATTCAATTTCATTTATCTAGTATATGTGAAGGAATAAAATTTGGTTAATATGGTTTGTAATTTTTTCTTTTTTTATGTTTTACTTATTATGGACAAAAATAAGTAGCATAGTAGAATTAGAGTAAATCGCCACTTCTCGTATTATATGTTTAGTGGGTAGTGTGTGAGTGTGTTTTATTATTATTATTATTATTATCATCATCATCATCATCTTATATTTATCTCTCACAGTCGACCTCAAATTTTGAAATTAAGAATTTGTTTGTTGTTGTTGTATGTTTTACTTATTACGTGATGCTTTTTTTTTTTTTTTTTTTTTGATCTTTTCAAAGCTAGATGATCTAATTATAGGTCACATTAAAGTTTGTATAAGGAGTTCGAAAAAGATTATCTCAAACAACAAATTTTTCAGAGCTGATATGACATGTAATTTTATTATAAGACATAAAAAATTATATCTTCATATGATCTCTTAAGCATAATTTTTCACATTTATCTAAGATACCCAAAACTTTGTGAATTATTATGCGTATATTATTATTAAAAAAAATAAACAAAAGGGAATTTTAAGATACAATAATCTTAATTATTATTATATTTTGAACTTCAATTTAGATACAAATTAATACCTATTGTCTCCCTTTGTTATAAACTTAAAAAATGCCGAGTTGGTACTTATGGACATCAGCATTGCTCATTCAACCCATTGTATGATTGTCCGTGTTGCTGTCAAGTTAACTCATAGTATGGTACTAGGTGGGGAAACTTGGATGCCAAAACCCTTTCTTTGACATTATTTTTGCTTTACGAAAAAACTATTACCTTAATTATTTACTATGTAAAAAAAAAAAAAAAAATCTATCATTTTAACTATAATATTTAGTAATCACTCAAGCTGTTAGGGATTAGACTAGACTTTCTATTGAGTATTACATTAATAATTGATCACTAGATAATAGTTTGAATGAGTGACAGGTTGTATTAATGTTATACAGGACAGGACAACGTCTTTGAGTTCTTGACTGAGGGTAACAACAGGTTAATACATGCCATTTTTTTTTTTTTAATGAGAATTGAATTTTAGATTATAAGATTGAAGGAAAAGATTATGATCATTAAATTGTCGTCTAAATAAGCTAATACTTGCCATAGATATATATATGATATATATATACATACATATACATATTTTTATAATCGATCGATATTTGAAATAATATTCCGACAAATTTAATTCGAATGTTTTATCGAACCTAATTTAGAGGAAAACTCTCCAAATATAATTCTTTTAATTTCTAAGTTTTGAATTTAAAACTTGATTAAGATACCACCATCTTAACCCACTAAAAGATCGTTTCGGATTGTTTAAAAAATTTGCTTATAAGCACTTAATGCATATAAACAGCTTTTTAACTTATAGCCACATTTTAGTTTTTTTTTTTTAAAATAAATTGTTAGGTAAATATTATTTTAAAATAGTTAATTGTTTGATAAAATTAGTGTTTATAAACTATATAAAATAGAAAAAAGACTATAGTAGACATAAAATGCGGTATAGTTATAATTTTTATTAAATACAAAATGGTAAAAATATAATTTTATTGGTCAAAATAGTTTATTTTAGTTGTGATTAAAAGCACAAAAATGAAAAAACTAATAGAAACAATTTATTGGTTTTTTAGTTTATAAGCATTTTTTGGTCTTATAAGTATTTGTATAAATTTTACTTATCAAATAATTATAATTTTAATATTGGTTTATAAGATAGTTTGATCTAAGTAATCTTAAATACATTTTAAATCGACTGTTTGTTGATAATGTATATATATGTACGGTGCCCGTGTCCTTGGAGATTACAATTTACACTAAGTAATTAAAATAAGTTTGTGCTTTGGTCTTTTTTATGTCTTCTTCTACCACTAAATAGTTGTAAAATAGGGTATTGTAGCACAAAGTGATTTGCTATTAAAATAAGTTTGCTACCTCTAAATATTATTTTGATGCATATGGAGTATTGTATGTTTTTGGACCAAAAGGCATGTGAAAGATGTTGGATCATTAATCCAACGTTAGATTTATATATTAAAATAATTATATATTGTATACTATTAAACCTATAAGTTAAACCCATATGAAAGTGATCTGGTAAATTTAAAAAATTCTGTAATTGGGTTTAACTATCTCAAAAGATATGGAAATAAATTAATGTGTAGATACCAATAAATATTTATTATTTATGATGGATTAAATATTGAATGTCTAAGGGTGATTTAAAGACAGCTATCATAAACTGAACAAATAGATTTGGAAGATAAAAATCGCTCTACAATTATAAATAGGGTTATGATCTCCGAGTCAATGTATCACTCTTCTTCCTAATACTCCCATCATATAGAGAGAATTTGTAAGAATATATATGACCTGGAAGGTCGTACCCAGGATTCTGCTTATACAAAGGTCAAGTTGAGAATTCACTATTCAGTTTCTGACTATGAAATCAGGCATACTTCTATCCGATTTAAATTTCGATTTCGGTTTATTAATTTATTAATTTTTAATTTCGATGACTTAATATGATGTTTGGCATGTTTGGCATCAAGTTATTTTTTCCAACAAATGATACCAGAGCCTCTCGTGTTTGAATCATCGGGAATTTTCTGCATATTTTAGTATTTAATATGATTTTAGTACTTTATGAATTTTTGAAAAATATGTATGAAAAATTTTTATAGATATTTTGATTTTCAGCAAAAATATATGCATATATACATATATATATATATTCAGGATTTTTTTTTTTTTATAGATTTCAATAAAAGAAAAAGTTATGGAAAATTTTTATTGAAGTCGGCCTTCAATTTTTATTAAAAGTTGACATCCAGTGTCTCAAAAAAAAAAGATAGGGAAGTTTTGTTTTATCAAAGTCGACATTAAGTATTTTATTAAAGTCAACATTCGGTGTTTAAAAATATATATATATATATATCGATGTTTAAAATATATATATATATATACATATATTTGGACAAAAAAGAAGAATATGGTAATTTTTCAAAAGATTTAAAACTTATGATATTTTGAAATATTTTCTTTCCTTCGCTTTTGGATATTCTTTTTTATAAAAATTGACATTTTGAGTAAATAATATGTATATATATACATACATAGATATATATATATAAATATATATATATATATTTATATATATATATACACTTATGAAAGTTGACATTTTTTTTTTGGGAAGATATCTTTAAGATTTCCTAAAAAAAAAAAATTGTGTAAGCCTTTTTTTTATGATAAGTAATAAAATTGACCAATTTTCTCATTGGAAAGAAATATTTCAGATCTTATTTTTTTTTTTCATGATATATTTTTGAAAAAATTTTGGTTTTAAAGATTCGTTTGAAATTTGATTTCTTTTAAAATATTTCCGAATTAAAGTATTTTTGGGAAACTTCCACTGTTAAAGAATATTCTAAAATTTAGTTTCTTTTATGAAAATTTCAGAATTTGGAAAATAAAATGAAAAAGGAAAATTCCAGATTTTAATTTTTCCTTTTTTTTAAGGCTTAACTTTCCAATTTTAGAATAAAGTTTTTCAATAAAAAAAAATTAAGGAAACTTTTGTTTTGGGAAAAAAAAAAGAAAAATTTTTAGATTTTAATTCCCTTTTTAAAAAATGATATCCTAATTTCATAAAAGAAATTACAATTAAGAAAATTTTTAGATTTCAATTTCCTTTTTTTAAGGGCTGACTTTCTAATTTCAGAAAATAAAACTTTTCTTTTATTGCAAATTCACATTATAAAATGATCAATATTTTTTTTTTCAAAAAAAGGGGATATGGACCATTTTGGGCTCAAACAGACCCAACTCTGGATATAAAGGTATTGGAACTCATTAGACTCAATTAAATTCATTTTTCAACTTTATCATTCTGTAATGTCCCTTTTATATTCAAGATTGACCAATCTTTTAGTATGCGGTGGCATGACATGTTTAGAAAAGTTCTGTCAACAAGACGGAGATAAGTCTAAAGCTGGCTAGTTCTTAAACGGTTCTAAATGAACTCACCACCTACCTGAGAATTTTCCTGGTACCCTATGCTACAGAACGGTGATTGGTCAAATTTTGGATCAGTTGTCAGCAAAGGATGGAGACTTTGATTTTATGCCGACAACGAAAGTACATGGACGGAAAAAGTAAGATGGAGGATATGAATTCGGTAAAATTGAGTTTTTATAGGTCCAATTTAAAGTTAATAAAATTGGACTTTAAATAATCCAATTTTCAAAAAATTGAGTCCATCAAGATGAAATTGGAATTTTTTCAATTATAGATATAATTCAAATATGAGTATGGTTTCATATATATCTCAAAATGAATTAATTAAAACAATATGTCACCAAAGTGACTTCTGTTGTGAAAATTAATTTATTTTGGAATATAAAAAGTTGTGCATATAATTCATGTGAGTACTGATCGACCCAAAAGAATGTCCGTACTAGACAGAATTGCATGTACACTATGTGGTAATAAATGCGTGACAATTATTCGGTTTCACATGTGATTAATTTATTGGCTCAAAGGAAGATACTCAAAGGAAGTTAATTGGTTGATATATTCTTATTATCAACATTTGATTACTATACTTATGGTTTTGTATATATTTCAAGATAAATTAATTGCAACAACATGTCAAAGTGACATCTCTTGTAAAAATTAATTTATTTAGAGATGTAAAAGATTGTGTGTATGTAATTCATGTGAATATTGATCGGCCCAAAAGAATATCTATATTTGATGGAGTTGCATATACACCTCATAGTAATAAAATGCGTGATAATTTTTCGATTTTACATGTGATCAATTTATCGGTCCAAAAAAAGGTAATTGGTTGATATGTTCTTATTGTCAGCATTTGATTATTGTACCAAGATACCACTTACAAGTTAATTATTTTGTCCAAATATGAAATGTTAATAGAGTAACCGGTATCTTGTGATGGAGATTACTCATATTTGAATTTATTTGTTTTTTAAAGTGACATGTGAGTATATATGGATTATTGTTCTTTATTTGATGGACATTAATGCTCAATTCAGGTTGATTTTTAAATTGAATGACTCAAATTTCAAGTTTAGATTTAAACATTACGTTAAAAGTCGATTCTCTCCACCACTTATAGATAAGAGTATTTCTAAAAAGTGGGAGAAAAAAAAGTGGGAGATATTGAATTGCATGTGTTTAATGATGATAAAATGAGTCATTCCAGAAACATTTATAGACATTATATGTAAGTTAGATATAACGGTTAAATATTTTCTTACGGAGATTAAGAAATGCTCTATCAAGAATGAAATGATTACTGGTACACTCTTGACAAATCTTATCTCTATATGGTATAATGGTTAAGAATTCTTGACCACTAAGGACAAAAGAAAAGAAAAGAAAAGAAAAGAAAAGTAAACAGGATAAAGATGTTGCAGGTACAGTATCACAAAAGAAGTAAGAAAGATACTATTGAATCAGAAAAGAATAGTTACTTCTTCTGTGGTGCTGAAGGGAAAAAAAAGAATATACTAACTATCACGTTTGACGTGATAAGAAAGATATATTTCTTGATTTGGTTTGTTCTGAAATTAACTTAATTTCGGTATCAGGACACACTTGGTGGTCAGGTTTTGCTGCGATTTATTCACATCAATGTGTCTATACAGGGTTTTCTAAATTGTCAATCGTCAATTAATGATGAAAAATACATTTACATGAACGATGACAATAAAGTTTCAATTATAGTAATAGAAAAATTTAGATTACAATTGAAAATCGATTTATATTTGGTTCTTATTGAAACGTTTGTTGTTCCACCTTTTAGATGGAATTTGATTTCTATTTTTGTTAGACAGATCAGGTTTTACCTGTTCTTTTGGAAATGGAAAAGTTAGTTAGTTTCTTGAGTTCAAATAGTTTGGTTCCGGCTTTCTATTAAGATTTGATAATCTATATTAGGTTGATACTATTACTTTATTTAATGAATCCTTGCAATATAGTACTCGAAATACACAATTTAAATGAGAATTTCTCTCTATTATGACACAAGAGATTGAGTAATATCTCTAAAAGGAGAATAAGGAGATTTGTGTTGGAAGAAATTCTTGATTCTTTTGATTTCATAAATTTTGATATTTGTGTAAATTATATAAAGTGAAAACAAACCAATAAAAGAAGATTGAAGTCAATAGGACTTCAGACATTTTAGAACTGATACATACAGATATCTATGAGCCATTCTTTTTGGTTTTTGGAATGGTCAAAGATATTTTATCACGTTTATAGACAATTATTCATATATGACTCAATCGAGATTGTAGTATATATCCTGAATAGGGTTTCCCACTAAGGCAACTACTGAAACCCAATAAGAACTTTGTACCAGTATACGTCATAGTCTAAAGTATCTACACGATTGGGGTTGTCCAACTAAGATTAGGTCTATTAGACCTAATAAAAGAAAATTGGATATCAGGACGGTTAGTTGATTAGTAGGCTATTTTGAAAAGTTTAAGGGGTATTAATTTTATGTCCAATTTTTTGAGGATATTGAGTTTGCAGGAAGAGATATGGTTAGAGACATTGTCTTTTAAGAGAAATATATTGATATTCCCAAAGGCGTTATTAGATAATGTTGGAGAACTTTCTATTTCGGAAGAACAAACTCAACCACCTCAAAAAATCAACACCGTGAAGGGAGAGATAAAATTTATACAGTCATCCCAATAGTGATATTACAAATTTCATCAAGTTTTTATCTCATTAGGATTTGAGATAAAATTTGGTTGATAATTATGAATATCACTAATTCTGTGGGGTAAGTATTCAAAAAATACCCCTATGGTAAGGGAGACAAATTTAGTCTCTATCAGTACCTCAAGAATGATCTTAAATATAGGAAAATACAGAAGATTCCTTACGCGTTAGTAGTATGGAGTCTGATGTATTTTTTGATCTATACGCATTTGGATATTGCTTACATTACGGAAATGTTGAGCAAAAATTTAAGCAAATCGGAAATAGAGTATTGGTAAGTAACCAAATGGGTCTTGCAATACTTACAGAGAACAAAAAGACATATACTCACATATCATAAGTCAGATTAGTTTGAAATCATTCGGTATACTGACTTCGATTTTATGAGATGTCAAGTTAGTATGAAGGCTACAACATGCTACACGCTAACGGGATGAGTAATTTTTGGAAGTGTATTAAATAGTCTCTTATAATCTCTTCCATCATGATGGTGGAATTCATAGCGTGTTATAAAATATCCAATTATGGAATATGACTATGAAACTTTGTCACGAATAGTATTAACAGGCCACTTAGATTATTGTGTGACAGTAGTTCAACAGTCTTATATTCCATTTAAGAAAATGATTCAGAGTGAATAATTATCTATAAAGTACGTTGCTACAAACTCAACAATTACGGATCAATTTATTAAAGGGATTGCCACCCAAAAGGTTCATGCGCGCACTACTCATATGAATGTCATTTCATTTTACGATATTCAGTTTTAGTGGAAGTTTTTGATTTTAGCTGCTAATGTAATATAGACATTTTTGGGTTATTTCAGTTTAAGGTATTTTAAGATTATTTTTCGCGGAAATAAGAATTCAATTTTGAATCATACTCTGATATTAAGTATGGTTGATCTCATTAAAGAGAACCAGTTAGAAATAGGCATGTTAAAGATCATATTGCATAACATTTCCATGCTACGGATGCATATCATGATCCATATCATTCGGTTATATCAATTTACATGACCATTGAGGGTTGAGTTATGAAAGAAATATAACAAAAACCGCATTGATTCTAAGTTCATATGATTGATGGACGGAATTGGTTGTAAATATATTTTAGTATTGACAGAAAAGTTGAGTTCATTTAGTCATTTCGCAATTATATAATTATAAGGTTTCACATATAGCCCAAGTGGGAGATTGTTGGATCATTAATCCAACGTTGGACTTATATGTTAAAATAATTATGTATTGCATACTGTCAAATTCATAAATTAAGCTAATATGAAACTGATCTGGTAAATTTGAAAAATTCTGTAATTGGGTTTAAGTATCTCAAAGGATATGAAAATAAATTAATGTGTAGATACCAATAGACATTTACTATTTATGATGAGTTAAATAGGAAATGTATAAGGGTGATTTAAAAACAACTACCATAAACTGAATAGACAAATTTGGAAGGTAAAAATCACCATACAATTATAAATAAGGTTATAGTCCCCAGATCAATGTATCACTCATCTCCCTAATACTCCCATCATATAGAAAGAATTTGTAAGGATATATATGATCTGGAAGGACCTTCCCAGAATTCTGCTTATACAAAGGTCAAGTCGAGAATTTACTATTCAATCTCTAGCTATGAAATTAGATACACTTCTATCCGATCTTAATTTTGATTTCAATTTATTAAGTTATTAATTTTGATAATTTAACGTGGTATTCCACATATTTTTCTTCAAATTATTTTTTTCAACAAAAGAACCCTGGGCCTTGTTTTTGAAAACCATGCATGTCTTTCGTACATTGCCTCTAACCATTTTCATCGCAGAATAACAAACACATTTATATATACAAGGTGTATGTTGGACTTAAAATACAATTTAAGCCTATGCTCGAAGCCACGCCATGGACTGGTCCAATAATAAGAACTTTTTTTTTTTTTTTTGGGTAATTGTATAAAATATGAAATAATCAAATTCTTTTCTCTCCTTAATATTTTAAACAATTCCTCGATAACAACAGGTATTTTAGAGGGCCACTTTAGTGTTTATACGCTTAGACTAGACTAAAGATGTTTTAATCTCATAAATAGCATTTCTTCTCTAGAAGAGGAATGAGTAATAGTATTGTTTTAAAAGTATTCAATTTGATTTTGAAAAAATATATATATATATATATATACATGCCATTGGCGTATATATTAACAAAGTACAGTACTATGATAAAAACGTTGGAGAAGTTAAATTCCCCAAATGACCTCAATTTCTTTTGATGAAATTTTGGCAATTATTTCTCAAACTTTTGTTAACAAATAACATAATTCACAAATCATATTATATTAGATAAATTTAACGTTGTAATCCAAATCTTTTCTAATACAATTACCTAAACTTTGAATTTTATTTTGGAGAAAAATATTATTTTGTTATCGTTTAGACTAAAAATCATTTGCTTTCGAATGACTTTAGTTTAAAAGCATAAAAAATATTAACGAACAATCGATCTATTGGGTAAGGATACTATATCTATTAATTAAATCTTGAATTCAAAACTTAAGAATGGAAAAAATTAAATTCGAAGAACTCTCTTAGATTAGGTCAGATATCTTTTGGACCGAATTAATCAAAATATGATTTTGAGTATCGTTGATTATATATATATATATATATACACATATATGGGGTAGATACAATAGGTAAGCATTTTTATTGCAAAGGTGTTCTTGTACGTACCATAACTAGTATGGTAGATCATATTTAAGTCGTTAAATCGAAATCAAGTTGGTAGCTAATTAAGATCATCTCCTCATGTGAACGGGAAAGTTCTTTGAGTGAATCATGGTACAGGTCTAACTCAAATCCTAGAATTTCTTGAGAGGATAAGGGGAAGAAAATGAGATAAAGTTAGGTATTAAATTAAAATTTTATACTTGATGCCTACAGAAACCCAACTCTCTCTCTCTCTCTCTCTGAAGGGGGATCACTTCCCTTCCATTACTTTCCCTTCATCTTTAAGTTTTATAGATGGCGAATGCTGGTGTTTTATCAAATAATTTGATTTTCTCATTATTATTATTGAGTAAAATAATGATAAAATAAATAATATTGTAATTTATTTTGTGCTTTACTACAAATGTCCCCACTCGATTTTGAGGAAAGAAAGGACAAAGCTTATTTATCTCAACAGTCAAGTACATAGTGTTCACGTGGCAATGCAAAGCTATTAATTTTTGTAAAGCCTCTTTCATGTCTCCACGCACCAAAGGCAAATCCGGATTTGAAATGAAGGGCTTTTCTAGAATTTTGTTTTTTAAATATTTATATTAAAAAAAAGGTGTCCGTTGAATTATGAATTAACAGTTCAAATTCTATTAATATTAATATTTATGAAAATCATAGAATGACTCTCAAATGACAGAAACACCAATCTTATGGGATTGCGAATTAACGATCATAGATCACTCGATATTTTTGTTCTTGTTTTGTATTTGGCCCAAAAAAAAGTCAAAAGTCAAACACTGGGTCACCACTTAAATCCTCGGGCGGGTGCAAGTGGTTCGGGTTAAACCGTTAATCCGAATCGAATCGAATCGAAATTTTCGATTTGATTCGATTTTTTTCTTTAAAAAAAAAAATTTCGATTTAAACTGAACTAAATAAAAATTATTTCGATTCGATTTCGGTTTAATTTTTTAAAATCTGTTCGGTTCAGTTTGAACCGAACTAGTATTTTTTTAATATTTTTATATTAAAAAAATCTAATTTAATTAATTTTTTTTCATTACATTTTTATAATATTCAAACGATGGATTATGTTATATTATTTTAAAAAAATATTATTCATAAAAATATTTTTTTTAAATTATTCTTAATATGGTTTAAATAAAAAAATATTATTTTAAAATATAAACCAATTTAAAATTATTATTAATATTAAAAACCCTAAATAGTTCTAAAAATATTATATTTGAAGAATAGAAAAAGAAACTCATATGCCTTTTATACATTAACAGTAATAACATCTCTTTATAACTAAAAAAAATAGCGACAAATAAAAAAAAATTCAGTTTAAATCGAACCAAATCAAACCGAATCGAATTTTTTTTATTCGGTTTGATTTAAATCGAATTAAATTCGATTTAATTTTTAATTTAAATTTTTTTAAAATTTAAGATTCGATTCTATTTAATCATTAAACTAAATCGAATCAAACCGTTTACACCCGTATCCTCGCCCAAAATAAAACTCCCCATAATTTTGATATATCCGAGAAAATTCTCTGGTCAATCTAGTTTAATAACAGTTTTATATGACTGCAAAGTTCTGAGAACGAGCCTGTAAAAGGAAATAATATTTAAAAAAATAATACATAGGATAACAATTATGTAACTGCTGAAGATATCATCTCATAGATAACAATTAAAGTAGGTAATTATAGCATCAGTCCTCCATCGAAGAAGAAAATTAATGAGAAAATTAATAATCCATAATTCAATTCGCACCGCCTTCTTCATCTTATAAAGATCTCGATATCCATAAAAAAATAATAATAATAATAATTAAAGAGAAAAGAAATAAATTAAACTTAAGTTCTTTTTTTTACGTTGACTGACATATTTGCCCCTATTCAATTCAACCATTGACATGTACCTGAAGATTTCGTTAGCTGTTGTGCTTGTTGGGTCCTTTCGGTAAAGTGCCAAACATCATTTTCTTGCGAAAAGATGTCTTTGGAATTTCCAATTTTTGGTGTTCTTATGTCCATTGTGCACATAATTTTACTAATTTGACCTTGTATGGTTGCAAATTTGGTGATGAAACCAAAAATTAATTTTTTTAATCATAAATTAAAATTATTATTATCCTAATACTTTTTTATTAAAAATTTCTAATTTTAGTTGAATAGTCTTAACTTTCCTGAACTACCCTTCAAACCCTAATCCATAGAAATCAGATTAAGTTTCTGATAATAAACGAAAGTAGTAAGAGGGTAGGAGATGATCACAAAAAATTTCATCTTTGATGTATATTGGTGTTTATTTAATAATCCACAATGCATTTTCGGAGCAGTGGATTTCTGGGTTGCTCAAAAATTTTCCAGGAAAAGAAAGATTTTATAGAATTAAAAGTTTATCCAAAAAAGAGTATTCTACTGATGTATATTAAAAAAAATCCCTGTAATTTTTAAATCAACACATAGATAATCAATATTTGAATTTTCACTTTATCCCCCCCGCCCCAAAAAAAAAATGAGTGCAATAAATTCATAGCTAATACTGCATCACATGTCATGAACATTATAGATTTTAATTGGAGGCGGGGGGACGTACGGGAGCTTGTTATGGTTGTTTTCATGTATATGATTTTTTTTTTTCATTAATTTGTTTTGGAAATATCATAGATTACTCTTATTAAAATTATTCACGATTTATGTTGAACTCTTAATCAACAATTTTGCAACCAAAAATATCCATGAGTGAGATATTTTTATTGCCAAAAATAGAAATTAATAATAAAAATATGAAACTGTAATACTTTAATATTGTTTTAATTAAATATTACAGTATATTGGGTACATATAAAAAAGTCAATGTTACGAAGATATAAATAAATATTATAAATATATAAATAAAAAAATTAAATATTTAGAAAATCAAATTAATAATCATTTAATTTTAATGTATAAATTTTTTTAAATATTCTTAAAATATATGATATTTTTTAATATCTATCGTGCCATGAAAATTTTTGCCATAAGTATGACATTTTTGTACCAAAGAAAAACGAATTTAGGATCAGGATGCCAATGCCCACCCGCATAATGTGTACAAAAGAAAGTTATACTTTTCTATTATTTTTTTATTTTATTTTTTTATTGGTAATTATAAAATATAAAAGACAGAGGAAGGTTTCATTTAAAGAGAGGTCATGAGATTTCATAATTTTCATGCTTGAAAATTCGTAATCTCTGGTATTTGTAACGCGTTAAGATTTTAATAATATGACTTTGATAATTTTATCTACAATACATAAAATTCTTATTATATATATAAATTTGATTCTTTTAGTATTGGCCTTTCATTCTAAAAGTAAATTTTATTATATTTGACTAGCAAAAAAGTTATTTTTAAATTAAATAAAATAAATTAGAAAATTAAATTAAAATAATTTTACTGGGGCTTAATTTGGCCGGCCACTATAAAGCCCACACAAAAAAGGCCGAAATAAAAATGAAAAAGGAGAATGGATACATCTTTTCTTCACAATTACTCTGTGTGTGTGAGAGAGAGAGAGAGAGAGAGAGAGAGAGAGAGAGAGAGAACCGAAAAACCGAAGCTGCTGTAGTGTTATCTATATCGAGGAGATTTTAGTAACTTCAAAGTTTCTTCGAGTTTTGTCTTTTTACTTCAAATAAGCACCGTATGGATATATTTGAGCTAGGATGTCCCAGACCAGACCCCTCTCTCAAGACTCGAACTCTGTGTGGTGGGGGGGGGGGGGGGAGGAGAAGGTGTATGTGTGTGTCTAACTTTCTAGTTGTACGACTATTATATTCCACCCTGCGCCCGTTCACCGTTTCCCCTCTCTCTCTCTCTCTCTAAAAGTCTCTCTTCTGATCTCTCTCCAGCACAAATCAATCTTTAAGATGCGCCTCCCTTTTTTCCTCTCTTCCTCCAAACTCGTGTCGCAAATCTCAACACTTTAAAAAAAAAAAAGAACACCCTCCTCTCTCCCACTTAATGAGCTCATTCTTCGTTTACTCCGTCTAATAGCAGCCAATGTAGATTTCAACAACTGGGTTTAGCTCAAAAAAATGGATTTTGGGTCTCTGAGTTTGGATTTAGAGACATTAATCTCTGCTTCAGACTCAGAGCCCATCGAGCCTGCTGATAAACCTTATAGATCTGGTTTGCTTATCAAGCAAGAACGTTCTGTTTCTGTTAATTCACTGGATGGTGATTATAGGTCTCCTAAAGTTCCTAAAATCGATGACTTCATTACAATGATGTCACAACAACAAACTAGTTCTTCTTCTTCATCGTCGTCGTCATCATCTTCTTCTTCTTCTTTGTTGAGATCTAATCGTCCTCAGCATCAGCAACAACAAATGCTCAGCTTCTGTTCCTCATCCAAATCTGATTCACTCATTAAGGATGTTCTTTTGTATTCTAGGACTTCTCAGCAGACCTCAACTTTTCCTTACTATAGAAATGCAGGTATTTATTTGCATTATTTTTTTAATTAAATGTTTATTCTTTGTTTATATTAGACAACTCGGTTTTCTGGGTTTTTATTAATTTGAGGGGGGGGGGACAATGTATTTTTTTCCTTTTGACATTTTATAGTTGTTTGTTCTTGGTGGTCAATTGGGTTTTCTGGGAAATTGATTTTTGAATTTTACTTGGATTTTTTCTGTTTAAATTTTTTCCCTTTTTGGCCTTTTTGGTATTAATTTCCTTGTTGGGGAATTTGGAAGAGACTTTTTATGGATATAAGGGATAAATTTTGATTTTCTTGTCACAAAAGTTGATTTTTTTTTTTGGATGCGTCCTTAAAGACCTAAATGCATGGTCTTCAGTTCTTTTTTATTTATATTTTATAATTTTTCTCTTCTGGGTCGTTTGTTCTGTCACTCTCGTATTAATGAGAACAAAAATAAAAGGATCAGAAAAAAAATAATAATAATGAAAAGAAAGAGTTGGATTGAAGAAAACAGCAGAAGCATATGAACATTATTGGTTCCCATGTTTTTTCTTCCTTTTTTTCTTACTGGCTTCTGTTTTTTTCTTGTTTCTCTTGTCTTTCTGAGTTTTACCCTTTTTAAGACTTATATTAAATAACATCCTTAAACACTTTCTATTTTTAACTGGGGGTTTTCCCAGTAAATAAATTGTGTCTATGTTTGATTTGTTTAGTTTCCGGATTCGGCTCTGGGAGTTCAAATTCAAGCACAAATGTGGCTTTTGCTGGAGTTAGAGGACCCTTTACACCATCACAGTGGGTTGAGCTGGAACATCAGGCACTAATCTACAAATATATTACTGCAAGTGTACCTATTCCTACAAATCTACTCATCCCTATAAGAAAAGCAGTCAACTCTTCTGGGTTGTGTGGCTTGTCTTCCGGATCATTGCCTCCCCATTCATGTAAGCTTCTTTCTTTTCGAAAAGTCCTTTTTTTAAGGCTTCTAATCTCGCCCTCAATATACTTAAGGTAATGATGCTTATTTTTGTGGTAAAATGCTATATGTCACAAATTTGCTGCGCGCTGTGGAACGAATCTTATCCCTAATTTTCTGAACTGTGAGCAATAGGCATGATAAAATAGTCAACTATTAAATATGGTATACAGTAATCTCCTATATTTTTGTTCCTAATGTTGTTGGATCTCTCAAATCTCTATCTCTATGCAATGCGTTATGTAGTTTATTTTATTGATTTTATGTATATCCTTTTTAATGACTTGTGTACTTGTCTAGACTAATAACTAACCTTATGGTGATGTTTTAGAATGGGGTTTACTTGATTCCTCATCCATAAGGTTAATGGTCTTCACTTGGTATCTTATTTTTTTCCTCCTTTATGTCGGATTTGTGCGCTTTTTATGCAGTGGGATGGGGATCTTACCACCTGGGATTAGCTGGGAACACTGATCCTGAGCCTGGGAGGTGCCGTAGAACCGATGGCAAGAAATGGCGGTGCTCAAGAGATGCTGTGCCCGATCAGAAATATTGTGAGAGGCACATAAATAGGGGCCGCCATCGTTCAAGAAAGCCTGTGGAAGGCCAGACTGGCCATGCCGTTTCTGGACCCACCAATTCAAAGGTGGTGGTACCGATGGCTTACTCCATGTCATCATCGGTGTTGTCCGGTGGCGGATCATCCAAAAGCCTTGTTCAAACTCAGCACCAGTTCAATTTCAAGGCCTTGCAAACTGGTGCTCCCAATTCTAATTCTACGGATGCCCTTGTTAGCAGGTAAAAATTCTTAAGCTTTAGGATTAGTTTCTTTATTAAATTTGCGTAATAATTTGAGTTTTATTATTATAAACGTTGGTCCCGATGGTGTGCATACTTGTATTTTGTGTACCTTTTTCTTTAAAGTAGACCCCATTGTTTCATCTTTACTTTTGATGAAACTGACTAGTCTTAGTAGTTGAGACTTGGGATTCCTTCTCTAGGAGGATTTCATTATAACTGTTCCATTTCCAATCTTTGCATCTCTAATGTCTTTAACATCACTTTTTGTTTGAAAACCTTGTTTTTGCTTATTGCTTTTTTTTTAACAGTGTTATGCTAAGAAAAAAGAATGTCTCTGACAGAAATCAAGATCCACAGGGCCTCTCCATCATGTCTCCCACTATTAACCTAAAATCTAGAGACACCTCCTTTTCAGCCCTCAAACGACAGATCCCTTTTGAGGAGTTCCCACAAACCGAATTTGGGCTTCTCTCTTTGGATTCATTCCTCAATACTTCACAGAGAAGCCCACTCATGACTTGTAGGAACTACACTTCCTTTACTGACTTCTGTGAACAAGAAAACCAAGACCAACATTCACTTCGCCATTTTATTGATGACTGGCCTAAGGACCAGTCCACTCGCTCAGTCATTACATGGCCTGATGAACTGAAATCGGATTGGACTCAACTTTCAATGTCAATGCCTATGACTGTCTCAGATTTTTCGTCATCCTCATCCTCACCCATGCACGAGAACCTCACACTCTCACCTTTACGTTCTTCTGAATTTGATCCAATCCAAATGGGTCTGGGGGTAAACAGCCTTATTGAACCAAAACAAAAGCAAAGTAGCTGGATTCCCATATCTTGGGGTAGTTCATTGGGAGGTCCTTTGGGGGAGGCCTTGACTAACACAACTAGCAATGGTGGAGCGTGCAAGAATTCATCTGGTCTTGATCTCCTTAATGAAGGATGGGATGGTAGCCCTCAACTGGGATCTTCTCCGACGGGTGTGTTGCAAAAAAGCACATTTGGTTCACTTTCAAACAGTAGTACAGGAAGCAGTCCAAGAGCTGAGGCCAAGAAGATACAAGATGCAGGAAGTCTTTGTGATGATGTGCTTGGTTCTACTCTTGCAAGTTCCTCTGTTCCATCCTCCTAACCATTTGATATGAACCTGGTGCAAGACAAAGCTGAGGGCATCTCTTGCTAAACGAAGATTCCAAGTCTATAACTTTAGGTATCTCTTGTTAGCATTTCAGCTGTAGTAGTAAATTACTATCTAGTTTCTTTCTAATTCTAGTCTATGGTTTGAAAATATTTATCATAAGCAAAATGTATAATTTGAGACTTGGATAATGCCAGACAAGCAGTTATTTGTTCATGTTATGAATCCAAGTAACTGATGTCTTCTTTCCCACTCATCGAATCTTATTTTGGTGGTTCTATGTTGTTCTTATACAAATAGATTGAGTGCACAAACTAATATTAGATTCTGAAATATGGAGATGCCTTATGAAAAATGTGCACTAAGAGGAAACATGAGCAACAGAGAGATATGGTCCATTGTATGTGAAGGGTTATCATTGTGGTGCCTGCTCCTTAGGAGGGGACATTACTTGTTGTGTGTAACCCATAAGCTTTGTGGACCTTCTTGTTGAACCCACCAAGTGTCTGAAGGACTTGTTCTAGGCAGACAACCAAAGACAACTGTTTTAGTTCAAACCCCACCAGTTTTCTTTCTTCTTTATCTGGCTCAGAGAGATGGCCATGGAGTCCAGAGGAAAGTAACTTGGTCTGGATTGAATGCCCTCTATGATAGAGAAGATAAGCTATTGGTTAGTATGGCATGTCCTTTCAATATTGATAATCTAATGGGTTTGAGTCCACGTTGTTCTAAAACTTGAGCTTCGATAATTGTTTTGAAGAGATTTTGTCCTTGCACATACGATTTTCTTGTTATGTTTGCTCAATACCTATGATTTTTCAGTTGTTGCAGGGGCTGTTATGATTTTTCAGTTGTTGGTCAAAGCTCGAGCTCAGATATTTCGGGCTTCAGCTTGAGCTCGAGCTCAATTGGTTTGAGCTCGACAAACTCGGTAATTATGTTTTTAAAAATAATTTTTATTTATTAAAATAATTATATTTTTTAAAAATAATTTTTAAAATAAGTAATGACATTATCCGATGACACTTCGAACTCAAGTTCAAGAAATGCAAGCTCGACGAACTCGAGTCCGAGTCCGAGCTCGAGTTCGAGTTCATCTAAACAAAACTCGAGCTGAGCTTGGGTATCATGATACCCGAGCTCGACCCAGGTGTCATAACACCCCTGGTTGTTGCATATCCTTAAGGGGTTACGTCGATAAATAACTAAGGAGGATTGGATTGGAAGATTGACCAATTTTATCTACTAACTTAAGTTGGATGCTTAAGTTCAACTAAGCTTTAACAATTCATTGCTCCTTTTGAGCTTGGCTTATTTGGATTTTCAGCTTGTTTGCAACTCAATTATCAAATGCTGGTGTCTCAATAATATACACAAATTTGAAACTTTATTTCGGTCAAGATTAATTTTGTCTTATTCTAAATGTTATATTCTTTTCACTAAAGTGAAAGCATTATGGTAGAAAATATGAGAGTTTTGCAAATAAAATTGAATAATTTAAACTATCATTATATTAATATTTTCAAGTTAAAAGGTCATACCTAAGAGAAGTTGAATTAATCTCAATCTCTGAAAAAGAAACGTCATTTCAGGGTTTTTTTTTTATTATTATTATATCACGATTTAAATTCAAAATCATCAAATTTATATGGGTATTGTGATTACTAGACTGTCTCTTTAGAGACAATTTTTGTATAATCTATATCTCAACTTTATATGAACCATGATAAAATAAAGAATCTCTTGAAAAATCCCACTGGAATGCTAAAGTGCTGGAGCAAAGTGAAGAAGACACAAATGGAGCAAACCGATTTTTGGATTAAATTCATTCAAATTTCAAGCAAAAAAGGAAAAAGAAAAAAAAAGGAAGAAAAGATTCCATTTCAGAGGTCTTTTAGGATTTGGGAAATGGAGCTCCCTCCCAAATCCAAATGGGGGAAACAAAACACAAAAAGATGCTTCCGTCTGTGCCCGACATGTTCTTGCAGTGCAGTGGTGTTGTATGTTTGAGAGAGCCAGACGCTTGGTTAAGGGGCACAGTGTTGACTTTCGTACGTGTCGTATTTTTGACATACTTTATTTGATTTCTTCCTTCCAAAGAGAATCTGCCACTGTTCTCATCGAGAAAAAACTAGATTTTTTTTTTCCGAAGTAGGAGTTGAGCATCAATCGATATTCAAGTTTTATTCGAATAATTTGATTTGAATATTATAAAACCTATTAAGAGATTAATTCTCTCAATATTTATCTCTCATTCAAATTCGAGACCTTTGATTAAAAAAATCTATCATCAGATCGTTACATCCACAAAATATCAGTGAAATACCACCTTTAGTACACTTACTTAAAAGCAAATATATATATATATATATATATATATATATATATTGAAAAGAAACCACCTTTAGTACACTTACTTAAAAGCAAATATATATATATATATATATATATTGAAAAGAAAATTTAAAAGGAGATGGAAATTAAGATTTTTTTTAAAAAAAAATTATAAATAAATAACATTTTAAAAGATTTTAATAATATTTTTCAAATTAAAGCGGCATACATGAATTTTATTAAATGGTATTTTAAAAACTTTTACCTTTGGATTCATTGTACCAACATGCAAATTGCTAAGACCACATATTGTGATAAACTCTAGCTGATTGCTTTTGTCCTGCTATGTCCTGGTATCTCTTCTATTTACTCAAACATTTTTGAAAATGACTGGCAGGCACCGAGCATTGCGTGATGTATGTCGTGAAAAGAAATAATTAAAAATAATTATAATTTATTAGATTTATAATATAATTATCAAATTGTAGATAGTATAATTTAAAATATTAAGATTTTGATTGTATGTGGTAATAAAAATAAGGGGACGACCATCCAAGCGGATCATAGACAAGTGGGGCAAAAAAATGAAAAAAAACTATGTAAAAAATAAAAAATCTTAAGTGAAAAAACCAGGTAAAAAATAAAAAGACAAAATACCTGAATGAAAAAAGGGATAAAAAAAGAAGGACATGAACGAAAAAAAAAAGGAAAAAACCTATGTCCAAAAAAAATGAAGAACCTAAGCAAAAAAAAAAAAAAAATCGGTTTAAAAAATAAAAAGAGAAAGGATCCGAATGAAAAAAAAAAGGGTCAAAAAAAAAGAGGAAGAACTTGAAAGAAAAAAAAAACTGGGGTAAAAAAAAAGCATAGGACGACCACACCCTTGAGCATTTATATTTTATATATAGATATATTGATAAAAAAATAAAAAGAGAAATGACTCGAATGAAAAAAAAAACTAGGTTAAAAAAAAAAAGAGAATGGACTTGAATGAAAAAAAGGACCTGGTTACAAAAAAAATTGGGTTCTAGAAAATATGGGAAGGATCTCAATGCAACAAAAGCAATTGGGATCTAGAAAATATGGGAGGGGACAACCACTCCCAAGTGGCTTTTCTTATATATAGATAAGTGAGGCAAAAAAAAAAAAAAAAAAAGAGAAAAAACTTATATAAAAAATCGAAAGATCTAAGTAAAAAAAAAATACCATGTAAAAAAAAAAAGAGAAAAAATTCGAATGAAAAAAGCGGGCAAAACAAAAAGAAGAACTTGGATGAAAAAAGGACCTAAATTTAAAAAAAAAATTGGGGTCCCAAAAACAAAATTGGGCAAAAAAATAAAAAGAGAAAGGATCTGAATGAAAAAAAATGAAAATAAAAGAGGAAAGACTTGAATAAAAAAAGAATCAAAACGAAAAAAAGGACCTCGATGCAAGAAAAAAATTGGGGTCAAGAAAATATAGGAGGGATGACAACTCCCAAATATATATAGACAAGCAGGGCAAAAAGAACAAAAGGGGGAAAACCTATATCTACAAACAAAAAAAAGGACTTAAGCAAAAAACAATATTAGGTAAAAAAAAATAAAAAGATGAAGGACTCTAATGAAAAAAATAGTCAAAAAAAGGAAGGAGTTGGATAAAAAAATGGGATTTGAAATAAAAAAAGGGGTTTCAAAATACAAAATTGGACAAAAAAATAAAAAGAGGAATAATTTGAATGAAAAAAAAAGGTCAAAAAAAAAAGGAATGACATAAATAAAAAAAAAATGACCTGAACAAAAAAAAGTTTATATATAGACAAGCAGGGGGAAAAAAACAAAAAGAAAAAAATCTATATAAAAAACAAAGGATCTAAACGAAAAATATAACTGGGTCTTAAAAAAAGTGAAGGATTTTGATGAAAAAAGGACTTGAATTAAAAAAAAGGTTCCCAAAAATAAAACTAGGGAAAAAGATAAAATAAAGGAAGGACACGAATGAAAAAAAAATAGAAACAGATTGAAAAAAGAGGAAGGACATGAATGAAGGAAAAAAAACTGAATGAAAAAAAAGATTTGAATGCAAAAAAAAAAAAAATAAAAAAAAAAAATTGGGGTCTAGAAGATATGGAAGGACCCGGATGCAAAAAAGAATAGGGTCTAAAAAATATGGGAGTGGACGACCACTCTCAAGTGGCTTTTTCTTTTATATATAGACAAGTGGGGTATAAAAAAGAAAAAAAAAAACCTATATAAAAAATAAAAGATCTAAGTGAAAAAAATACTGGATAAAAAAAATAAAAAGAGAAAGGATTCAAATGAAAAAAATATGTCAAAGAAATATGAAGGACTTGGATTAAAAAAAGGACCTAAATTAAAAAAAAAAAACCTGGGTCTCTAAAATAAAATCGGGTAAAAAATAAAAAGAAAAATGACCTGAATGAAAAAAAAAAGGTTGAAAAAAAACAAAGGATTTGAATGAAAAAAAAAAATCTAGGGTCCCAAAAAAAGGGACCAGAATGGAAAAAAAAAAAAGAAGATCACGTGCTTATGTTGGTCACGTGCTTAGATGACCACGCTGAAATCTGTTTTACTTAGATATAGATATATATATATATATATATATATATATATATATATATATAGATATATATATATATATATATATATATATAAAAGGAGATCTGAATTAAAAAACAAAAAAAAACCCTTGGGGTCCCAAAAAAAGTATGGAATGACTATACCCTCGAGCTTTTTTATTTTATATTACATATAGATATATAAAATATATAAATATATTAATAAAAAAATAAAAAGAGAAAGGATCCAAATGAAAAAAAAAAAGAGGACGGACTTGAATGAAAGAAAAAAGTACCTGAATGCCAAAAAAAAAAAAACATTGAAGTCTAGAAAATATGGGAAGGACCTGGATGTAAAAAAAAATGGATGCAAAAGAAAATGGTCAAGGGGGTTGTGGTCACATGCTTAGATGACCACACCATACCCAAACCCCTTTTAAGTTTATACTTAGAAGATATATATATATATATATATATATATATATATAGAATTTGAATTGGAAAAAAAATTGAGGTCTAGAAAATATAGGAAGAATCTAGATGAAAAAAAAAATGGATGCAAAAAAGAGGTCACGTGGGGGGCATGGTCACGGGTGTGGACGACCACACCCAAGTCCCTTTTAAGTTTATACTTAGATAATTATTAAAAATTTTATACTTTAGAAACTTATTTTGTTCTTCCGAGTCCTACTTGTAAACAAAAATCATGTTTATCAAATAATATTTTTATGATTATAGTTTGATTATATGTATATTTACAATTTATAAAACAAAAACAAATATAATTGCTTTTTTTGATTAACGTATACTTCTAAAAAGTAAATGCAGGAGAATCCATGGTAGGGATAAAAATTCCAAGGGAGCCCCGTTCCCACGGATGATGAAGGTGGATACTAATGAGAATATTATGGTTGTAAGAAATTCGCATGATCTAATTTAAATTTTAGTTGGTTTGATAATGAAGGCTCGAGCTAAAATATTCAGAGAAGAACTGAATAATTTAATTTAGAGATTTTTACCTCAAGAAGTTAGAGTTCAAGTGAAAGAATAAACATGGCCTTTGCTCATTTAAGTCCAATTGGAAGAATAAAAAGCCTAAAACCATCCAAGACCAAAGGGATGACGTGAGTGAAGCAAATACAAGTAAAGAATCATTTGAAATATGGAAAGATTTGGTCAAAATATGATTTGACAAATTTTAGGCAGTTTTCATTAGTTTCTTTTTTGATTTTTAGTAGTTTAATTTTATTTAGTTTTCTATTTTTTTTGTTTTATTTCCATTATTTAGAAAGTTACTTAAATTTTACTTATCATTTTAAAGGTTATTTCAAATATATAAATATGCCATTACAATTTATGTAAAAGCAAAATTTTGAAAATAATTAATAATATTATGAGATTTCTTTACATAGTTTTTGCTCTTTTGAGAACTCTTTAGACTTGTTCAAGACAAGTGTCTTAATTATTTGACTTATTAATCTAAACTTTGAACTATCTAAATTGTGACTTCATTTGATTCATTTTTATATTAAAATTCTTATTCTAATGAGAAATGAGTTTAAAGTTTTATACTTTAAGCCATTCCTCCTTTAAAGTAATGGGTCGAGATCTTTATTTCCTCTAACTTGAAATTATTCATTAGGATGGGTTTATATCAGTTGATATCAGAGTTAATTCAGATAATCCTTCAAATTATTCTAATTTGTCTATATTTCTTTCATCTTTCTTTTGTTCCTATTTATGTTTTGATAAATCAAGTTTTGAAACTCTAATTCCAATTTTGATTCATTGAGAAGACTAATTTCTTTATTCGTAGGTTAAGTTTTGGTTTCTTTCATTCTTGATTTTGTACTGTCATAGTTCAAAAAAAAAGGGCCATGAAAAAAAAGACCGTGAAAAAAAATGATTAAAGAAGGTGGCTTCCTTTTTTTTGCATCTTGTTCTCAAATTTGATAGTTGTTTATTTTGTGATCTTGTTCAAATTTGGTAAGTCTCCTAAATTGTTATTACCAAATTTGATAGTTTTTTATTAGTTGTGGTTTTTTTTGGGAGTTTTTCTAAATTTTGTGCACTTTCCTAATTTGAATGTTTTCCTTATTGGTGCACTTTCCTAAATTTAAAAACTTCCATATTTGTTCATCTTCGTACTTGATCTCTTTTCTTATTTGTGTTCCTTCCTTAGTTATTCCCTTCCTTATTTTTTTTCTTAAGTTGAAAGTTTCTAAATTTGCTACTTTTCTTATTTCTTACTTTTCTTTCCTTTTGTTGTTTCTTCTTTCTTTATTACCCTATTATATTTTCTTTATATAGATCTTTGAATTTCACAAGATAATTATTTTTGAATTGAGTTCTCGAGTTCAATAAAGAGATTGACTAGGGGTAAAAGATAAGAGAGAACTCATTAAAAATAGAAATCAAATTAAAATTGAGTGAAATATGAGTGAATTTGAGTGAATCGTTTTTTATTTGAGTAAAACACGTGATGGAGTATGGTGTGTCACGCCCCGAACCGGGAATCGTGAATAGCCGCCCGCCGTCTGTGCGGAGCCGTCGTATTTCTACAAAAAAACGGACAGAACCTCCTCATAAATCGGAGGTCTCCCATGTACAAATAAACCTGTATACCTGTAAAAAAAAATGTAAAATCGTCCTGAAATTAAAATAAAATGGCCATCTTGGCCTCACAACAACCCACCAATCACAGCAGACATCCAGGACAACACCAGGCTAAATAAACTATCAGCAATCCTAGCCACAGACCTCTACTGTCATGTCCAATTAGAGCATGAGCAGCCGCTACACCAAGCGGACCTAAATTTATACAAATGTATAACAAATTTCCCAAGTAACATTCAAATACGTACAATCATCTCAATGCAAATGAAATATGAGAGTTTCACAAATAAATATACATAAATTTTACAGTCATCCCAAAATAAGTACACGGTCAACTACAGATCTCAACAAGACTTCGCAGGGTCGAAATAAAGTACGAAATTTATATTTCAAATTTAATTTAGACCTCTCACCGTCGAGAATACCAAATCCACCAACAATCTATCAAGCCCTCGAGCCAAATACGTCGCCCTATCGCAATAATCCTGTCTGAGGAGGGAAAGGAGAGGGGTGAGTATCTATGGGAGGATACTCAGTGAGTGAGGGGATTAATCTCAAGTACTAATAGTGTAGGTGAATATTGGAGTGTCAAATAGTATCATTCGTAAACAATAACTCAAGTTTCGCAATAAATCATGATATGTTTAATAAAATGAACTCTTTTAATCATTCACACGATATCACACATATATGCATCCATTTAAAAATCAAGTATAACATAGAGCTGGCCGAAAGGATCCTGGCAAAGGTCAACCATGACCAAGGACAGGCGCATCGGGGGTGTTATTATGCAAAGTGTTTCAAAAGTAGCTCTCTACCCCGATTTGGCCGTGGACTTAGCTCCTTGCTTACCCAGTCTCGTCAAATAGGACCCCGCCTGGTGCTAGACGGTGGCGTCATACACGTCCTCCCCCAATGTGGGTTCAATCGGCCGCGCCTATGAATAAATATAACTGGACATTTGCGGATACCTCCTGCAGAAGCGTATCCGGGCAACCCGTGCCTCTAGAAAGTCACTTCGTAGCTACGGAATCATCAATGTCATCATCACAGTATCACAAGGGCACAACGTCCCGCAGTTAAGAACCATATCATCACAAATGGGATTTCAAAACATTTCAAATCCGTGTGCCAATACATTCATCAAATCATTTCAAATCAGCATATCAATACAATGGTAGAAAAGGAATCTTATAAAATTTTCAAGTAATGGCACACTTTTTGTTTCATTTCAAACATGGATGCATAATCATAGAAAACATAAGTACGACACTCAAATAATCACAAAACAAGTTTAAATTTCAAATTTCATACGTCAAGATCATGCATATCAAAAGCATGTTTTATTTAAAAACAAGATAAAATCAGGTTTCACTATTTCATGTAAGAGATTAGGGTCCCACTCACATTCTAGGGAGGGTAATCATTCCCTATTTCCAAAACAAATCCGATTTGACTCCTCGAGTCTCCAACGAGATCAACCTAATCAAATTATCACAATAATCATCAAATTTCTGATTATTCTTAGGGTTTATCATTTTTTCTAAGTTTGTACAAACATAAATTCTCAAATTTATGAATAAACTCCAATGTCATCAATTTTCATTCTATTTATAAGTAATTAACCAATCAAAATCAAGTTAAATTCAAATCTAAAATCGTTCAAAATCGAAAACACGTTTAAATGCATAAATTCCCTATAAATTAGAAAAATCTTTGAAAATTCATACATTTTTCATTTTTCATCCGATTTCTTCAAACCATATCTCATTTTAAAGGTGTTGAAACCTATTTTCATAATATAGAGATTGTATTTGACTTACCTATATGCAACACCAACTATAATGTAAAACATCACACCAATCCTTAGGCTAAAATCTCAAATTTTGACTGTTTTCATGCATTCATCAAATTAAACTCTACGTGAAACTATTTAAATCAATTTAACTCAATTCTATCTTCTGAAACAGCTCAATTTCATATAAAATTCTATACTTAACCTAAATAATAACATATAATGTCAAACATTGTATTCTAATCGAATCTAATGTACATCCTAAACCTATACAACACTTCTTTATGCTTAATTGCACCCTAATTGCATTCAATTAATCGACCGGTTAGAAATCCCTCACCTAGGGTTTTCCCAAGTTCCGCGAGATCTACCTTCAGTGCGCCATTCGGCGCTCATTCTGGAACTTTTTAGTATTTCCAATTGAAACAAATTCTACCCGTTAGACTAAATCACCTAAAGAATTAAACTTTAGGGTTATTGAGAGACCAACCCTTACCTATGCAGTGAAGGGGTCGCAGTGGGCTCTCGAAGGAGTGCGCGCTCGAGCGAGCGAGCAAGGAAAGTGTGGCGCCAGCGCGCGGCGTGGAAGCCCGTGGTGCGCTACAGTCGGCGTGCTGGGCAGTATTGCGGGCGGGGGGGCGGACGCGTTTGGCCGAGGGCAGGGGTCGCGCGAGCAATCGCCAGTTGGCGCGGCAGCCGCGGCGGGCAGATCGCGATGTCCATGTTGGGGTGGCGGTCGTGCGCGCGGGAGAGGGGGAGGAGCGAACAGGGACCCGAGGGGGATGGACTGAGAGACAGTGAGTGCGAGAGACCGAGAGAGAGGTTGTGCAAGGTTGAGGGGTGGCGACCGCGGCGGTCGCGGTGGAGGAAGCGAATAGAGATCGCGAGTGGAAGAGAGGGAAACTCGCGGTGAGAGAGAAGCCGAGAGAGAGAGAGAAGGAGAGAGATAGAGAGAGAACCGAAGGGAGAGGTGGAGAAGGGAGAGCGGTGGTCGCTGCGGTGGCGCGGGGCGAGTCGGGGGATGGCAGGGGGGGGCGGCGGCCTGGCGGGCGGGGTGCAGATGGAGATGCGAAGAGGCGGAGAGAGTGAGAGGGAGAGAGAGAGAGAGGAGAGAATTAGGGCTTTTGAGCCCTAATTCGATTTTTCAAAATTTTTTTTTATTATTATTTATTATTATTATTATTATTTATATATATATTTTTATATAAATAGATTTTATAATTAGCTAATTGAGTAAATAAATAAATTAATAAATAAATAATTATTTACATATATATATATTTTTATACTAACCTTATTTTATAAATCCCAAAAACGGTATTTAAAATATACCAAAAATTAAATTTAAAAACCCCAAAATCGAAAATCAATAAAATTAAATATTTTCTATATATATATATATGTATAAATTGAGGATCATTTTATTAAATTCAAAAACGGAAATAATAGTCGAACACCGTAGTATCGGTGTTACATGGTGAGCTTCTTTTCTATTTTATTCTAATCTTGTCTTGCAAATTCCAAATCTCAAAATCAAGAGGATAACATAAACGAGGAGGTTCAACCGCCCGTTAGACTGAATCTATAATTATAAACATTTATGAGAGAGATGAGACGGATGATGAAAAGGGAGTTAGATTTTATACATGAGAGGTTGGATAGGGTGGAAGAGGGGACGCAAAGGAGGCAACCACCAATTGCTCCAAATCCTCCAAGGAGGAATATGTTTTATCAAAAGGAAGTTGAAGTTGTCGATGAATTTGAAGGGGACGATTTAGAAAAGGAGTTTGATAGGTTATCAGTGGGTAGCCATATAAAATTTGGTCAGGATAAAAAAGTTAGAAATCGGGTAAATAACAACTTGGGGAATATTAAGATGATAATTCCTGTATTTCAAGGCAAAAGTGATTCTGAAACATATCTTGAGTGGGAAAAGAAAATAGAGTTGGTTTTTGATTGTCATAATTACTCCAAATTAAACAAGGTAAAACTTATTGTCATTAAGTTTACTGATTATCCAATTGTGTGATAGGATCATTTGTACATTAATAGGAGGCGGAATGAGGGTCGTCCTATTGTAAATTGGGATAAGATGAAGAGAGTGGTGAAATGACAATTTGTGCCGAGTCACTACTACTAAGATTTATATCTCAAGCTGCAAAGTTTCAACTAAGATAATTGAAACGTAGACGAGTATTATAAAGAGACGGAGATGGCTATGATTAGGTCAATGTGGAAGAGGATCGGGAGGCGACAATGACCAAGTTCTTGAATGGTTTAAACTAAGAGATTGCCAACACGATCGAGATACATTATTATGTGAAATTGAAAGATTTAGTATATATGGCTATCAAGGTTAAGAGGCAGCTCAAGCAAGGTAGTAACCGACCAAGGCTAGTCCCACATATTCTGAGTACAATATCTTAGAGAATGAGCTATTCAAAAAAAGAAAAAAATCCATCATTCTCTAAGGTAAAATCCGAGCACAAACTAATTGTCTCCACCACGATTTCTCAAAGTAAGACAACTCCCACTTTAACTTGTTTTAGTGAGATTAAATGCTTTAAATGTCAGGAAAGGGGATACATAGTTTCCCAATATCCAAACAAGTGAGTTATGATGATTCGGGAAGATGGTGCAATTGAATCCGAAGATGAAGCTGATTTTGATTACATGCCACCATTGGAAGATGCTCCCATGGGATTTGAGGAATTTGAGGCCAAATATGATGAGATGATAAGGCTAGTTGCACGCCAAGTCTTAAGCTTACAAGTTAAAGAAGAGAAAAAAGAAATACATCAGGAGAATATCTTTCATACACATTACTATGTGAAAGAAAATGTATGTATTTTGATTATTGACGATAATAGTTTTGCTAACGTTGCTAGTACTATTTTAGTGGAAATGTTGAATTTGCCAGCCACTAAACATTCTCGACCATATAAGCTGCAATGGTTGAATGATAATGGAGAAGTGAGGGTTATCAAGTAGGTTGTTGATCTTAGATTGATAAATATGAAAATGAGGTGTTGTGTGATATGGTGCCAGTACAAGTTGGGCATCTTTTGTTAGGAAAGTTATGGCAATTTGATCGACATGTGCAATATGATAGTTTCACCAATAAATATTCACTCAAGTTCAATCAACAAAAAATCACTATAATTTCGATGACACCAAAATAGGTCTATGGAAATCGAATAAGATTGCAAAAGTTGAGTGAACAAAAGAAACCGAGAGATCAAAATGATTTGAGAGAACAAAAGAAAGAGAGTGAGAAAAAGAGTGAGGCTGTGCATAGTGAGGGAAGAGAAAGACACACGGCTAAAGAAAGAAAAGAAGTGAGAGAGATCGAATTTGGTGCGAAAGAGAAAAGAGAGAAAAGTTCGGCCAAGGAGGTAAATTCAGAAAGAACATAAAGAAATTTCTATGCTACAACAAGTGAGGTTAAGCGAACGTTGTTTTCAAAATGGCTAATGATTACACTCATGTACAAAGAGACCCTTTTAAGTACTAACCAACTTGACCCTTTTTTCCCTAGTGATGTTGTTTCTCTCTTGAAGGAATTTGAGAACGTGTTTCTCGAAGAATTACTCTAAGGTTAACCACCTATCCAAGGAATTGAACATCAAATCAATTTTGTGTATGGTATATCAATTCCAAATCATCCAGCTTATAGAACAAATCCAAAAGAGGTAAAAGTGCTTTAAAGGTAAGTCAAAGAGTTGATGGAAAAAGTATATATGAGAAAGAGCATGAGCCCATGTATAGTTCTAGTGATTATGGTGCCTAAGAATGATGGAGTATGGAGAATGTGTGTTAATTGTCAAACCATTAACAACATAATGATAAAATATCGATATCTTATTTCTTGTTTAGATGACATGTTACATGAGATACATGGTGTTTGTGTATTTTCTAAAATTGGTCTTAAAAATGGATATCATCAAATACAAATGAAAGAAGGAGAAGAATTGAAGACAATGTTTAAAATTAAATATGGATAGTATGAGTGGTTAGTCATGCCGTTTGGATTAACCAATGCACCTAGTACGTTTCTGCGCTTAATGAATTATGTTTTGCATGCTGTCATTAATAAATTCGTAATTGTTTATTTTGATAATATTTTGATTTATGGCAAAAGTTTATATGATCATGTCTCGCATTTGTATTCAGTTTTGGATGTGTTTAGAAAGGAGAAGTTATACGACAATCTCAAAAAGTGTACTTTTACACCAATAAGCTAATTTTTCTAGATTTTGTTGTGAGTGTTAAAGGTATTAAGATTAATGAAAAGAAGATCAAAGTCATCAAACATTGGCCGATTCACTTTAGTATAGATGATGTTAGAAGTTTTCATAGACTTGCTAGTTTTTATAGAAAGTTCATGACAACAGCTACCATTCCAACATTGGCTACCATTCCAGCATTAACTACCATTCCAATATAGGTGATATTAGTGGAATTTTCTTATAATAACAGCTACCATTCTAGCATCGACATGATATCATTTGAAGCATTATATAGGAGTAAATGTAGGACTCCTCTTTGTTGGAGTGAAGTGGGAGAGAAACAACTACTTTAATTCGAAACAAAGCCTAATTATCTATAAGAAACCATAGAGAAAGTCCAAATCATTTAAGAAAAGTTTACAACAACTTAATCTCGTTAGAAGAGTTGTGCTGATCATAAACACAAAGGTTTGGAATTTGAGATAGGAGATAAAGTTTTACTTAAAGTTTCTCTAATCAAAGGGGTAATGAGATTTGGGAAGAAAAAGGGAAAGCTTAGCCTTCAATTCCTTGGTTCTTTTGAGATCCTAGCTAAACTTGGATTAGCTGCTTATGAGTTGGCTCCACCTCTAGCATTTGAGGGAGTTCCCCTGACCTTTCTTTTTTCTATGTTGAGGAAGTATGTTCATGATCTTTCACATGTGATCAACCATGAAACACTCCAAATTGCAGAATATTTGACTTATGTTGAGCAACCAATCTAGATTCTAGATTCTCAGGAGCAAAACTTGAGAAATAATACTATCAGATTGGTGAAAATTCTATAGAAACATCACACCTTTAAGGAGGTATCATGAGAGCTGAAATCAGAAATAAGGAAATGGTATCCATATCTCTTTGACCATGAGTAATGATCCGGAGGATTGATCTCTTAAGAGGGAAGGATGTAAGGCCTCGTCTCGAAAAAACGTTAATACATGCATTTGTATTTGCATTATTATTTTGTTGAGCATATTTAAATTTGCTTCGCATTGCATTATACTAAAACTATTGAAACTTTATGTGTAATGCACGCCTGGGTTTTATATTTGCCGTTTAATTATAGTTCAAGCACATTAAAATTAATATAGACTAGTGGAATATGTTAGATAATGAGAATGGTCAGAATAAGCTAACAATAAAACCAAATTAGGGTTTGGTGAGGGACCCAAAAAGGGCTTAGTGTGGAACCCACAATGAGCAATTATATGGCAAAAGACAAGGCACATGGTTTATTTCTAGACATTACATATGCTTGGGGGACGGTTTGGCGTGGGACCCACAATAAGTACATGTCATACAATTACAAGATATAGGAACATCACATGTGCTTGGGGGAAGGCCCACTTTCTACTTTAGTAATGAGATATATATATATATATATATATATATATATATATATATATATATATATATATATATATAGAGCTCCTAATACACTTTCCTCTCCATAGATTGTTCTATTTTTGCCTCCCACCTTTTTCTCCCAAAAAACAAACCCTAACTCCATTAAAACTTCCCTTTAAGCTTAGACTTAGCAATCTCCATCCATATACTTACTATCCCCAGCATAAAGAAGTGTGGAAAAATTGTAGAACAATCTGAAAACACAAAAAAGGCAAGGAAGTTGAAGATAGGAGAGGAAAGTGAGATTAGAAACTTAAAAAGGAAAGTACCATGTATGCTTATGTTTAATTGATGCCTAAAGAACATATTTATCATGTTTCTTAAGTTGTTATTATGCTGTGATAAAAATAGAGTAGGAAAGAAAGAAAAAAATTTTGAATTTTGAACATAAGGTGTGGAAATTGAGAGGTTCTGCACAATTGGTGAATTTTTATTACTCCTGGAGAATTGAATTTTTGGTAAATTTTTAAAATAGCATGATTTCTACAGGAAAATGCTTTGTTTTCTGCTTTGTTTCGTGTCCAAAATTTACTATAGTTTTGAGCAATCTTTTAAACTGAATTAAATTAAGCTCTAAATATGAAAGTTGTAACTCTATGTCTTGTCTTTAAATGGGCACTAGAATCACCTCATTCCGATATGTCCAGAAGAAGTTATGTTAATTTTTTTATAACTGCGCAAGCTGTATTGTGAATTTTGAGCTGTAACTTTAATCGATCTATATTTCCCTATGTAATTGGAATTGAACATAGTTATAAACTTGAAATTATAGCTTTGTGTCTTATCTTTAAGGGGTAGTTAGAATCACCTTAATCTGAGCACTGTAGTTTGAGTTATGACACTTTTCCTAAAACTGCTTGTGCTGAAAATTTGTTAAACATGTTCTTGAGTGTTCAATGAGTTGAATGGCTTGTATAATTGTGATGTTGGATTGCAACTTCGGTATGAAACTTGTAATGGATTGTGGTTTTTGTGATTAATATATCATGAGAATTACAAAGAGATACAAAGAGAAAATGATAGCGGACGAAATTTGAGGAGTATGGTTTGCACATAGAGTTTCACAAGCTTATGCGAAGACTGCAGGCAAAACTTGAGGAACCATGAGTGGATCTCTTCTCTCTATGAGGGTGGAATTAGAAACAAGTGAAGTATTTGAGAGTGTAACCTAAAAAAGATCTAGATTCATTTGGGAATCCCCAAATTTAGTTTGCTTTCTAGACCTTCATACAGTAGTTTAGTTCGACACTCTATTTCTTTCTTTAATTGTTAAATTAAATTAGAACAATAAAAATGGAAAAAGGATAATGATTCTAAAAGTGATAATTGTAGTTGCTTTTTTGAGTTAATATGTATCTTTGGTACATTCTGCCATGTTTCTGATACTTACATGGTGATGTTGATATTTGTGTGTCTGCTTACTTGCTATGCATGCTATTGATTCCTGTGTATTTGCTCAGCTTATACTGATCTCGATATCCTTATTTTTCAAGTGATCAGGGAGACGAGAAGAAATTACAGGATAGAGGCCTTTGAGACAAGAGATTTAGATCTCTACTTATTTTCGACCACTTGTTTTGTTGAGGGATATAGTCTTTGTATTTCTTTTGGGATTGTATGAGTTATATTTTATATGTAGATACATAGTGATGGCCAATCAGAGGCTTATATGTATAGTTGTTTATATTATGATTACATACCATGGTGTGTTGTGCTGAATGGCCAAATGAGCCATTTATGTTAGGTTGTTTGAAGTTAGAAGTGTTCTATTGCTCTATCAGATTTTATATTAACCTCACGTGGCTAAACGGTCACTAAATAAGGGAGATGTCATTTTTGTTTTGGAAAGAGTAAATAATTTATTTTCTTTTAATTTAAACCTCCTTCCGTGTTATCACACATGGGAAGTGTGACTATCGCAAATCCAAACATTGCATTTTAATCATGTTGGTTATTTCTGCATTTGCATAATTGTCTTTTTTTGTTAAGGGTGCGACGTCTGAATAGCAGGTCATCCCATGACTTTGGGAAGATTTATAAAGCTTGTGAAAAATTTACAGAAGGTAAGTTTTATAGGCATGAAGATTCTTATTTAGAGAAAATAAGTTGTGTGTATCTAATTGTTCGTTGAGAGACTTATAAATTCAAGAATCCTATTGTGGTGGGTTTTATAGACATTTTGAAATCGTCAAAACCTTAATTATTTTACAGAAACAATTATATTGGTTATACATGAAGCAAGATGTTAAGAAACTTTATGATAGATGTGTTGCCTGTAAGAAAACTAAATCAAGGGTTTAGCCTAATAGTTTTTATACGCCCCTATCTATTCCTAATTCACCTTACATTGATATTTCGATAGATTTTGTTTTGAATTTACCTAAAAATAGGCGTGGACAAGATTTGATTTTTGTGATTATAGATTGGTTTTCTAAAATGACTCATTTTATACATTATCATAAGTTTGACGATATTTCTCATATTGTAGATTTATTCTTTTGAGAAATTATAAAGTTACATGGTATGCTGAGGACAATCGTTTCCCTTAGCTCAAGTGGCATTTCCCCCCTCCCCTTGTAATAGATTGAGTTCGAGTCTTACTATATGCACAAAAAAAAAAAAAAAAAAAAAAAACAAATGCCACAAGAATTATTCAACTCTCAGGCTAACAAGAAAGAATCATCAAATTCCAAACATCCAGCCACCATTTTAGCAATGAATGAAACCTGCCAACGGACCCACAAGGACAAACCAACCGCCCTCTAGGGAAGCAACTCAATGAAAGCCAACGGCCACATTCAAGCGTAAACCTAGCTTATCAACGTAGATCAGAGCCTTAGATAACTCCTTAGACCTAGAGATTTAGGTCCTCATCAGAAGTGTCACTAAGAAACTTATCAAAGGTGCACAGCTGCGCCAAAAAAGAAACCGGGGTGTAGACTAGATTTAACAAGAAGGCTCCAAGCTCCTGCAATTTGATGCCAACAGTTGCAAGTCACTACCAGCACTCGTTCCATTCTCAGTTCCCTAAAGTCTCTTGATCTGCTGTTAAAATCACCGGAATACTCTTTCTTGCCACCCGGTAATAGCAAGAGCAAGATGAGAGAGAGAAAGAGGGCAGCCCAGCCAAAGACACAAATGTCTCAGCACGTTACCAAACATTGGCTGACCTCGATGCGCGCTGCGCCCTCCAAACCTGAGATTTTTGGTCAGGGCATCACAACCCCAACTCAATCCCATCCTAAAGTACATAAATATAAAAAATCCCGCGCCTGCCACCGGCCTCTTTCATTCTAATCCACAAGGTCTCATTATACATTAAACTCTGGTTAAACCTGACTTACATTTGGATAAGTTTCAAGTATAATTGATTGGCCCTAGCTCTAGTCCTAGGTCGAGCCAACTCTGGTTATTATTCCTTAAACCCTTAACAACCAAGATAGGTACAATCTACGATGGGTACAGTCTCTGATACTAAAAATGTGCAATTCATTAAAAATGCATTAGCATTTTTTGGAGAACCCAGATATTTACCCTTTACTTGCCGAAACCCCCTCCCAACAGCAGCCAGGGAATGAGTGGCGCAGAATAATTCTCTCCAAATACAATTACTAAATGATTACATAGTCTAATTAATTCTATAAGAAAACTAATGGATGCAAAACTAGGTAAAGTTTTTTTATTTAAGCACATAGTTAAGCTTTGTATTTTCAAAATCAAAATTAAGCTCAGAAGCGCATGCTCTCCTGTGTTCAGGTTATTTCCCTTATTTTCAAGGCTATAAAAGTGAAACTATAAAGTAGAAAGTGAAAAAAAAAAAAAAAATGGTAAAAAATTCCAACTTAGATGAGAAAATGAGAAAACAAAAGTAAATAATGGGGAAAATGAGATTGGATGCTCAGATTCTATGGGTGTAATAGAGAGTCTGACATGCTCATTTGCTTTCAGAACGAGGAATTGTTTTCTAATCACTGCATCCAAAATCCCACTTCCATAAATTTCAAAACCCAAAAATAAAATGCAGAAAAATTATATAAAATTTTTTAAAAAATAGATAAAATAAAAGAACAAGGGGGGGGGGGGAAGGGAGGATGCTCAGATTCTATGGGTGTAATAGAGAGTCTGACATGCTCATTTGCCAGAACAGGGTAATCACTGCACCAAAATCCCACTTCCATAAATTTCAAAACCAAAATTATAAAATTTAAAAAAGGGGAAAAGGAAAAGGGGGGGGGGGGGGGGGGGGGAAAAAAAGGGGTGTATAAAAGGAGTCTGTCATGCCTTATGTTAGCATTCAGAACGAGGAATTTTTTATAATCATTGCACCTTCCATACCCGAAACTCCATTTTTTCCCTAATTTTTTATAACACAATCAACATTTCCAATAAATTAGAAAAAAATTAAAAAAAAAAAAAAGGAAAAGGGAAGGCTCAGACACGCACAAACGAAGACATCAAAACAAAGTAGTAATAAAACTACTCAAAGTATTAGGTCTAATAATGTTGATCAGTATCGAGAAATGATTTTTGGTCATCACTGCCTCATCATTAAAATTAATCCAACAAATCAAAATAATATAAAAATAAAAAAAAGGCATTCAATGACCAACAATGTTAATATGTACCAGATTTATTAAAAAAATCATATGATTAAAATTTAAGAAGAAAAGAAAAATTATTTTTAAAAAAAAAATGACGAAAACTCAGAAAATACCGGTGAGGAGATGCGCAAGTCGACGATGTAGGAGAGAAATTAGGAAACTTGGGTTCCTAATTTCCCAGAGAGCAAGAGGGAGGCGATGAGTTTGAAAGATATTACAACGTGAGATCTGCTTTTATACCCGAAACGGCGATCTAAACCCTAGAGGCTACGAGAGTTGTCGGCTGAGCCCTGGGATATTTTTTTTCATAACTGGGCCACATTGTTTTAGACCAAAATGTAGAACTGGGCCAAGTGCTAAATGGCTTGAAAAAGGTGTTGGGCTTAGTGGTCTGGGCTAAGTGCGCTCTCTCTCTCTCTCTCCCTCTCTCTCCCTCTCTCCCCTGGGTTTGTCATTTTTTTTTTTAATACCTATTGGTTTTTAAACTTTACCCGATTAATTTGGTCCAAATACTATGGGGTGGGTTGGTTCCCCCAAATCTCATTTCTCTATTTTCATGACTTGAATCCGAGACCTATGATTAAGAGGATACAATACTCTACCACTATATCCATGGAAGTTTGGTTCTGTCTCTCGTGCAAAAGGTAATTCATTAAGAACAAAAGTAAGGTTACAACATGGGAATACTCAACTCTTAAATCATCTGGATACAAAAGGGCCACCGGAGGAGGTGCCGGAAAACAAAGAAAAGTTCAATGAAGAGGTTCCAATTTTGGCAAAGCATCCGTACATGCATTGGCTGCTCGATATGTTTGCTTAACCTCCATGTCCGATCTGTCTATTAAGAACCTATAGTTGCTAATAAGAGGAGAAAATTAAGGGTTAGAAGTTAGGTGAGAATATAAGTTAAAAAGTCACTTATGAGTTTCTTTAACCCCAATTCCTTGGCCAGTTCCAATCCTTCCCTTAGGGTAAATTTGGTTTGCGGAGGCGGGGGAGGGGAAACGAAAGATTTACTTCACCTCCTGATTGAAGCAAATAAGTTTTTTTTCATTTTTATTTGGTAGAAATGAAAGTAAAGGAAATGTGTGATACTTTTTTTATTTGGTTATAATGAAAAGTGGAAAAAAAATATCATAAATTTTACAATTATACCCTTGTGAAATAATATTTTTAATATTTCTTATCATTTTTTTATTTTTAATTAAAATATTTTCTAGAAATATAATTTTTTTCTAAAAATAGTTATTTAATATATCTTTCTTATTTTTATAAAATATTTTCATTATTATTTTATATTAAATAAAATTAGAATATTAATGTAAAAAAAAAAGAAAAAAAGAAAAATTAAAAAATTAAAAAAAAAATAATTTTTTCAATAAAATTGATAAAAAAACTAAATTTTATTAGTTTATATTAAATAAAATTGAAATATAAAAAATAGATAATTTTATAAATGTCAAAGAAGGGTTAAAAAAAATTTATAAAAAAAATTTCATTTTGTTCTATTTCCATCCATTTTAGGACATAAATGATTTTTTAAGAGGGAATAAAAGAAATTACACCTTATTTTTACTTCTCTTTCACATTTCCTTCCTTACCAAACGAATGAAATGTGTTATTTTCTTTCACTTTTACTTCCATTCCTCTTTTTTTTCCACTTTTCACCCCAATCAAACTACCTTTAGGACCTATAACTTAATTGGCATGAGGAGGCCCATAGTGAGGAATGAGAATGGATATTTGGGAATGAAACACCCAAAATAAGGTATTCCTGAAACTCAAATAAAAATATAGATTTTATGAAATCCATACCAATGTGTTTGATTTCAAATTTAATTTTGATTTTTGAATGTGAATCAAATGTCCCTAATATTCCTGTTTAAGTTCATTTAATTCAAATTTAAATATTTGTGTAGTTAAATACTAGTTTTTCTTGATATTTAAAAATTTTAAAACATCTTTAACATTTTTTCTTCTTTCATGAAAAATTAAATTAATAGAAAAGAGTTGAGCCACTAATTTAAAATTGGGGTTTGCTAATTAAATTTGCTCTTAGATGTATTCAGTTCAGAAACTACCACATCATCGGTGAACCTTCATAACTGGTTTTGTAATTTATATGGACTCTTAGTTGTTCATATTAGTGATTAAATTCTCCAAGCAAATGAAGAACAAAATGCATTCAAGGTTTTTCCACGAGATTCAACACAATAGTATATAATTTTGGTGAAAATGATGGTTTTGCCCCTTCACGAAATGAATGGACTACTACCATTGCCTTAAAACTCTCTCTCTCTCTTCTGAGATTACATTTTCTCATTCTTCCTCTTTCTCTCTCTTTTCCATTATCAGTCAATTCTCTCTCTCTCTCTCTCTCTCTCCCCTTTCCAGCAGATTAGTAACAGTTTTTCTTCTTTCCCGAAGATAGAGAGAGGAAGGATGAGAGAGAAAAAGGAAGTGGGAGAGTGGCCGGAATCAATGGAGAAAGGTTGAAAGAGGAATAGAGAGAATCTGATGTTGAGAATGTTGAGAGGCAGCTCGAGTAGAGAGATTGTTTGATGGGGTAATTTGGTCATTTTACACACGGATAAATCACAGTTCAAAAAAAAAGTATTGTTTAAGGAATTTCACAAAACGATGAAATATTCTGGTCTTATTTGTAAATATTTTTTAGCTGAACTCAGCTATCATTACACTTTTTTCTCTTTCATTTTTATATTCACATTTCTCTTTTAGATTGGCATTCAATTCAAAACGGACGATGGATAGGAACATCATAATAATGAGAGAATATAAACAAATGATGACAAACAACAATGCAAACAAGAGAGATGTAGTATTTGTTGCAGAGAGTTTTGAGAGAGAGAGCACTCAATCAAAGATGAGAAATGATCCATGGGAAAGATCAAAGTCTTGAGACATGAAAGATGTGAAGTATTATTTCTGTGGTGAGATAAGTCATGTGAGAAATTTGGCGAAAGATAAACGAAGCTTTGAATGAGCTTAAGTAGTTGCAAGAGAATCTAAAAGGCAAGATGAAGAATAAAGATAACTCTAATGTAAATGTGCTAGAGGGAGAAGACAAAGATTTCATCTTGGCAGTGAGTGATGACTTTGTAGTGATGATTCCATTGACAGTATATCAAATTGGGTGTTCGGTTTTGGGACTTTAGAACATATTTATAGAGATAAGGCCATGTTTAGTTTGTGCACTTAAGGAGAGTTTAAACACATGAATATGGGTAATTAAGAGGAAAATGAAAGCATAAGGCATTGGGAATGTTCGTCTACCGCTTCATGATGGTACCATCAAGACTCTATGTAATGTGAGATACAAGCCTTCTACTGATGTTAACATTATTTCCTTGGGCGAATTAATAAACATCATGAGAATACAAGTGCGTTGGAGTTGGAAGGTGCTGCAAAGTATAAAAAGATAACAAATTAATTTCTCAAGGAAAGAAGAACTGGAAGAATATTTGTTATTTGGATAAACATTCACTTCAAAGGAAGATTTAAAGTATCAAAGTCAAGAAGTTTAAGAAGAAAAACAGCTTCTCTACATTGTTAAAATATGTGGAGCACATCATCTAGAAGACTCTGTCCACACAGTTGTGAGAAGGAGATTATTGGGTTTGGTCTCTCTTCTGTGTAAACATAGTTGAATATGAGATTATCCCATTGGGTAGCCAATTCGATCTTAAACATACCAATAAACATAATTTTCTCATGCATGAAATTCCTAAATTCAAATTAGGTTAGAATCACTTACCTTTTTTGATGATTGAGTATTCTAAGTCTAGAAGATGTTATAAAATTGATCACCTTCTGTTATTCATAATCCAAATATCTTGGTGAATAGTTGATCAATCTTCTCAAAACCCTTTTGTTCTCTTAAGAAGTTCCCTTCTTTCTTTTTCCAAAAAAAACAATGCCTTTACCCATACAAAAAAGTCTCCAACACATGTATTTTTCATTCACGTACTCAAAAAAAAAAAAAAAAATCAAGTTGGAAAATTGTTTTTCTTTTTCTTTCTATTTGCAAAAGAGAGAGAGTTAAAGGAAAAAAAATGAGAAGTTGAGGGGTAGTTTTCAAACAACCACTCCTTCCCTCAACTTAACTTTCTATTCAAAAATCAAAATTAAATTTAAATGAGTTTGGGTTTTGGCTATATCCATATGGGTGGACCCGCACCCATTTCTAACATTTCTCACTCACATATGAGAACTAAACTCGCACATAGCATGATCATCACTATTAAACATCAATTTTATACTGGTAAGTGGATCATGAGAATACCTAAAACTCTAGAATTATATACTGGTTAAAGATATATAATAGCTCACTTTCAATATAGTGATGAGAATGTCGTATTTCGTTATACCAAAATCTTTTTTATTAGACACAACCAACGTATCTCTCATCTTTCAAAATAATATAAAAGTATATTTGATTCTAATCCATTTATGTATTCACAATTATATTCCTAAACATTAAGTCATAGATATAATCAGCCGGCCTATGAATGCAGAGCAACATGTTGGTCAAAGACAGTCTTCCTTTCATATTTTTAACTTTCAACTTTATCCTAACTGTTTTTTAAATATGCACTGCCAAACTGAATCAATCGTCGTTCCTTGGTGGTATGTTAAAGTTGTAACAATAAAATAAAATTTCAAGAGACAGACAAAAGTTTTAATGGTATAAATTGAGGTTGAATATAAATATCTGGATCTCACACAATGAGACAAAGAGGGATACACTATTTCATTACTAATATGGTCACATAACCACACATGGTATGAAACACGTGTTATAATACACTTTCTTCCTATTTGAAAGCATATGTCTTCTTTTCTGAAAAAATAATACATCATATAAGTTTTAATCTAAGTGTATATAACACTTGATTAGAGTTTTCCTTCCTAAAAGTTTTCCAAGATTTCACAATAAAAAAAAAAAAAAAAAAAAAAATTCACACCTAACTATTAGACAAGTCCAATGGATTATGAGAATCCATTTCGATTACCATGTATATAGTATACATAATAAGTAATCTCATCTTAGTATTCTACTAAGATAATATGTATGTTAATTCACCACAAATTAGTATTGTCTTATCTCTATATATTACACAGACATTAGAGGCAATTGCTTGTATAAGAAAACCAATCTCCAAAACTTGTCTGACATACCTTCAAGCATAGACGCAAAAATTTTAAACACAAAAATAAAAGTCAAATGTCAGTAAATATGAACATTATATTATATATACTCTGTATATGATTACAATCACAATCACAGTTACAAATATTGTTATGACCTATGTAAACCAAGAGATCTAACATATTTTACAAACATGTTTTTGGGTATTAGTTTCGTAAAAGAATAAGTCACCATTAAATACGTAGACATATATTTCAATGTCGTTTCCCTCTTTTCAATCGTATCTCTGATAAGATTGATCTTTGTGTCTATATTTTGTTTTATCATTGTATTTTGAATTTTTAACATAAGCAATAGTTGACTAATTATCATATTATAACTCTCACTGAATAGCTTACTACTCTCAATATTATAAAATCTATTCAACCAAACTCTTTCTTGAACTATGAAAGTAGAGGCCACAAATTCTACTTTCATTATAGAAAGAGAAATATAGGTTTATTTTTTACTACTCCATAAGATAGCGTTATCATTGAACAAGAAAAATATAATCAAAAGTAGATTTTTTTCTCATCTAAATTATCCCCAATTTAGATATCCCAATATCTTTTCCTTCAGAACAAAGGAAATAATCTGCGGCTTCTTTCATGTTTCCCAATATTCTTTTTACAGCAAGTCAATCACTCTTCCTTGGATTGAATTGATACTTGCCACCCAAATCACAGCATAACAAATATCGAGACAAGTACACATTATAGTGTACTTCAAGCTGCCAACTGTGCTTGGATACGATACTCTAAACATTTCATCTATTCATTAGGTGTTTTTAGGGCATGTGTCATCGTTTGAATTATCTTCTATGGCTACATGAGTATCAATGAGTTTGTAGTTTTTAACTTTGTATCGTTTTAGAACCTTTATAACATAAGACTCTTGATATAATTCCAATAATCTTTTGGAATGATCTTTATGGGTTTTAATTCCTAATCTGTCTTACCCATAGCTTTTATCTTAAAATTAGAAGACAAGTACTTTAAGATCTAAAAGACATAGTCTTTATCATTCATGACTAACAATATGTTCTCGACATATGAAGATAGAATTACAAACTTATCATTGGGTTTCTTTACATAGTTATAATGGTTTTCATTTAACATTACGAAATCGTAAGAGATCACACCTTTGTGAAACTTCAAATACTATTGTCTCAAAAACTGTTTATGACCATAAATTAATTTATTTAATTTACATATTTTATTTTCCTGATCTTTAATGATAAAACCCTCTAGTTATATCATATAGATTTCTTCCTCAAGTTCACCATTAAGAAAGAAAGTCTTTATGTCTATCTGATATAATTCTAAATTTAAATTGACCACCATTGCCAACAACAGGCAAATTGAGGTAAATCTCACTTCTAAGAAAATGTTTTCTTATAATTAATACTCTTTTACTGAATATAATCTTTTACTACCAGTTAAATCTTATACCTTTGAATAGTTTTATCTATCCTATACTTCGTTTTGAGAATCCAATTATTGTAAATAACCTTGTGCCCTTACAAAAGTTCAACCAATTTTTAAAATATGGTTGAACCTTATTGACTCCAATTGTTCGTCTATTATCTTTTTCATTCATCTTTGACAGGACCAGATAGAGGCTTATCTATATTCTTAGGTTCTTCTTCATTTTCTAGAGAAACAATAAATGTGTGTCCTTCATTTTTAGAATAACGGTTGGGGCACCGCTTTTCTAGATTTGTCTTGGTTGGAAATTTAGTTAGATTATTAGAATTCAAATCTCTCACACTGGAATCAATATTTAACTCATTTTCTTGTGATTCCTTTGATCCAGCATGGATAGAGCCATCATTTGAATTAACTAATTCAAATAAAAACTTTATGTCATTCACGTCACATCTGTTAGGAAATTCATTTTTCAGAAATATGACATCTGTAATCAAATCTTTACTATAGTATCATCTTCTTATTTACCAATGAACACTTAATCTTTAGAATGGTTAGAATATCTTATAAAGATATTCTTACTTTCACGGGAACCCAATTTTTCAAACTTATTAGAAAAATTTTAAATATAGACAACTCATTCTCAAAATCTGAGATTACTTAGATACGACTTTCTACAAGTTCAAAGTTCATATAACGTCGTTGGTATTGACTTTGAGGACATTTTGTTCAAAATATAAGCCGCAATCAACAAGACATCTCTCTAAAAGGAAATCGATAAGTTAGATTGCGCTATCATAAATCTTGTCATATCCAATAATGTTTTATTCTTTCCCACTACAACACTATTCTGTTAAGGTGTATAAGAAATGGTTAAATGATGGATTATACCTCTTTTATTACATAGATCCTTAATTGATTTGATAGATATTCACGCATTCTATCCGTTCTAAAGTCTCTTTTCTCATTCTATCTATTTGATTTTCTACCTCATTCATATAAAATTTAAAACACTCAAGTGTTTCAAACTTGTGAGAAAACAAATAGACATGCCCAAATTACATGAAAATATCTATAAATATAATCAAACATAAAACTCCACGTCTAACCTTCATATTCATTGGACTACAAATGTTTGAATAGATTAACAACAATGGAAATTCAGCTCGTATGATCTTTTCAAATAGTTTTCTTGTAATTTTTCAGACATGACAATGTTCAACTTAATAGTTAAATATTCGACCATTATATTGAAATACCGTGAAATCATTTACTAGTCGTCTAGAATTAATATACATGTCATTTAAATACAAACTAACCCCGTCTTTCTGAAAGTTCACAACATAGCCATGTTTCAAAAAAACAAGAACATATATTAAACTCCATCAAATTTCTATCATGTACAGAACATCATACAGAATAAGAGTTTAGTCATTTTATAACTTCAATTTATAAGTGTCAACTCCTCTAACTTCACTTTTGAATTGTTCTCCATATAAATCCATCTTTTACTAGAAAATACTTGACGAAAATTTACAAATGTCTCTCAATCTGTTTTTATATCCAAAGTTGTTCTTTTGTGATTCGTTTCTGGTTTCTTTTCCTTTCATACTTTCGTTTTCTAATTTTTCTCACATTTAGAGTTCAAAACTCTCTTGAAACTAGACTCAACAACAAAAGTATCAATTATAGATCTTGTAGCACAAAACTACTCATCCTCAAACTCAACATGGCGAGCAACATTTGAGAAAATTTTCATACAACATTGTAAGTCAAATTGACTTTCAAGTGCTCACACTTGTGAGAAGGGGATCAGATCGAGATTTGAACTTTCTTTTCAGCGAAAAGGACATGACTAAGTGACTTCACCTCTCTTATCATGTTAGACATGATCCTTAAATGTTGTTTGATACTGTGACAATCTTGTCTTTTGTAAGTATCTAAGTTTATGGTCAACTGTCTAAAATGAGTCATATTGGTATCTTCATATTTTTCTTTGAGATACTTCTAAATAACATGACCAATCAAATATTGCTTATACTCGGGAATCATGCTATCAATCACAAAGTTAACCAGTGTTACTCGAGTAGTGGAATTTATCATTTTTCAAGCCTGGTAAGTATTTTGTTCTCTCCTCTGCTAAGCAGTATTGCTCACACTAGTGTGTTGCATGACATACTTGATACCTTTTAAGGCATCTTGTTCTTTTAGCATATACCATATTCTGTAAAGCATATCTCATAATTGTTGCTATTTAATTTGTCACCTCTATTCAAATACATGATAATAGAGTTTGATACTATAGTTTGGAGCATATCTCATAATTGTTGCTATTTAATTTGTCACCTCTATTCAAATACATGATAATAGAGTTTGATACTATAGTTTGGATTTTAAGAGAGTGGATACAAGTACTAATACTCATATTATACATACAATTTTGTATTTCAAAATTAACTTTTATGACAGGTCAACATTAGTTATAGAATCAAAAATTCACTAAATTTTTAATCATCATTTATAATCTTAATATATCACCATCACAAATTTAATTTAAAAATACAATTTAGATAAAAATTACTCAAATTCTTTCAACCTAAAATCTCTCACTTAAATACACAAAACATTTAAATAATATTACTATTTTGAATGATAATTATTTAAATTCTACTAATTTAAAAATTCCATTTAGATACACAAAGTATTTAAATAATATTACAATTTTGGATGTGAATTATTTAAATTCTACCAATCCAAAATTTCATTCAAAGGATACTTGTTTTCTTTTGCATACATGATCATACAAAATAACAAACGTAGCCAACATATATTTAATAAAATCTTTACACTAAAAAAAAATCTTAAAAGTTTCTTTTAGTACATGATCATAATCCACATGGATAGTTATAATATGTAAAAGAAAACATATAAATGTATTATATCATTTAAAACAAATTCACTTGAGACATCATGTTTATAATTCTCTTAGTTAGTCTATCCGTAAGAGTAAATCTCCTTATGACATGTTGAGAACTATTTATATTTTGTGATAGCCTTTTTTTATTTGCATCTTTATATTTTTGACTTCTTACATTTCTATTAATATTGGTTTTTCATCGTCAAAAATTATATTCCAATTCTTGACAAGCAATTTATCAACTACGCTAACACAATAAGGATGTGAGAAATTTCTTAGTATGTGAACGTCATCCCCCCAGAAAGCATGGTCTAGAAGAAGAAGTTCTTCCAACCATTTCTCTTCCATAATCTCCTAAAGCTCTGACAAAGTATGAGTCAGGTCCATTTTATAAGCCAATATTTGACTCAATTTTATCATACACTCTGAATTTCTTAATACTCTATTTCTCCCACATAGAACTCGAAGAGTGCGTTCGATTATCTCCATCTCCCTAAAATAGGAACAAGATTAGTTTAAGCATACAACCAATCATAATATTATACAAGAAATTCAGAAATATTAATTTCAAATAATATGTTAATTAATTTTATGTTGAAAAAAATAAATTTTTCATACATAAAAAAAATGAGTATGAAATTAAATGGGTGTGAAAAATTTTTATTTTGATAGCCAAAATTAAGAAAATGATTTTCTAAACTCATACAAAAGTTTTCAAAATTTTTCAGATAGGAAAATGATTTTTATATAATTTTTTAACAATTTATTGATTTAAAAATCAATAAAAATTATTTTTCAACTCCTAAAAATAAATTAAAAATTACGGAAAAATTCACAAAAACATAAGAATTATTTTGACTAGAAACAATCCATCATGCACCCTCACATGCCACCAGGGTGGGCTATCTAGTTTCCACAAGCACCCACTCTCCCTAACCCGTGCGTGTACGTCACGCACTGCCTTCCCAGCGGTTTCCGGCCATGAAATTTTCGCTACCCCTACATTTTTAATACCTCTGAGTTTAATGTGGTCTTAATTTTTAGATCGGACATCTCTAGTCTAGGGTTTGGGCTACACGCTCCTCAGCCGAGAGTCTGGAAGGAAATTTTGTTACTGTTCATTTTTTCCAATTTTTTACAATTCGATCCAAATTTCGAATGACCATATTTCTCTTAATCGTTAACTATTTTTCACGTTCTTTATATGGTTAGAAAACATATTTCAAAAAAAATTTAATCATATTACAAAATACAGTATTTTAAAAGATATGGGTACATAAAGTTTTAGATAAGGTTTAAAATATCTCATAATGTACTTTTTGGGTGCATGTCAAATTTTACAAATTTAATCCTTATGTAATAAATATGCTACTATATAAAATTGAAAATATTTCGTCAAGCCTATTGCAATGTGCCATTAACAAACCTAAAATATTATTCATAATATTTTTCATTTTTAATACCCAAAATAGATAGGAAACAACTCAAAACTACTCTGATACCAATGTCGATTTTAAACATATCAACAAACATAATTTTCTCATGTATAAAATTTCTAGATCCAAGTTGATTTAGAATTACTTATCTCTTTCAATGATTGAGTATTTTAGATCTAAAAGATGTTATAAAATCAAATCACATTCTATTATTCACAATCCAAATGCCTTAGTGAATGGATGATCAATCTTTTTAAAGCTCTTTCTTTCTTTAAGAAGCTCTCTTCTTTCTTTTTCTAAAAAACAATACGTTCATCCATACAAAAAAGTCTCTAACACACATTTTCATGTATTTTTCATTCACGCTCTTAAAACAAAAATAAAATAAAGTTGGAATTTTTTTTTTTTTTTCCTTTTAGGAGAAAAAGAGGGAGTTAAGGGAAAGATGAGAAGTTGAGGGGTGTGGTTTTCAAACAACCACTCTCTCCCTCAGCTTAACTTCCTATTTAAAAATCAAAATTAAATCTGAATGAGTTTGGGTTTTGGGTTTACCCACACGGTGGACCCTCACCCATTTTTATTTGAAGAGAGGGTGACCCATTTTTATTTGAAGAGAGGGTGTGAAATCTTAGAGTGAGAATAGTATGATTCTTATTTTAGAGAGAGGGAGAGAGTTACCATTGCAGAGTGAGAAGGGGAATACTGAGAGAGTGAAATTTCTCTTTTTCATATTTTTGTGTTGCTGTATTTTTCTTCTTAACTCATTGTGTCGTGACGGATTTTGTGACCCATGTGAGGAATCCCAACAATTATAAAATTTTAAATTTTAAATATAACTTATTGATTACTATTAAAAAGAATGCATTCTTAAAGACAATGTAACTTATTCAATCGTGCAAGTTTCTGTGAATTATAGGCACAATTACTGGTGCTAAAAAAAAAAAACCTTAAAAGACGTTTGTGATGATTTTTTTTTTTATAAGAAGATACAATCAAATGAAATCGAATTGAGAAAAAAAAAATAGAAGTGAGATGATTTTATCGTTTGAACTGTCCCTAAAGAAGGTGATGATCTCATTCCCGAATCCCATCTCTCGCTAAACAAAAGTGGCAAGGTATTGGTCAAGGATAGAAGAATTCGGAGAAAGAAAGTTATTGTTTGGTTGAGTTAAGCAAAAAGTTATTGTTTGGTTGAGTTGAGCAAGTCTACGCCACAATTCACATCATTCCAAATGTCTATTTCCTTGACTTCGAAAACTTTATCTTATTTATCTTATCAGAGACCAAACATCTTTTCTTAAACCCGACTCAAAAACATTAATGTTTCTATCTTCATAACCACATAGGTTGGGATATCAAAGTTTTCAGATGTGATTTTGAAGAAAGCCAACCGACCCCTTAGTTCTAACTTAGGGTTTTGAGGAGATTAGTAATATGACAAATTTTTGTAATTAATTTTCCACATGAACCATACATATAAATGTAAATTCTAGGCAAAAAATTTGCTTACTTCAATGGACATCAGACCTCAAAAAAAAAAAAAAAATACCAATTTTTCCTTCATTACGACAGTGTAAACTTAAATCTTTATAATAAGCAGATTGAATATATCATTAAATTCGATTATAACGACCCTTAATTCTACGCGGAGAATATTACCAAACCAACCAGATCTTGATCCTGGGATTAATTTTCAAATATAGATAAATTACAAAGATAATTACTTGCTAATATTTGTCTACACCTAACATGAAAAAAGACACCTAGTCTGGTGGGTAGCTTGTCTTCAGTCGTCTTAATTCCCTTGTTAATATCATTTCTCCAGTCTTGTGGTTGTCTATTTTTCGATTTTGAATAAATCAAACATTGAATGTCACTCCATTAGATACTCAAAATGGCATTTAATGCAAAAAATTTTGTGGCACGAATATTGCTATGTGTGGTGAACGAACAAAAGAACGTTGCACCTTCCTGGTAAGTGCAATGATGTTGAATGAAATATAGAGATTATACATTTAGCTATACCTTGGCTTTTCTTCTTTATTTTTTTCCTCGACTGCACTAAAATGTGGAGGGATCACCGGTGTTACTATTCTCTTTGAAAACAACCATTAGAGTATCTACCCTTTATAACTCTAGTAGATATTGGTATATCTAAAATTATTGCAAGATATTTCCTTCAACTTGATTCAAATTTGGAATTTCAGAGTTGTTGTGAAGTGTTTAACATATCCCCTTAGTAAGCTACATGATGCTTTGGATAGATTCTTTTTTTTTTTTTGGTTTCCACAGGTATCTAGAATCATATTTTAACTAATCCGGTGAGAGCATAGGGCTTTATTTAGTGAGCAGTTCTCCCAGCGTAGTTTTTTATATTCTTAATTTTGAATCCAAAACTTGATTAAGAGATCTAATATCACATTCTAGTAGATCAATTATCTGTTGATTGTTTTGGATAGATTTAGCGCACTTATATTTAAGAGTCAAAAAAGATGAACTTAACAACACGAACCAGTAAACTTGTCAATACCCATGAAATTGACCAATAAAATCGCCTGGCTAGTACAAACTAATTTGCCAAACTTCTTGGGTCAAAATTATTGGTAGTCAAAATTGATTTGTTGGACTTTTTTATGGAGTTCTTAAAATTTCGTACAAAGGGCCAAAAACCATCTTGCTTTTCTCTTCATACTTGCTTTGGCTTTTGAGAGAAATCGCCGTTGGAGAGTGGAAAGTGTATGGCCTCTCAAATCCAACCACCCAAATTCTCTTTCATTTCTCCCTACCAGAAAGAGATGAGTCACAAAAAGGCTCATACACAAGGCAATGTGCCTTTTTCTTGGGAGGACTCACCGGGAGTATCAAAATTCATTCATCATGAAGTCCAAAAATTTCAACTTCATGATCTTAACCTATCTTCTTCATTATCACCGCCGTCTTCAGATAAATGCGGTAGCTCAGAAGAGGCCTCAACAAAAAGAATTAAGATTCCTCCCCCGCCATGCGCAGCCCAACTTCCTGTCAGAAGTTCTTCAACAAAGGGCAGTCTCAGAAGGCACGAGGATGATCCATTTTATGTGGCATACAAGGCGTGCACAAAAAGTACGAAAAGTGGTAAGCTGTTGTCCGGTGAAGGTAGCAAGATTGTTGTTAGCTCTCTTGTGAGGAACATGTTTGCTTTTTCATGTAAGCATTCTTCTGATGTTAGAGATGAGAGTTTGATTAGACTTCCTCGTCTTCCTCCTCTTCCAAGAGAGAAAAATTGAGGGGTAAAGTGAAAAAATGTGGACAGATGAAAGAGAGAATAATTATTCTTTAAAACAACTAATGACTCTTACGTGCTTCTCTAATTTTGTTCTCTAAAATCTATATTGGATTTTTGATTTTAATATCAAAATATTTATTTTTGATCTCATAAGTGGAAAACTTTTACTATTATTATTGTTATTTTGCACTATGATTGACTTGCTCTTCTGGTGATTTCGAGATCATGGATTCAAGGTGTGAAAATAGTCTCTTTGCAAAAATACAAAGAGAAAACTATGTACATATATACCTACTCTCCTCCGACCCCCGCATTTAGTCGGGAAGTAGTTTATGAACCGGTGAGCCATTTATTGTTATTTTACCCGAAACTTCTTGACATGGGACAGGGCAATGGTCTTACAAAATGGGTATAATAGATTGCTTTTCTGCATCATTTAGATTAATTTTTCTAACTCTTTTATCTTTTTAATTATAAAGAAGAGAAATAAATATATATTTTTAGAAGCTTAGTTTGCATATCTTTTATAAAGTAGGCTGCCATGAGAATTTAACACCTTTGTAGAGTTTAAACGTTTAGGTGGTGCATAAAGGTTGTGGTTAGAATTAAATGAATTCTATACAATTATTAGAATTTAATCCTAATTATGAATTGGATAAAATAAAAATCTACAAAATTTGATTCAAATTCTATAAAAAATGAGAAATTTTGATGAAAAGCAGAAATTTTAAAATAAACTCAATAAGAATTTGTGGGTTATATAAGATTTCTGCATAAATGTTAATAAATAACAATTTTAGTATTGAACTCTAATACCATCATTTTGATGGTTCCAGAAAACAAAATTCAACTAAATTTCGTATTTTGTTATTTGACTTTCAAGTAGAATAGTTCATTTCAAAATGAAATAAATTAGAGAATTCAATAAAAAATAAAATGAACTTATTTTTTTTATGTGGTTTCAAAAACAACGTAAACCCAATTTTTTGAGATAGATTGATTTCCCAAACTTGTGGGGCACTAAACATGAGGGAGAATTCATTATTTAAACATTATCTATCAAAGTCTAAAAGTAAATTTAAGATCAAATCATAGATAATATTGCTGATTGCGCAGACGACGAAAAAAAGAAAAAAGAAAAAAGAAAAATAGCATCACGTTAGCGTAGTGTAACTATTCAAACCTCCCAATCGAAATAGTGTTAAGAGAATCCAATTTTTTTTTTCCTCCTCAATACCAAAATTAAAACTTTTCCAACTAATTATTAAGAGTTTCGTTATTCCTTTCATATAGATCCCATTTTCAACCAACCAACAATTGACTTAATGGATAAAAATATTAATTTTTTAACTAAATCTGATCAAAATCTGAGAATAAAAAAGACAACATTTGGAGAATTTTTCTTAAATTGGGTTTGATAATGTTCAAATCGAATTAATCGAAATATGACTCTGAATACCAGTTGATTAAAAGAAAAAATAGCATCACGTTAGCATAGTGTAACAAGTCAAACCCCCCCCCCCCCAAATCGAAATAATTTTAAGAGAATCCCCCTTTTTTTTCCTCCTCAGCACCAAAATTAAAACTTTTCCAACTAATTATTAAGAGTTTCGTTATTTCTTTCACATAGATCTCGTTTTCAACAAACGGACAATTGATCTAATGAATAAAAGTGTTAATTTTCTTGACTAAATCGGATCAAAATCTGGGAATAGAAAAAGATAATGTTGGGAGATTTTCTTCTAAATTGAGTTTGATAATGTTCGAATCAAGTTAATCGAAATATAACTCTAAATATTGATTAGTTATTTAAAAAAAAAAAAAAGAGGAAAAAATAGATATCATTTTTTTACACAACGAGATGTAATCAAGTAGAATCAAATAAAAAAAAAAAATTTTACCGTTTGAATTGTCACAGAGGACTATGCCCATTTCATTTTCCCTTTGCAATTTCTCTTTCTCACCTCTGCCTTGGAAGAAGGCAGGCATTCAGCAAAGCAGAGCCCTAGAGAGCAGACCGGCCCAATTGCAATAACAAATTAACAGACGGGGTCTTCGTTCGGCTCCATTTGCTAGAGAGTACAATAAGCCAAGTTCACTCTTGAATGAAGTGGGTTTGGTCCATTACCCTTGAAGCCAACGTCCGAATGACATTATGGGCCAAGATAAAGGCACAAGCTCATTATGAAGTGCTCAGCATTCAGGTGAAAGCATCAAGAACTGTGGAATCTATTTATGTCTACCTGGCCTTAAAGTATTCATGATGGAGTCCTTTACATTAACACCTCTTCGTGACCCATTGTGGGGCAATCAAACTTGTATGATCCTTTATACATCACATTGGATTATTAGGTGAAACATTCACATCTATCAACATAGAAAGCTCTCCAAGCAAGGAAAGACAGCAGCAATTGATTGAAATAATGAAAAGTTGGAGGAGTTAGCTGTAGAGCTTTAATTGGTAGCTATTCTACTTTGTGTCTCCTTGCAGTTGGTGGCTTCCCAAATAATTTGGTTGCAAGAGAATGACCTTAGATTACTATGCCAATTTTGAAATTCATATTGTAAGACGCCAGGAGATCTATGGTTCTAGTGAAGGAATCATTCTTCATGTTTTAAATTCCAAAGCACTCATAAGTTATGAATGTCCATAAAGACATGGACTCATCAAATACTGTATTATGCCATAGTGTCATACAAGTCCTTTTTTATAATGCACATCAAAATCACATAAATTATTTCGTTCTCACTCTCTCTCTCTCTAGGCTTGACTTAAGGGGCAAGACTTCGGTCTAGTCTTTCTCTCGCTTGTGGGCCGCAGGACAGAATTTCACCCAGGAGTCTCATCCTGAAGCTAACATCAACACAATCCCTCTTTATGTATTTGGGTGGATGGGACGCGAGTCGCTCTTTTCTTTTTTTTTTTTAATTAATATTTAAAATTATATTTTAATTAATTCGATTTGAACGTTATTAGACCTAATTAGGGAGGAAGGCTTTCAACATAGTCTTTTTCATTCTTAAGTTTCTAATCCGAGACTTGATCATGGGATTTAATAACCTTATCTATTAAACTGATTATCCATTCGTGTGTCATGATAATTTATAAGAAAATATTCATAAATTTTTTGGGGTGTCATTCTCCAGAAATGATATGAGCGTTTTTGACTAATACAACAGATAAAATTTTCTAATTTATCTTTTTCTTCGTAGAATAAGGTTTGTGTATGATTAACAACAGCTGTAGGGCATTTCATATCTGACCGGTGTATATTAGCAGTAGTCTTTCCTTCTCTTGGGAGGGCTTTGGGTAGCTTTTGAGTAATGCATGAGTGAAGTAGGCTAGCCAAGTGCATTCTAAGGTTTATTAGGGTGTTGATCATTTGATTATGGTACTTGTTGATAAAATGTCCTGAGTGGAGAAAGTTCGCACATTGTTTTGTTTGGTTTATAGTAACTTTACACAATAAAAAGATATGGGACATATTTTTGTTTTCTTCTTTAATTTTGATAAGGTGAAAGTCGTATCTTGATTAACCAAATAAAGAAAGAAAAATGAAAGCCATATCTTCCGGAAATGATAACTTCCTTTTTCTTTTTTAAGAACTTAGAATTTTTTTTTTTTTTTTTTTGTTAAACTAGTATTTGAACTATCGCCGGATTGAGAGAAAGATGAATGTTGTGACTATTAGACTGTCCTCTTGGGAGCATGGACGGCATAGATAGATTACGGGTTGATTAAATTTATTTTAAATGGTTTATAATTTTTTAAAAACAAGATTATATGATATTTGTAAAATCTATAATTTGATATCTCATTTTTGCAATAAGTTGATGAAATATTTGGATAAAATAAAATAAAATAATCTATAAGATATTTTGTAACTTCGTAAGTTATTACTGTGTTCGGTAACGATGAATTCATATAATCTATTTTTAGTATTGCAATGATTAAAATAATAAAAAAAAGCATGGTGTTATTTATCATGTGAATAACTATTTATTAGCTTGAAAATGATACATGTGGAATAATGAAATACTAATAAGGGTAATTTAATTAGTTTAATAGATCAAAATAAAACAATTTATAATCTGATAAAAAAAAAGTTGTGATAGAAGTACTTTTATATGCTCCAAACGTCTTATTTTTATAATTTATAAGTTTTTTTTTTTAGGAAAAAAATTACCAGACAAAATTTTCAAATTTATAAGCTCTCAATTGCCAAGCACCTTCTAAAGAAGGATATATTATATTATGGTGCAGCTCGATCCTAACCATTGATAAGCTCCGTGAGATCTCTAAAATGGTGAAAAGGATGCAGTGAATTTCACTGCAAAACATGGCAAAATTGAAAAATTTTGATAATATGACTGTATATCTGAGTTAAAAATTATATATAATTACGAACTAATTTCATACCATAATAAAACTAAAATATTCGAACGCAAAGCTGCAAAATTTTTAAGGGTATATATATTATTGTGCAACTAAAAATAAAATATAAACCATCTTTTACAAATCTTCTAAAATCAGTCCAAAAATCTTCTCCTTTTTTTTTTATCTAATAATCAATAGCAAAAATTTTGATTATTCAATTTATTTGGACTTCTTATTTGTTTGTGGAAACCCATCTTCTCTAATTAGAGTTTAATGTTTGGAGTATTTCTCCCAATTTATTTAACGTAAGAGAGTTTGATGAGAAAAATAAGGTTATTAACAAAATTGTGGGAGTATTTACATGTGATTTGAAATATAAAATTACATATTTTGAGTAACAATTTGCATCATTCTATGCTAAATGGGAAGAGGGAACTACCCAATCTAAGTTCTTATGATAAAAATGAATTTTGATAGCAAAAAATACAACATTTTTATGAGGAAACATGTTTGTGGATAAGTTTGACAAATCAGAGTGTCTTTTTCTCTGCTTTTTCCAACTCCAAAAACTAGGTTATGAAAGATCCATTTCATGTGTCCTAAAAGAAAAAGTTTAGGTTGTACCACTCCCCTTTAAGAGATTTTTCCTTTTAAAAATTCTTCTTTTTTCAAAGTAGAAAGCCAATTTTGATGACTTATTATGGCTACTTAGACTTGGTGCACTACTTTCAATTTTTTGAAATAGATAAAACTTAGTTCTTCCATGTGGGGTCTAAAGAAAGATAACTTCTTTTTTTGTTTTTTTTGAAATATCTGCAAAAGAAAAAAGAAATTATACTCCTAACAATATTTGTGTTAATTGTTTTCTTGGGTAGATCTTGTATAAGATATAAACTCCTACTTCACATCAATTACAGATCTTGATTTTAGATTTTTCCTATGCTTTTGGCTTAAATGTGGTCTAGTGCAGGGGAAATATGATCACACTTTGGACTTATGGCAATTTAAAGTACCAAATGTAATCATCATGCCCTTACCCACTCTGTGTTTCTTTCATGTTTTCTATGTTCACCGATCAATGAACGTGGGGCCTGGTGAATTCATAAGCTTAACTTTAGATTTTTGTTGGTATTGGTAAAAGATGAAAGTGTAAGACTTTCTTAGACCTCGAAAAGAAGGGATTATAATCACCATTCCCTCCTTTTTTTTTTTTTTAGCCATCAAAAATCTGCACAAAGGAGGGAGATAACACTCCATTTTTCACCATCAAAAGTCTCCTCAAAGAAGGGAGATAACCGATTAGATATATATATATAGATATTTTTTTGTATCCTAAACTTGGTCCGCCATCCAGTATTTAGAGTTTTATTCCAACTAATTTAGATTGAGTCGCGGTTGAATTCTCAGTTAGAGGGAGTTCTCTCAATATCATTTTTATCATTACCAAAATTTAAACCCGAATAATTTGTGTAAAATTCTAATATCTTTCCCATTAGTCCAACGAATTATTGGTTAACCAATTTGATTATAGTTTAAGGGTTTTTCTGTTCTTTACAGGTTGGCACAATCATCGCTCTTGCAATATTTTACATTTGAAGATTACCAAATTAATGTCATTCATTTATTTTTTTTTTTTTTTTTTGAAAATATGATCAATTTTTAGATGACAATCCATATCTAATGTGTTAAGCAATTTCCAATCAAAATATCACCATAATTTGTTAAATTTAAAAACATATTTGATTAAGAATAGAGTAAAAACATGCCGATATGAATTGTTATATAAACTTTAGCCAATTTGGTTCATGATTCACTTAATTAATCTAATATTACTCCATATAAAAAGTACAACATCGCGAGTAAAAATTAGTTTCAAAATATAAAACGTTCTATAATGATTAAGAATATTTTAAATAAACTAATTCAATATAGACTTATGGTAATCCCCCCCCCCAAGGGGGCCAAGGGGCGTCATTACCCCAAAAATTTTAAAAATATCTTTTAATCTAAGGGGCATGTGAAATTTACAAGGGTCAAATAAGAGTGAATAAAATATTTTCTCTCTTAAATTTTTAAATTTTCTCTTTCATTATAATTTAAAGAAGATTTTAAAATTTTGCCCTCAAGAAAAAATTAGGACGCAATTGGCAAAGATAAAATACCAAAATATTGAGAAAACTAATAAGTTCTAATAGAAGATAAGGATGAATCTAAATATAGATATTGTCTCCATAATTAACATAGAAATAAAAATGAAAATTAAATTTAAAATTAGGAATGTAAGTTCTTCATGTATGAAATTCAAAATTTGTTTTTATTTTATCTTGAATAGAAAAGATAAATATATCTTAAACATCTCAACCAATATTTGATCGAAAATTTTGAGATAACTTGAAAGGATAATTAGATAAAATTTAATTTACTATGTTTATTTTCTTAAAGTAGTACGTAATATACAAGCTAGTCATTCTCACGATGACAAACTTGAGTTATAATAAGAACTTTCTCTTGCCCAGTTTATCCCCTCCACCCAATGTCCAGAGAGGGGGTTGGGGTAAATTTTCTTTAGAAGTTTGTTAACATTCATAAAAAGGCTTAGGTCTCTTTTTCATTATCTTAAACCTTAAAATCATCAACCTTGCTCCTCGGGGCATGAATGAATTTTATCATTGGACATCTCAGATAACATATAGAAACTCATTTCCAAATGAGTCTTTTTTATATATAAAATTCCTGAAAATCAGAAAAATTCAAATACCTGAACAAAAGTTTTTTATCATTTCAATATTTTTTTTTTTTAGACATCATTCGATATCTAGAGTTTTATTCTAATTAATCCGAATCGATTGCTGTAGTGGCTCCTCTCAAAAAATGAATCTCTCAATAAAAAATACATCGTTTTCGATAAAAATCAAATCTGAATCGTATTTAAACATATTTAACTCTACACCTGATTAAGCCAACTCACACGTTTGGTATCATTTCAATGTTCTTACAAGCACGAACTCTTCGGTTAGAGAGTGAAAAGTCAAAGTCGAGGACCCAACAATCATATCATACTAATAATTACGATAAATTTAGGATGGAATCTTTTTCACAAACTTTAAGAAATCAGGGGATATCTCCCCAGACAGATTCTTTAGCCTAATCAATGGACCCGATGGGATCTCGACAAATCCAGAAGTGGGCCATCCACCGCTATGTAGCTGCCACGTGTACGTATCACTTGGGTATGCCCTTGAACAAGGTTCTCAGTCATTTTACCTTGCAAATGAAGAAAAGAAGAGACAAGGGCCACACCAAATTCTGTCTCCATATACACTCGAGGAGACATGCTTTTTGGTAGCAATTTGGGATGGGACCTCTTTGATGACTAGGCCCCAACTTTTGCTGTGTTTGCTTTGTTGAAGACACGTGGAAAAAAATTAATAAATAACCAAAATTATAATATTGGAGGGATGGATTTGCAAAAATTAATAAATAACTAAAATTATAATATTGGAGGGATGGATTTGCGCCAAATGACGGAAAATCCGATCAACTCCAATCGTCACGTAGTGAAGCGTGGAGCCCATGAAAATAAAGTAGGAGTTGGCTTTGGGTTAGCCAAGTTGCATCCCGCCACAACCCACGATGAATCCAATCCATATGTTTTACAAGTACACAAATAGGTGTAAGATGATAATTATGTATATAATTTCTTTTTTAGTTTTTATTGATCAATATTTTAATTTTATTTAACTAATTCAGTCTTAATATTATAAAATTTATTAAAAAATTGATTCTCTTAAATTCTTTTTTTTTTTTCCTATTCTCAGAATTCAAATTGAAAAACTTTAATTAAGAAAATAAAGTATCCAACCACTCAATTTAAAAGAATTTAGTATTACGCGTGACTGTTGATTTCAAAAGTGGATTTTTAATATTAATTTTATATTTTTAATAATTGTTTGAAAGAAAGTTGCTTTTATTACCTAACCTTGGAATATAAATCTTTTAGATAACTAAAAATAAAATAAATCCTTTTTATGAGTACAACAATAACCTATAATTTGAAATGACTTTCACACAAACATTAAATATAGTGATTTATATAATTCTAAGTGCCAAATCTCCTGAGAACTAAATAATAATAAAAAATAAAATAAAATGAAACAAGTTTTTCTTTTGAGTATAACAAAACCGTAATCTATAATTTCACTTGAAAATCCTGTTTTATACGATCACTAAATAAATCAGAATTACTAAAACATAAAAATGACCTTTCCTGTACACCCTACTCAAACTTATTTATTCCAAAAAAAAAAAAAAAAAAAAAAAAAAAAAAAAAAAACAGCGTTAAGTTAAACCAACTTGTACAATGTAGTTGTTTACTGCTACTATATATATATATTTCTATTTCTAATCGGATTTTGTGGTTTTAAATTTTGTTAACATTTTCTAATAAAAATTATTATTTTCAATTAATTAGTGACCCATCAAATACTAGATAATATGCGGGGAATATCCATTGCTCCATAACATAGTATTTTAATTACGTTTAAGGGAAAATTAATGTTGTTTAATTGCTGGATTAGGATTTTAATAGGAGGTTATAATCCAAATGGGGGTGACGTCAATCTCCTTTTTTTCTTCTTTCTGTGTTCTCTTCATTGATTGGATTAAGTATTTTGATTACTATTTGTCGTTGGATTGTTTTTTAACTACAAAGTCATACTTCTCTTTTCATTATCCTTCTGCACTAAAGGTTTACAGCTCCCATTTTCTTTGTGTTATATCTAATACCAATAAATTTCAGTGGAGGAAAAAATATTTATTACTTAATAAATAATAAAACACTGGGCACTTGCTCGCGTTTGTTATTTTACAACTTCGCCCTTTGTTCCCACCTATTTTGGATTCCAAACAATTCGTTTGAGCTTGTCTATTTTTGTAATTTAATTATTCGGATAATTTTCTCTCATGAAATATGCCAAAACTAAATACAAATTTATCTTTCATGCTCTAAATAATTTTCAATAAAAAGGTTATTTCTTTATCATTTCAATACAATCAATGGATTTTTTTTTTTTTAAATGAGTTTAAGGGTTTTAAACTTGTCTAGTTCTTGTTCCCAACTAATATTATCATCTATCAAGTGTAACAGACTTTATATCAAATTTTTATCGAACAAAAAAATTATATATAATTTTCCTTTCCTTTTGCTTTCTTTCCATGGCTGAGTTCTAGAGCTTGAGGGAGGAGTGTTCAACCACTGAAATCAAAATTTCAATAAGATGAGAAGATTCTTGTACTGCAAAGAAATTAAATAATAAAAGGGTGCAACTAAGTGTAACAACTAAGTTTACAGTAGAATTTTTTTTGTTTTAAAAAAATTAAGATTAAATTTCTTTTTTATTTTGTCTAATAGAATTTTCAATATAAAATTATTCATATTTTTAATATTTTTTAAAAAAATTGATTTCTACTCGTTTCTCTTATTTTTTTTTTTGAAAACTAATTACTTTAAAAACAAATGAACCTTTACTTCAAAATTTATCAAACTATTTTCCTAAAGTTTTATGCTACAACCCATACTTCTGTGGGAATGCAGCGGTGAGAAAAATATTTTAACAGAGAAAGAAAAAGGAAAATGAAAAAGCGACTTTGTGAAATTACCAAAATGCAGTTGCATATCACAACAATGAATCAATCATTAGTTAAGTGCCCTCCAGGATATATGTCAAGTTGTCAACGACAAAATAATGCAACTGCTTGACCTTTGATCTGGTCAAAATGACACAATTGTCCCTACAAAATTTAATTCCTCTGCTATGTATGCCATGTCAATGGAGGACGATTTCGACTTCTCCGTCAGTGCTCTAAGCTCTTAGCTCTTAAGAGTTTGCTTGGCAAGTGACCAAAGTACCAAAATATAATATGATCCCCATTCATATATATATATATATATATATGTATGTATGTATGTATGTATGTATGTATGTATCAACCTTTCAATTCAACAATATAATAATACAAATATATTTTTTGAGATGGGCACTATATATATTGTATTGTTGTAAGTAAAAATAATTAAAAATTCAGGGAACGCAAGCGGCACTAGGCGATGCCACGGGAGCATTAATTTAAAGGAGAAATTAAAAAGGCAAGAAAACATTAATGACAAAACAAAGTCTTTGATTGAGACGGACACCAAACTTAAAAATCGTTACACAACATCAATAATACCACTAATAATGACCCCTGTTTTCCAAAACAGCCCTTTTTTTGGGCTAAACCCATCAAAAGAACACAATCTTGTAACTCTCCTAATTATCAATTTACAGAGGGAGGGAGGGAGGGGGGAAGAGAGAGAGAGAGAGACAGATGATAATAGCTAAACTCATGATAATTTTCGAGATTAATAAGATGCTTAACGCGTTACGAGCTTAGATTTTTTTATTAATGATATTTGAATTATGATTGGGTAATTAATGATGGCGTCATTTGTTGTTGTTGGTGTTGTTCATTAATCGGAGGAATTGTATTGCAAGGCCACGCCGAGGAATTGTATTGCTGAAGTTGTCGGAATATAAGGATTTGATTAATAGCGGCCAATAGTCTGCGTTGCTGGAAAACCGATTCGGACCGGAGTTTATCGTTTTCCTTTCGTATGACATGGCTGTGATATGCTACGAACCGTAACTGGTTCGATAGGTGCTGGTTTTCGATTTTCAGCCGGTTCATGTTGTTCCTTAGGTTTTCTAGGTGCTTCTGCTTCCGCATCCTTGATCTCCGCGCAGATTCCCGGTTTGATATCATCCGCCTCTTTTTCCGCTCGTCTATTATTGAAACTGGACGGCCCGGTTCATCAGAACCAGAGTTTGAATTGAGAGAGTTTTGGTTTAGAGTTGGCGACGAGTCATCAGAACCTAACTTCGAGCAGGCAGAGTTTTGTTTTAAAGTCGGTGGCGTGTCAACAGAAGTGGAGATCGAATTGACAGAGTTTTGGTTAAAGCATGGGGTTGTGGCATCGGAACCGGAGTTGCAACTAATGCGTTGGGTTTTGCTTTGACCATGCGGTTCGGGGTCATCCGAACCGGACGTGGAAATAATGGGGTATTCGGATTGGGTTTGAAAAAACGAAAAGAGGTCTTCGGAATCCCAAAGTCCAAACCCGGGTTCCAAAACCGGGACTGAGACTCCGAAACCGGGCTCGGAAAACAACATAATAACCGGAAAAGCTCTAAAACTGCCAAGCTTATGGAGGGAGGGAGGGAGGGAGGAGAGGGAAAGGGAAGAAACGAGGCGTAGGGGGCTGGTATTTATTGACAAAGTGGGAAGTGACGTGGAGCCCACTTTGGCAATAATTTATTGGGGGAGAAGGGTATTTTGGTCACAAATCGTATGTTACTGGAGTAGAATCGTATATGTAGGGTATATGGCTTTTGAGTCAAGGGGCACCATGGGGGGGACTTGTCTTTCCCTTCGTCTGAACTTTATAAAAGCGATGTTTAGAGGTGTGACATCAGCAAAGTGGGACTTACCTAAAGTTTGATATATATATATATATATTCGTAGAGGAATTATTTTGTAAGACAAATTTATGAATTATTTATTTTATTTTAATGCGAGGAAACACTATAAGGATTCATTATATTTTTAAAAATTTTTATTAAACAAGTAAATCTAAACGGTAATCTTAATGTAATAACCTTAAAATATCTTTGATTAGAAAATGGTGATGCTATTTATGTAATTTTTGGTGTAGAAATATCTAATCATCTAATTATCTTTCCATTGTCCAAAAATTGATAATACAAAAGGTACGTTGTATGGTAGTTTTCTTCAGTCGGGTGTGTTTTAGCTTAGTGATGAAGGAAACAAAACTAAGGTGGGGTTTTGCTTTTGACACGTGCGAAACCCTAAAGGAGTCTTCATGTGAGTATCCAATAGTTTCAAAAGTAGCGTACGAGGAGCCACGGGGTTCTCTATGGCTTCACAAGCTCCCTAAGCTGAGCCGAGCTAAGTGGGAAAGATTTTGATGTGTAAATTACGAAGAACAAGCCGTTTTACAAACTATTCAGCCTTTAAGCTGCAATAAGAGTTCGAGAGTGTGATATTTTATTCGGTTTAAACTATATAAATTTTGAGAAAAAAATTTATTGTAATGATATTTGTTTTCGATTTAAAATTAATTTGAAATTAAAATATTTTAAGTTTAATTCTTGTTATTGGCCTTCTATGCACTTTATTTTTTATTCCCTTTGTAACTATAAAAAAATATATATATATGAATTCTTATTCAAAAAGTAATCTTCGAGATCATTGGATAGGGAAAGAATGCAAGAAAAAGCAAAAGATGGAAAAGGAAAACCAATACCTTCAATTCATTTTCTTAAATTTTGTTGTACAGATACAATATAGTACCAAATGTCTATGATTTAATAAAAATTTAATTTTTTTTTAATCGATCTAATAGACTAAAAACTTAAGTTTATCGATTTCTCATATAGTATATATATATATATGTTTTTTAAGCATTCTATTATTTTGTAAATAGGGAGAACAGAGAAATCAAGAAGAAGAATGAATATAATGTCAAATGATAATTAGAGTTCTGATGCATCTCTCTCCACCCTAATATCAAATCTTTTGCTTATTTATAAACGAGAGTAAGAAGTTTAGCTTGTGTTTTTTTGCACCATAAAACATAATTTCTGGATTATTTTACATGTCTTGATCGGTTCATTAGAGACATTATATCCCAAAAGTAAATGATTAATACCTTTATAATTCTTTAATTTGAGATGAAATTACAAAAGGGTTAAAACGAAGAAAAAAAAATGGAGGAAAGCTTTCAATTTCCAGTCAAGTCAACAATCGACCACATTAATTGTACTAAACTTTGTTTGGTTAAAATCTAAATCAATCGCTATTTCATGGAAATCTTGGCAAAAGCAGAGACATTCTAGTTGAATTATGATTCTATATATTCTTGTCGGCAGCGAACCCAGAATTCAAGAGTAGTGAAGATAAAATATTTTTATAAGAATAGTAACTGATTTTAGTGGACACAATATTTTAGATTAAATAGAAATTATATTTATTTGATATATAAAAATTAATAGAATTATTATGATTTAAGAGAGGTAATTATCCACTCTCATTTCTATGTTGCTCCGCCACACTCTTTCTCACTCCGAATCTATACTTACATCCATGCACACAAAATTTTCGTAACTCTCCCCGTTTTCAATATATCGCCAAATTTTAGTATTAAACAAAATTTAATTTTAAAAACTTTTGATAATATTTTTAAAATTGTTGAATGTGGTTAACATATGATCGGAATAAAAAACCTAGACAAGACAGGATAGGAACCAAAAAAGATGCATAAAGAATTTAACGAAACAAACCATATTCTTTGTCTGTCATCCATTTCTTTAATAAAGAGAAGGGTGATGATAGATCTGGATTGATTGTTTTTGAAGTTGAGGCATAGAAAACTAGAATCTTGGGTAACTTTGGTTGAGCAAAGTATCATATGAAAGAAACAAACCAACAAATTTATAATTTGGGGTTTGGTGCAGCAAATGGTCAGCATGAGGCCGACTCTCTCTCTCTCTCTCTCTCTCTCTCTCTCTCTCTCTCAAGTAACTTGAGAATATTCTTCAACTGTATGTAACAGTTGCAACTGAGTTTGGACTATGGATTCAGTCTAGAATCCTTTATGTGGGTATTAATAATGAAAGAAGTTCTTCCCACTGAAGCACAAATGAATAAAAATATAAAACATGCTTTTGTCAATCAGGAAACAATCCTTGTGATTATAACAATTCTGGCTGATTAATTTCTAAAAGAATAAAAAATTTTAAGTGCTAAAATTATGAAAATTTTGTGGAGAAAGACAGCGTCTTCCATCTTTTTCTCTATAACTTTATAAAGCCAATTGCGTGTAAACAAGACATAGAATCATCCTTAGAGAGAGAGAGAGAGAGAGAGAGTTTTATGAAATTTTTTTTTAACTAGATATGGAAGTACGCTTCATGTGAAAGATGCCCTAGCTACTAGCTAGGAGACGTGTGGTTCAGCAAGAACATCCAAAACTAACTAAAAATAATAGACTCATGTTTTTGGTTGAATGTTAAAGTTTCCTTCAAATTGGGTAATGATGGATTGATTCAACAACAAAAAGGGTGGGTTACATTGATGTAAAATTTGGGAGATGAAAAGAACGTGCTAGGGTTTAGTGGGTTGGTGCGACGGCTAGGATAAAAGTTAAAGAACCATTTAAGATTTTGATTTTTTCCCCCTTTTCTTCTTTAAATCTTCACCAAAAGAAACATGACCAAAAAAGAGATTTTCAAAGTAAGTTGCTTTTGCTTTTGGTGGTTTGTAATAGCCATCTATTTGATGGGATCTAGCCACGTTTTGACCACATCCATCACGTGCAATCGTATTGAAACATACCGACAAATAATAGGACACCTCTCCCTAAAGATGTCACTGGGACGGTTTAGACCTGAAAATCGACCAAATCGATTCAAAAAAGCGTAGCCCTTGAACCGAACATGGATGAATAGTAACCCAAACCTCCCCGACCGGATACTATAGCTGCCAGACCGGGCCGGTTCAACCCTTTTTGGAATCGGGAACCAGCTCGGCATAGAATCGGCCCGCTAATTCCAAAAAAGGTAGAGCAAAAAAAAGGCAATGGAGCTCAAAAAAAAAATTCGGGCGAACCAAGACGTCGGCTCGGATTCACCGGACTGGGCCAGTTTCACTTAAAAAAATTTTGAAACCGGCCCGATCCAAACCAAATTGGTCTAAGAACTGCTGCAAGCCTGACCTGTGGTTTTCGAGAACCGACAATAAACCGGCCCTAACCCAATCCGACCCGGCCCGGTTCCATGTCCACCTCTCCCCTCCTCAAGGGTAGAGTAGAAAGAGAGGAGAGGAGTTGACAAACGGTTACCCCAATGGTTGGAATCCATGGCCACCGACCAACATACTTAAAAAGAGGTGTGTTTTTCTTTTTTCTTTTTTTTTTTTTAAGGAAAAACATCACTCGCCTTTTTTTATTTCTTTGGGCTTGACCATGGGTGTGTAGAATATTTTGATTATTTCGATTTGAATTACAATTAGCTCTAAATTAAAAAGAAACTCTTTCAGCATAGGTTTCTTTATTCCTATAACTCAAATCCAAAATAATGATTAAAAAATTTTAATACCATTTTCACTAAATTCCATTCTAACATCACTTGTTTAGTCTTTTTTCAAACGTCATTTAATCACCCATTAGATTAAACAAATATTTTGTGTATAAATATTTATCCCCTGAACTTTTAGCGCTCAAACTCAGTAGTGAAATGTGTCTTAATTATTTTTCTCTGAGAAAATAACATTATATCCTTTTTTTTCTTTTTAAATCGGTTGCCATTGTTGAATCTAATGTATGTGTTGCTGTGCAACAAGACACAACAAGATGTTGATATGCATAATTTGTCAATTCAATCGAATTATTTATCGAGAAAATAAGAAAGAAACCATGCGAATAGTGACATGGTGTGTCTTATCTGCATGGCACCAAAACCTAAAATTCCACAAACATGTGCTGCTTTCTAATTAATCGATTTCTAATGTTTTTCCAACATGTTGCTTACCCAAAGGACGGTGGGGAAGGGTTGCGAAGCACTTTTCCAATACACAATATATAATGATTGACTATAAATTTGAATCTTAATAGTAGTTTTAATTTATTTAATTATTTTATACGATAACAACAATAACAATTAAGGCTTAATCTCAATAATTACAGTCGATATTTTATTATTTTATAAAAGGAATTATTTATATCATGTAATTCTAGATCCACAGAATTTTTACCGAATGAAGAAAAAAGTAATTATTATTTTCAAATAAAAATTAATATATTAATCTATTATTAAAATAAAATTGATATGATAACTAAATAACTATCTATCTGATCGATCTTGAAACAAAATCAGGATCAATTTAATTTTGAAAAATAGAATTTCTTTTCATTAAATTTGATTAATTGAAAGCTTGTTGTGGTTGTTGTTAGCTAAACTTGGTGTATTTAGTTTACAAAAGGGTTTACTTAAATCTCTAATTTTTTTTTTATATCGATAAAAGATGAGAGACTCTGTCGCTTGAGCTATATATCTCCATTCGACAAACCCTTTGGTTGGTTGATATCATTTGATTCTATATCCATCATTTTCTTCACTTTTTTTTTTTTTTTTTATTTTGTAGATCACTTCCTGTGTTTAATTTATGCATTTTTTTGGGGGGGGGGGGTATTTTTTAAATGAATTGATTTCGTGGTATCTGGGCAGTCCGATTTCGCAGCCTCCTTGCCATCACTTTCATGAAGTGATCTAGAAAGGGCAATAATTTGGGTTACCACTGTTTAAAGTCAGAAGGTTTCACGTCTTTATATTATAATATAAAGTTGATTTGCTCCACAATTAATATTAAATTTATAAAATATTCAATTTTCATACTAAGAAAATCTGATCGAATCAGGTAAAACCACACCTTATTCCAATCTACGAATGCGTACAACTTTACTAGCAATGCTAGTCTCTGTCCTTATGATATGTCTAGTGTAGAAAATTTTAAAGAAAACAACATAAAGATAACATTTCTACTACGCATTTCTACATTGATTTTTTACATTAATTTTTTTTTCTTTAAAAAAAATCAATGTAATTCACATTTTCTTTTCCTAAACACACTTATTTTTATCTCTAAAAACTAAAATTTAATTTTTTTTCTCTTTAAAATCAAATATAATAATATTTTACCTTTAAAAAATCGATTTATTTCATATTTTTCTCCAAACACACTTATTTTAAGTTTTATCTCTGTAAAACTAAACAAATTAATTTTCTTTGTCTAAATAATCAAATTGTTTTAAATTTTCTGTTTATAAATTTAATGATTTTTTTAATTTTCTATTTTTAAAAATGAAGTTAATTGAAATTTTCTCTATAAATACATTTATTTTAAAATTTTTATTTCATTTCTCTATTTCTCTTTGTGTTACCCTACCCTCCACTAGAGTAATATTTACCCTTGCCGCAATTAAAGTTTTGGAGATAAAAGTATAGATACTAAACATCATTTTTTGGGGGGGGGGGGGAATTTAAGAAAATAATTGTTCAGGCCTTTTCCTCTCTTACGGTTTGTTTTCCAAATCTACCCCTAGAGGAGAAGGTTAATTTGGTCCATGGTTGTTTATTGTTTCTTGTCTCATAGAGATATGAATATACGAGAATAATGTCGCCAAGGGGACAGCCTAATGATCACAACTTTTTTCCCACAACCCAATAATCCTGATTTCAAATCACGATGTAATAAAAAAAATCTACGAAAATAATTTGAGATTTGAAGGCAATGTGATTCTAGTAATACATCAGAATAATATGTAATAACTCATTATTGATTTCTTTAATAAATAAAAAGAAAAAAAAATTGAGTTAATCATGAATTACAATCGAGAATAAAAACAAAAATTTATATTAAGAGAATGAAGTAACAGGGGATAAAGGGGATCGGGGGTTATAATTTTATAGAACTACTATTTAAAATGTTTATAATTGCTTTTTCAACATATTTTGTTATATTTTTAAAAATTTTAATAATATTTTTACAACTTTTAGTATCATTTACTGAAATGTCACTCATAACTATATATGTTAATTTATTTTCAAATTTTCAGGGATGATTGCCCCTCACACCCTTTTGTTTTCGCCCTTAATTACAACATAATTATTATGTGATCATGGTAACAATATTTCTCCTTCTATTTTTTTTCAAAAATAATAAATAAAAGACTAAGATGACGAATTTTGACACAATGATAGAGTTGTTTTATTTGGCTTGACAAGATTCAAATAAAGTGTTTGATGAAGAGAAAATAAAAATTGAAAGAATTCTATTATTTATTATGCTGAAAAAAACTCTCATATAACTAAGATTTGATATCTTTTTATTTGTTGTCACACACTTAAAAATCATCTTATTGCATAAATAAATAATAAATCTTTATTATTCCATTGAGACGCCATAAACCAATAATAACTCTTACTCCACGTGATATGTTTAATATAATAATAATAATAATAATAATAATAATAATAATAATAATACATTTTGTAACTTCAATAAGAAAAAAAAAAAGTGTAGTGAATAAGAAATTCACTCTACCACATAAAAATTAATACTTTTTGCCGAAGAATCAATTATATATATAAAACAAATTATTTACATGTCACAAATTTATTGGTACATTATATTTAAAAATAATTTAAAAAAGTTATTAAACAAATAGGAAAATAATGCCACTTATCAAGTAATGTGTCAACTCTTTCATGGATTTGCACAAAATATTACTGTTCACCAAATAGTCACTTTTGTCCTTCATTTATTTATTTATTTATTTTTTCCTTTTCATGTCCTCCAATACCAGCTTGTCTGAAGATTACACAACAGATGTTATAAGGTTATTGGATCTCTTGCGTGTAAAATATGGGCCGGGCCGAGAGATAAAACAGAGCGAGCTGGGCAGGGGAAGATTTTCCCTTTTTTTTTTGTTTTTTGTCCTGGCTTAGTCATCACTTGATATTTAGAATTGAGTCTCAATTAAATATGATCGATCTTTTGTTAGAGCCATAATAGGGAAAGACCTTCCACTACGGTTATTTTACGTTATCAAGGAAATTCAAACTCGAGTTCTTGAGAACGGAATGCAATGCCCTTCCTATTGCACCCAACCTATGGTGGTGGCAGGGGAAGATTAAGATCCTATGTTTTGGATCCGGATATAAACTCTAGTTTTTTTTTTTTGTTATATAAGAGATTTGAATTTCAGATCATAGAATTAGAAATAAGATACGGATATAAAGATGAAACAGTGGAATTGTATGTATATCAGCTGGGTCATTGGGATTTTGTTTTATTTTTTTTTTTTCATATAGATTTTATATAAATCTTAGGCACCAACAGTTCAAGTGGCATTTGGATGCATTCTTAAAATTGCTGTGCCCTTCTTATATTTTTCCTGTTTTTATTTTTTGGTATTGAACAATCGGTATTGAGTTACCGATTATAGAATCTAATTTAGGGATCGATTCTCTCAATATTTATTTTTTTATTCTCAAAATTTGAAATTGATGGAGTTTAATGCCTTGTCAATCTTTATTTATCGGTAATGGTTATGAATTTTTCAATTTCTAAATTAAAGCAAAAACTTCTTCTATGAATTTGTTTTTATAATTATAATATTAAAATAACTCTTTTTTTTTCTTCATAGGATGTATTCAAAGTCACCTGGGTAATGGATAATAAGTAATTTTTTCCCCCTTCCTAGTTATACACCCCGACCACACCAATAATGAATCTTTATTTCGCATGATATGTTCAAGAAACAATTTCAAAAACCATTTTAAGTTTAGAATGAAAATACAATTTGCATCCATGTTCTGAAAAATCACATTTTGCACCTTCAAACTAACATGGTTAGAATTTCAACCCTTCACTCGATTTAAAAAAAAAAAAAAGGAATAAAATAGTCTTGGTTAATTTTTTTATCAGATTATTTATTTATTTATTTATTTATTTTGGCCTTCTTTTTCTCCTCTCTTCTCTCCTGGGGGAATGTGGACATCTATAAATCTTAGATATTTACAGTATTTTTAGATTATTTGTCAATTTTAAAAGCTGAAAATATTTGTAAAACAATTTCATGATCTTTGGATAATTATTTGTCATTAAAAGAAAAGGAGTCTTTGAAACTTTTTAAATAAAAGGGGGGTATTTTAGACTTTTCATATTAAAATACTAGTTCTCTGTTTATTTTCTATAGAAAGCGTAATCAAAATTTAAATCTATAATTTTACAAAATATGGGATGCAAAGAGTAATTTGGAATTAAAGTTAAAATGATTGTTGAAATTTTTCTATGTTAAACAATAATGATACATTCTGCAACTTTAATTCAACGTTTTCCTCATACGATTGAAATTGAAGAATGGCCGTCCTCCCCTCAAGTGCAAAATCTGTGCTAAGAAGACTCAATTATACAATGTTTAATACTAATTTCAAATTATATTTAGCAGCTGAATGAGATTATATCCACCTATATAAGCACTCCCCTGGTTTAAAATGTAACGTGTTACAAACTAACCGATCGATATCTTAGTTTTATATTCTGATTAATTCAGTTTGAATATTATTAAATATAATTTTAAGTGAAATTCTCCTAACATAATCTATTTCATTTCTAAATTTTGAATTAGAGATTTGATTAACTGATCTAACATCTTTATTTACTAGATCAGCTAACCGTTGATACAAACCTATTAATTTTATTTGGGAGTTTTATAATTAAATATTTTCATCATCGTAATATTTATTTTATTATATATATATATATATATATTTGAGCTTTTTGGAAGCTTCTGCAACATATGGATGAAAGGTTATAATTTGACAATTTTATTTTTAACTCCAATGTAGTTTATGTCAATAGGATTATAATTTAAAATAATAATAATAATGTCAATTCATCCTCTCTCTCTCTCTCTCTCTCTCTCTCTATATATATATATATATATATGTATGTATCGTGGGGTTGGCCCATTTGATTGAAGTGAAAGAGATTTGTGAGCACGCCGTGATTTGATTAATTGAGGGGATTTGAGATGATAAGCATATGACTACACAGTAATAAATTTAATAACAACTTCTAGATGGACTTAATTTTAAAATTAATTAAATAGAAAATTATCCCTTCACAATATATTATTATTATTATTATTATTATTATTATTATTATTATTCCATGTGGTCCAATAGTAGAGTTGATGGAGTAAGACTAGACAACAGATGTTACAATAACAGGTGTTTATGATCCGTCCACAATATATATATTTATTATCACACAATTACTCTAATTTTTTGTACTTCTTAATCTCCACTAAACCTAATAATTGCATTTACTAATTGATATTCAAAATATTATCTTTATCAACTATACTTATTTTTTCTCTCATCTTCGTCTTAATGGTAGGTTAGACTAATGAAGAGAGATATTAATGGTAATTTAACTAAAAAAGAATTGACGTATCAGTAGGTAACTGAGGGACAGAGAAAATATTAAAATTGAGCGAGAGAATTCGAAATTTAGTAAGATTAAACTATGTTTTCATATAATTGAAATTATTTTAATTACTTTCATAATTTTTGTACGAAAATTGTAATGATTGATAAAAAGAAATTGGAGTACTTATTAATTAATAATTTTTAGGTTGGTTGTATTCAACACATGCATGGGAACATAAGCTTGAGTACTTTTATGAATTGTACAATAATTTTGTACTCTTCAGTTAAGACAAAATTATGTGTGATTTAATTAATTATTATAAAATTGCAACCACGACATATCTTGCCTATTGAGAATAATATAAGAGATTATTAACAGCAATTTGATCATAAAGTCAATAAAGAATGTATGAAATAGAAAAAGAAAAAAAAAATCGCAACTTTGAATGAGTGGCACCAGAAGTTGTATAAATTAAATCAATATTTATCTATTATTTATTATTTTTAGTATTACTCCCTCAAATGACGATCCCAAAATTTGAAATTAAGGTATAGGTTATTGTTGTTATATTATTTCGATAGTAAATTTTCAGTTTGTTCCATGTTTAGTTGTATCAAGATTTTTTGACTTCAAATTATCATAACACTCTTCTTTTATCTAGATTTGAAACCAAAAGTGTTACAAAAACACAGATAAAGTTTAGAATATTTCAAATTAATGAAGTATAATACTCTTGACCTTTTTCACCCTCAAACAAAATAAAATATTTTCAAATATTCTTTGAAGAAGTGATTTTCGGCTGCACATATGTATCCATTGATGAGGGTTTTTTTTTTTCCTATTAACAAATTCGATCTCCAATAAATCTTATATTTTTGAAATAAATAGTGACCAAATTAGAACATTATCAAATTAGTCTAAAAGAACTCAAAGTAATTAAATGGTGTGGCCTTAGTTAGAGCCGTCAATACGATCTCCAATAAATTTTATATATTTTTTTTACTAAATAAAGTAAATTTTATATTTTTTGAAATAAATAGTGACCAAATTAGAACATTATTGTCAAATCAGTCTGAAAGAACTCGAAAGTAATCAAAGACGTGGCCTTAGCTAGAGGTGTCAATACGAGTTAGACTCACAAGACACCCCTAACCTTGACTTTTGGATACGAGGATTTGAGTTTTATTTTTTGCACCGACAGAGTAAGAGGGCACGACTGAGCCTTGACTCTATGTTGAGATCAAAACTATTAAACATGTTAATAGGCTGATAGAGTTATATGTTATACATGATTGGATTAAAACTTTTACAGTAAATTCACCGGGGGACAGTTGATGTAATAGTAAGAACGTTAAGTGTCTCTAAAAAAATAATTTAATGATCATAATCTCACTATCTAATCTGATAATCTCAAACTCAAATTTAATCCTAACAAAAAAAGTAATAAGTTATTTAACCAAAATTTGAATTTGAATTTTAGAAATATTAAAAACTATGCTAGTCAAATTTTTTCCGAAAAAAATTTGATAATGTAATTTGATAATGTTCGAGAATATCAATTGATTCAGTATTAAAGAAAAAATTATGGACAAATATAGGTGGGCTTGATCTCTTAATAGAAGAGTGACTTACAGATTTTGAGCTGATATAGTGAAAGGGTGTGGGCTCACCGGTCCCTTATTTTCTAAGCCTAGCTGGGGCCGCAGCCGAATCTCATTGACGCCTATAGCCCTAAAGGAAAGAATTGATGCATCTTAAAATGTTTTTAAATGGTTGGGCTTCACAAAGACTCTGGGTATAGGAACAAAAAAAGAGATATCGAAGTAGTTCTGATGATTCAATAATATTATTATCGGAGTTTTTAGTTACTTCGATTGGATGAATCTTAGTGATGGAATAATTAAGTCATAATTTTTAATTGATTGTATTATTAACAGGGTTTATTGGATCCTTAGCAATTCATACGAGGATTGGTCATTGGGGGTCTCTAGAAAGCCCCTTTTATGATTATGAGATTTCTGAGAAATCAAAAAAAGTACGGATGCTTTATTTATCACCAAGTAGAGATGAGTACTATTACTATGACAATCAATTTATATTCATTTATAAAAAAAAAAAATGAAAAATTCGCCATTTTTGTGTAATTTTTTATTTTAAATAAGAAATACTACAGGTGAAATACGAAGAAATAAGGAATTCAGAAAAGAGGGGAGGGGAGAAAAAGAGTGCATGAGAGTACCCAAATGCCCTCTAAATCAACAAAATTTTGACCACATATTTTTCACTTTGTTAATAGTCTCAAACTAAGCAACTCAATCATAAAAGGGCATTGATGATACATTAAGCACGTGATTATACCCATCACAAATTTAATAAACACCCAACTACACAATTTCTCTCTTATTATTCTTCTTCCTTCTTCTTCTTCTTCCCCAGCCAGAATTCATCATTTGATGATCAAAGGCACATCAGAAGAATCATCAGGATCATCTTTAGTATCAATATTAATACACGAACATCTCTCGAGAGAAGTAAAAAATGCAACTGCAATACCATTTTTGATACGCGTACCCATCGTGTCAAGCCTCTTGCAACAAGCTACATAGCCCTTGTTGTTTGTCATTGATTTCCTTATCGGCACCTCCACCAGACTCTTGCTGCTGCTGATCGAACTTGGGGTTCCGCCACTGCCGGGGTAGATGGTGGCACTATCCATGAAATTTAGGCAGAGATTTGGAGAAGAAAACCTACCAACCAATAAGAGAGCACAGGGGAGGCTTTGAAGTTTCTTTCTATTTTGTTGTTAAAATGTCCAACAAAGGTTAGGGTGTTACATCAAAACATATGTTTTGATTTCCATATATACCCTTTGAAGAATAAAATTGTACCTCTCTCTCTCTCTCTCTCTCTCCCTCTGGTGTTATTAATAACTTGTAGAGTTGGGGTTAGGAGAAAATGACTGCTTATTTGAATATTATATATGAGAGGAATCTCTCTTATTCAGCTTTGCTACCGTCGATTTTGCACGTATTTTTTCGTTTTATATGGTTGGCAATTTTTGATATTAATCAATTAATAATAACTTATTCCAAAAATTTAATTTACGAAATAATAATAATAAACTTAGAGTGAAAAAGGTATTCTATGGCTAAGATAATAATAAAGAAAAAAAAACATGAAGTGCTCTGTGGTAAATGTATGATGGACGTGCACTTACAGAATAAATCAAAAAGCCAGGAATCAGGAAAAGGAATACCTTTCAAGTCAGACTCAAAATAAAGAATATTAACTAGTCTTGTCTAGAATATTTAGCCGTTCTTAGATACTTAGGTCTGATTTGAAGCATAGAATAGAGGCCATTCTTTGCCCCGGAAGAAATTGGAGAATCAATTCACAATTTAGAGAGCCGGGGGGGGGGGGGGAGGGAAGAAGAGTCGATGCAATGACTGAGAAATTGACTCGAGAGTGGATGCAGCAGGGTGAACTAGGAAGTGCCCAATGGGTTGAAGGCTCAGCCATATCTAAGCACCCTCTCTTGATCAAGCTATGGCTGTGCATATCTATTGCCTTATAGACCCTACCAATCATAATTCTTGGTACTTATAATATCAGAGGTATAATGCATATTTATTAATGAGCCCCCCACAGAGATTTATTCTGGTGTTTACTCGGTGCATGTAGTTTGTCAACTACAAGACATGCTCATTGGGGTTATTAGTGCATATTGAAAGCATAAGATTGAAATTCTCATTGTTATCTAAGGAAAAAAAAGGAAGGAAAAATGGGTGGAGTGAATGGGTCAATTATTCTAATGAAATTTATATTTATTTTGGTACAAAAAGGGGTTTTAAATTTTCTCAAAGTTATGAATACCCAAAGGATAAAAAATGCACCAAACTCATTTAGGTCGAATAGTCGGCACTCTATTTCCTTAATCAAAGGTCAAGAGTTCAAGCTTTAGGAATTGAGAAAAAGAATTTGGAATGGTCAATCTCTTAATGGGCCTTATAATGTTCAGACCGAATTAATCGGGTAAAATCCCGATATCAATCGATGAAAGCCCATAAAAAAAGACCCAAATTGTGGACTTTGGGCCCAAAATTAGAACGATCCTATTGGGCTTCTAATTTGTCAATCAATACGAACTGCACAGATAAACATTTTCGTGTTCAATCAGAGTTGTTGAAACGGGCTTGATCGTTTTGGGCTTCAAGTAGGCATCACTACAAGGAATGGGGCATTAAGCTTCATGTAATATGACTAAGGCCAGGATATTTCCTCGCTTTGAAGGGTTTACACATGGCCTGGCCTTGGAGACCTGATAAGATGATGGAGGCGATGGATTTGACCGACTCCTGTTTTTCAGTAGGAGAAAAATTAATAACAAAGCACAAATTCTTGACCAATGGCATGTTTTCATTATTTATGTAATAACTCTACTAATTAATACTAAAATAGTTAACCTTTGCATAATTAATATTAAAATTATATGTAGACAACTTTCGAGTTGAACTAGTTTTAGAGATTATAAGTTTTTTAGGCCCCTCTTAAAGAGATAAGCTTGCGCAATGCTGAGTATGGCCTTATCACCGAAAAGAAAATGAGCTTTACATAATCAATCAATCCATGCCTCTCCGTGTCAAGCTCAAACCATTACTCTTGTGCAGCGTCTCTAGACCTCAATAAGGAGGGGTATTAAACAAGATGTGCGAGACTCTTGCAACGCTTCAACTTGCTCACGTTAGCCTTTTCACAACCTTCAAGTTGCACAATGGGAATCCATCATGAGTAACTCGTGCAATGCAATGCATTACCATTACTCATGCAAATGCAGAGCTTATACGTTTGTGCAATATGTTATTTGTAGTTGTCTACCAATCAAATTCCTTGCAAACTGACTATGAATCACTAACATTTAGGAGACATGGTGATAAAATCTGCCTAATAGCCTATTGCTGACACTTGAATTGGATGTATTAACTTCAATACGGATCGTTACTCCAGTATCACATTCAATCTTGTTTTCTAATGTTAAATTTCATATCGATTAACTTCAAATTTAGAATATGGTATCTAGATGAAAACTAGAAGATCAGTTTAAATATGAGTCAAATTGTGTCCTAATATTAAAAGGGTATACATATTCTGATATATTAATATTACGACACAATTTGACTCATATCTTCTGATATATTAATATGTAGAAATGCATTATTTAGAATATGATTTCCTAAACATCCTGCATTTGCATGTTTCGGGATTGGTTTGATTGACCCGTTTAATAATAGATGGGTCACGCATTTATTTTGACATTTTTAAAATTATTAATAATTTTAACATCGTCATCCTCAGTGATCCGTCTTCCTCGATTGTTTAATGCATGCGAAACAAATAAGTAGATTATTCAAGTTCTTGTATAAGTCTTAAGTTATTATTCAAAATGATGATTTTAAAGCACCAAAGTGACATTATTAACAGGATTGGTCAAGTTTCTTCGATTGAAAAATAATTTCTCACTAATCCCAAAATTAAAAAGATTTAGTTTTAATTTTTACCACCACCAATTAAGAGCCGCCTGTTCATGCTATGATCTCCTATTTCAATAGCAAACCCTTTTCTATGTGATATTACACAAGCAACCACAAATAAGCCCCAAGCTCTACAGGTTTAAGGTAACCAAGCCTGACCGAGGATTGTTGCCGAGATTGATAATAATATTTGTGGAAGTGATTCAGGAATTGGTCTGATTCGATTTCTATTCTAATTCCAATTAGCAATTCACTTTAATTTTCTTTTTCTTTTAATTGTTGACCGATCATCGTGAGATATTCTAAATCCCAACCATTATAGATCCAAAATCATCTCTTGATGGTCCGGTTAGAATTGGATTTATTATCACGACCTTCCCAATAACAAGAGTAAAAGAAAGTATTATATATAGAATCGAATTAATTTGCTAACTGAATATCAGATTGATTAAAATTTTAAAAACAAAATTATTGTAGTAAAGAAATAAATAAAAAAAGTAGCCAAATTGTTAAGATTGTAAATTAATTTCACATCACAATTATTTGAGAAAGGTAGGATTTTTTTTTTTTTTAGTTCGATAGGAAACTCCTTTGTATAACCATTTTCATACAAGTATTAAGTATATATCAAAGTTATTATTGAAATTTAAAATTATAATTTATACGAAGAATTGAACTATATCTGTTTGACGACGTCAACTTGTCTTCCATCACATATAGGTAAAATTGGGTATTTCACCTGCTTCCTTTATGAATCGCCATACTCATATACGAAAAATACTATCCAATTTTCCCTCTAGAATCACCAAACGTGATACATGCGAGCAAAGCAAAAAGGGAAACAAAATTCAAAAGCAATCAATTTATCTCAGATATTTATTTATTTTTATTCTATTTAAAATTTTAAATTAAATTAAGTTAAGGAAATCTATGGATTAATAGTACACTAGCTAGTGTTGTGTTGGTGCTATCCGGAGGTCCCATCGGATTGTGAGCTTTGTTTAAATTGCTTTTCAGAGTCGTGAAGTCCAATGGAGTGAGTTGAATGAATTGCCATTTGCCATGCCTAATGGAAATATAAATGATCCCTCTTCACCGGGGTACATGCCAAAGTGAAGACAAACTAAAAATTGATGACTTGATGGGCAATGATTTTTGTCGGGATTCACAACTCATCAACTAAAGGAAAAACGACATCTGAATCACTAGATGTTCGTAGAAACCAAGCCGAGAAAAATGTTTGTAGTAAGCAATTTACTTCATGCTTGCTCAGGCATACGTGACCATAGCAACTCCTGCTGCCAATTAAAATTTCACTGACCCAATGATGTGATTGCATGATATTAATATTCTTTAATTAAGAATTTGATTTTAAGATTTAAAAATTAAGAAATAAGTATTAAAAAAATTTTAAACTTGGGCTTTATAATTAATTAAATTGAATTAATCATATTTTTAAATATTATTATCAAAGAAAAGAAAGAGAGAAAGAAAAAAAAGAAAGAAATATCATTCATTCAAAATAAGAGGGAGTTGAGTGAGTACCGTGAGAGAATTAATAGGTCAAATATTAGTAGAAGTAGGACAATTCTCATCATCAAAAGATGACATCTTTTAAATTCAATAATTTTGAATTGCATAGAATAATTTTTTTTTTTAAGAAAAAACCAAAAAAAAAGCATTTTGTAAAAACAAACCAACGTAGACTACCATATAAGATTCTATCATTTAATATCTCTAGTCTATACTACAACTATCATGAGTCAAAAAATAGTTATACTATCATCTTCAACACTTGAACTTAGCAACAATTTGACCATTTATTCCTTTGATATATAAATCAAAATTGATGGATACTTTGTCCTAAATTTCACTTTGTTTTGAGTTCTATCTAACCCATAAGGGTTTAAGTACACCGTTATTGAACTGGGGTGGGATGAAAGTCATGCCATTCATTTTGTCATCACCTGGTCCATATGGGTATGGAGAAACAAAGCAACTTTCAATGCAACAACCATGGAGATACAGCAAGTGATCTTGTCAAAAGAAGATCTTTCTTTTGGTTGAAAGCTAATCTTCCAAAATTTTTTTGTTCCCATTATGAGTGGCTATGAGAACTCAAGATTATGCCCTACAAACCGGTGCATAGTAAAAACTGAGCTTTAATCAGAGATGCATACGGTAATGTGAAGATATGTACTCTCGTGCTACCTTAGCACTTTATTTAATATAAATATATATATATATATATATACACACATACATACATGTGTGTGTGTGTGTGTGTGTGTGTAGGTCCTAGAAAATGATCACTGTGTACATTACATACACAAGACACGCTATCGGACGTGACTTAAAAATTAAAATTTTGATCTTACGAATAAAAGCATGATTAATTGCAGCCATTGCCTTGAATTAGAATTTTTCATCATGGCATGAAATTGATCTAATTCAGTTAAAATAATAAGAAATTTGTACAAGGGATACATATATATCATATGCAAAAAATACAAAATAACAATAAAAATATTTATTATTTTAAAGTAAAAATAATTAAAGAAACTAACTAAAAAAACTATTTATTAAAAACACAGAAAACTGTGTTTTGAGTCTTAAAATTGTGTAGTACTAAAATCATAAGAAATGAAAATGTTTAGCCGCTAATGCATATACTAAGTAAATTCAAATTCTAATAATAAAAAGTAACTTAAGGTAATTACATGGAATGGGGTTACCCTTGTTTTTAGAATTTAAATTTTTATTAAAATAAAATAAATAAAAAGATTATTCTTTTTTCCAAATTAGCTGCAAAGGGTTTAGCTTTTTTTCATTTTCCTTTTCTTCTCTTTTTCCTTATTCCTTTTTCCTGTGTGGAGAGAATAAAATTGAAAATTTGGTGATGCTTCTGCTAAAGATCGAGTCTGTCTGGTCCAAAGCCATCTTTACCAACCGAAAGAGGGTCTGACAAAGGAGAAGCTTTTGACTCTTAAATGTGCCTTTCGATTACACCAAAACTCTCATTACGATAATCATATGATTTGATTCACCTTTCTCTCTCCATATATATCCAGCAGCCGAATTCTATTCTCATAAAATTATTATAATTATCATTTTTACCACAACAGTTATATTGAAGCCCCCCATCTCTCTTTGATTTTGAGTCACCCTCTTGCTTTCATCTTGGTCCTAACTTGTCCTCGATGCTACCCACTGTAAATCAAAAACGCAAAAATGACACTAATGCCTTTTTGCCTTTAGGTTAATGACTTCATCCCCAGGTTTCCAATTTTTTTTTTATTTTTTTTTTTAATACGTAGAGATAGTGAAAATCATAAAAATATTTACATTCACAAAAATTCAAACACTATATTTCGATTTCTAAAAATACATTTGAACAAGAAATTTTATCATTTGGTTATCCCTATAACACCAGATTTTCAAATTTTTTTATGATAACAATGCCCTTGCTTTCAAGAAAGATTTATAGGTATATCAAACTTTTTTTTACTTGAATGGTCGATCACTTTCTCCCCTTAACTAGAGATTTTGAATTCAAACTCAGAAAATAGAAAAAAAAGATTTATGAGAGCCAACTTCATAACGTATCCACAATACTCAGGCCGGATTAATCGACATAACCCTGGATACCGACCGATAAAATCAAAAAAAAAAAAAAGATATGTTGGTATTATTGTCGCAAACAGGAGAACTGAAAACTCTTTAAACCCATCGTGGTCCTATGAAAACTCCAGTTGAACCAGATACCGGATGAGTTTAACTGTAGGAAGGATGATGAGCGACTACTCGAGCTTGACCAAAAGTCCACAACACTCAAGTGGCTCAGCACTGACTTGCAACCAGAGGAGAACAAGATCGAGCTCTCCCAAGACATGCCGGATCATGATAGCCTAGACGATGAAAATGTAAGAGGAGAAAAAGGCTTTTATCAAAAATATGATTACTCCAAAATAAAAATTATAATAAATTAAATAAATAATTTATTAAATATAAAAAATATATAAATATACGACAACAACAATCAGAGTCTTAATCCCAATAATTGAGGTCCTTAATCCCAACAATTGAGGTCGGTTTAGAGTAGAAATATATGTACATATTTCCTTTGTATTTTTACAAAGATCATGTTTCTACACCTCAAATCATGCTAAACTCAACCGTTGCACCAAATTTCATTCAAAAAAATTTTTTTTATTGAAATAATGAATGTTGTAATCCACAGCATTTTTCAATTTCAGCAAGTTTTAAAAATCTTGATTCATTCTCTTGAAAATCTTGATCCATTCCATTAACTGACTTAAGAACAATGCTTTCAAACCTCTCGTGATGAGGATGCTCACAGAATAAAATCAAATGATTAACTTTCTTTCTAGTTGAGGACAGTTTTGCTATTAATGAGGAAATCTTTTGGTGATGACGAGAAAAAAAAATCAAGAAAGAGTCGCAGTTGGAAATCTAGGAGACATGAATATGCATAATGGAAGAAATCTGATACCACAGAAAGGAACATGTGGAGCAATGCAGAAGCCATATAAAATTCCAATTTTCAAAGCCAAAAAACCCTTAGACGATTTTTTCTCACTTGATATCGTAGTCCATGTGAAAAAAAGACATGGCAAGAGAATGCGATAATAAAAATATGAAAATATAAAAAAATATAAAATTTTTTATATAAATATTAATCAATTTAACTTGTTGAAATAGAAATATTAAAAAATTTCTATCCATCGTAGCAAATAATTTGGGCACCCAATATTCGGCACACACCACACAACAACAAAAGATACACCCAGAATTAAATTCAACAATTTCATGCCAACATTAACTCTTAACTATTTTGTTATCAAGAAATTAAACAAACAATATAAAACTAAATTTTTTTATCTATACTATTACAATGACTCGGGTTTCTATAGAAAATTAATAGTTACGAATATAAAAATATAAAAATAAATAAAATCAAATATTTTTAAAATTAAATCAACTACTAAGATATATAATATTTTCTAATATTTTATTTACACTCTCTTGTTTCCAACAACTAAAATAGGATGAATTTTTCACTAAGTTGCAATTTTCTTTTCCTCGTTGAGACCACCCAGCCATATTGGTGGGTTACAAGAAAAGAATCAAAGATAGGACAAAACCACAACTTTCATGTCGATCCATACACAAGTTCAATGTTAGATATGCATAAACATGAATCTACAAAATCAAGAATCGATGGCAAATGAAATATATTTCCTATTTCTAATAGGGATAGATAAAGTCCAAAATAAAAAATTTATATTCATAAAGGGTAAAATACGACATATGGGGTGCAGGAAAATTGATGTTGTAGCTTTTAGGGAATTAACACCATTCTAAAAAAAATTAACTTGTACGATCTTCAATTGTATTTCTGAAACTTTTAGTAAATTTTTAAAATTTTAGCCTCAGTTGTCGAAATGACACGAAAACAAAATATTGTTGAAAAGTTATAAAAAAAAATAAATAAATAAATTGGGGAGAAGGCAGTTGTCCTTTCTTCTTCTGTCTGTCTGCAAAAGAGATATTATTATAAAGATAGAAGAAGTGAGAGAAATAACCTTAATGTTTAGGTCAGAAGGGCAACAAAGTTTTATCTCGAGAAAAAACCATAATGTATTGAGCAAAAAATATGGTTAAAATACCATTGAGAAGTACCAAAAAGAAGAGAAGAAAAGGGGGTGGGGAATGGAAACAGCGTGTGAACAGTCAAAATTCGGATGTTGAACATACTGGAATGGGAAGGTGATGCCATAACTATAGGTGTCAATTAGTCCAACACTTTAACCAATTGGTCTACTCATTAATAACAAAATTTTCCAATCATTCACATGTCACCATGACTTAACCAAATCCTGCTTCATCAGAAGAAGATTCTTGGCCGCTCAATTCCTTTTAGAAATTTCTCTCTCTCACTCTTTTGTTGCCATGGGAACATGTCCACCGATCCGTGACCCAAATTATATTTCAATTGATTCAATCTAACATGCTATAGGTTCTCTTTTTTACATAATTTTTTATATTTTTAAATCTCAAATCTAAGTTATTGATTGAGAAATCTATATTTCAAATTCCTCTTTATACAACTTCCTCCCCCAATGGCCAATGCCGTCATTTGGATTTGAAATTTTTGTATAACTAAAAAAATAGAAAAATTAAAGAAATAAGCAAGAAAAAATAGTTTGTATTTTTGTTAACTAATAGGTTATGTAGTAATCCTACTTTATAGAGTGACTATATATATATGATACAAAATACCCACTTATGTTCAAGAAAATTTCAATTTGAGTAGGTAATATATTGATTCTTAAAATTAATGTTTGGTGATCAAAAGGTTTCAATTGGAAAGCTGAATATTTTTTACCATCATATGAAATGAAAGAGTTTTGTATGATTTTTTATAACAATCACAAGAAGAAAAAAGTAGAGAGAAATCCGGATAGATTCTCACCAACAACACGGTGCCCGGATTCTGTCCTTTAATTCAACGTTTGAGGATCTTGAGAAGAATGACTATCATAAAATAGGGTTTGACATTTGATGCATGAGGAAATCATTATGAAATACAAATTTCTATTAACATTTTGGACTTTGGGAAGGTTGGTACAACTCCAAATTTCATTTTTCTTACATTATATGCATACACACACACACACATATTCTCTTTCAACTAAATCCCATATGCGAGGGTTGAATATTGTATGCGCCTGTGGATTCGGTGCATCTCCATATCCCCCATAGCCTCTCTCTCTCTCTCTCTCTCTCTCATATCCAAAATAGAGAACACAAATTCTAAGGAAAAACTACTCTACATTTATCATTTTTACAATGTATAGTCATTACTTGTAACATGTGTGGTGTTTATTTTATTTCAAATGAGATTTTTTCCTTTTAATATAAACTTTGGGAATGAGGTCTTTATGTCTAACTACTATTGAGTTGCCTTGTTATAAACAGCTAGCTTAATCTATGTTTGAAATTAAACCCGAGTCCCATTTACGTTCGAAATATTCTAGTGATTAGGTGGAAAACTTAAGTTTGCTTGTGTTTATACGTAATAAGCTTGACCTAACTCAGTTCGACCTAAAAAAATTAAGAGAGATTGGCAAAATCTGTAGGCCTGATGTTCTCACATGGCTAAACTTGAACATCTAACACATCCACAAAATTCGGACCAAAATCGAAAAATGTCGCAAAACATTTAAGTCTGGTTTACCATGTAAACTTAAGAAAATACCCTCAAAACAAATTTATATCACTACAAAAAAAGTTACATTTACCAGCGGTTGGCTTTACCAACGGTTACCAACCCTTAGTATCGGTTAGTCTTGCCGGGGTTTCATGTAGCCATTAATAAAGATTTAGTTCTATGGCAGTTAATGGGTTTGGACAGCCAGAATAGCTCGAGCCTCTACCTATCCGCCGATAAAAGTTCATTTTAAGGAGTCCAAATCGCGAATCCCGTCCTGCTCCTCTCTCTTCTCTTATCCCCAAATCGTGAATCCCTCTATTCCTGTCCTCTCTCTTCTCTTCTCCCCAAATCGCGAATCCCACTGTCCTTCACTCTCTCTCTCTCTCTCGATATCTATCCCTACGGTAGGGAAGGGAAGGGAGCGTTGGGTTATGAATCGAGGATTGAGTTTTTGATTATATGAATCGAGAGTTGGGAAGGAAGGGAGAGTTGGGATCTATCAAGGAACCTCTCGACTAAATAGATCTCCTTGAACTAAATAGGTCTT